>WTTZ01000076.1:0-125467 GCA_011750695.1 Penicillium sp. OUCMDZ-019 | reverse complement strand
GGGGGTGGCGGCGGCGGCGAGGGAGCACCAGATGTGGGATATGGTGGTATTCGAGGTGGCAGCGTTTGAGGAGCACTGGGTGGTGGTGGAGGTGGAGGTACGGGGCGAGCATTTGGTGGAGGAAGCGGAGGAGCAGGGCCGCGTGCTGGAGGAGGTGGAGGGATATGAGTTGCAGCATTCGTATGAGGAATCTTTGGTGGTAGTTGTGGAGTAGTTTCTCGAGGTGGCGGGGGTGGTGCATGCCCTGGGCTCGTTCTGGGAGGTGCCGGCGGCGCGGAGACTTTCCTTTCTCCCTGGAAAGGAGGGGGTACACCATGACCTCTAGGCACAGGTGGAGGCGATGGAGCTTCATCCATCGGTGTCTTCGGAGGTCGTGGAGGTGGATGAGCACCGGCTGTTACATTAGATGATGCGCGAGGCCTGCCAGGAGCAGTCACAGGCTCAGCAAACTTGCCGGCATCCGCAATGGGAGGCGGCGCTCGGAACCTAAGCCGCGGCGGTGGTGATGGCTCACGAGGGGGTGCAGGCGCAGGTGTTTCTGGTTCTTGGGCAGCGGGAGAAACATCTACTCGTCTGCGCGACGGTGGCGGAGGAGGAGGACCACGTTTCCCACTACTACCACCAGTACTCTGAGGGCTAATTGAAGTAATCTTGGGTTGCGGTGCCGCTGCCGGCGGAGGAGGCGGAGGCGCTTTCACTTTCCTTTGGTCTTCTATTGAAGGAGATGTCTTGGTGGCAGCTTCAGTAGCCTGGTTTTGAATGTAGGATCTTATGAACCCCTCGTTGTCCTTTATCTGTGCTTCGGTAATTCCCATCTGTCGTAATTCTGCTAGTACCCCTTGCAGTTCCGGGTCAGTAAGATCCAGGGAGGAAGTTTTTTGGTGTACTGGAGCAGGCACGGGCGCTGGAGGCGGAGGGGGTTGTACGGGAGCTGCAACTGGGGGTGGTGGTGGTGCGGGCGTTGCAGTTGATGAACTTCTGCCAAGTAGACCGCTGAAAAGTGAACGGCCAGACTTTCCGTTGGATACAGGTACAGGTCCTTGGCCGCGACTCGAGGCAAACGGGGTAGCTTTGGTTTCCTTGCTGGCACTTTTCTCGCGCTCATGCATTTTCTTCAAAAAGGTTTTTGCCTCCTTCTCGTCTGCAAATGAAAGAGCAGCTGGGCACTCTTCGAGTTCGAAAGTGTGAAAGAAAACCCGGTCTTGGTTATAATAGAAGCCATCGTAAATTTCCTGGTCCCAGAGTACTCCACGACTCGCGGGCTAGTAACGTCAGTGCTGCCTTCCTTGCGGTGGTGGTCATGATACTCCGAACTTACCGAGACATCGACGAGTTTGAGCCAAAATGTGTGACCAACTAGGTCATTTGCGAGGACAGCAGCGCCCTGTATGCCGGTGTATGTCCATCTCTGAGAACTGGGGTGGGCGACGTAAAGTCGCGCGACACCGACAGCAAGGATTTTGTTGCCCGGCTTGGGAACAATCCTCTTCACCGTCTCTTTATCGGCATCGCTTAAAATGGACGGCATGGCGAGCAATGTGATGGATCCCTAGGAGGGATTGCGAAATAGGCGAGGTAATCGGTAGGTAGGCTTCCACTTTAGTATCGCTGGGGATACATCGCAACACACGAGCACGAGGCGTCTTGGTTGAAGCAGAGTTGGCGGGACTATATAAGTTAGATGGGTCGGTATTATAAGTGTGCTGCTCACTCTCGCGCCGGTTGGTATGTGCAAAACAGCAGCCAGGGTGGCCTTGACTCGACTCGACTAGACAATGCGAGGTGGAAGGAAACAAGACAAGTGCTTGTTCAACGGGCGACTCAGCCGGGCGGGCTAGTTACATGATGTGGGCCTTAGGCAGGCGGCACGGGACTTTGAGTGGGGGTGCCTGAGCCACGCCATTTCCGGCGTCCGCTCCTTCCTCCTTCTTGGCTTATCTGCGCTCACTCAACAGTCAAGACAGACAAGACTCACAAGGGCACCCCAATTGAAGCAGCACTGGGTCGGGCCCTGTTTCCTCAAGAAATGATGAGCGCGGGGAGTCAGGATGTGGCCAGGATTATCTAATCGATGATGACACCGAGAGACCCAGCGTGCTTGTGCTGTCCACGAAGCCAACGACGTCATTGCCCACATATATATATACCGCATGTTATCTGACCTTGCAGGGGATTTTTGACTGACCACTTCAAGACTGCGAAAGAAAAGGCTCTTCTATTCAAATTGCAGCAAATCTCTTCATTGACGATATTATGCCTGTGTTGCCCTCCGACCCAAAGGATTTACCTGCGACCGCGCATGGCAGTGATCAGAAACAAGCAGAAGAAACGAAGAAGGCCTCCCCTCACCACTTTATATCAAAGGGCCCTGTAATTCCTAAAGGTGAGAATCAAACTGTCACTCGTGGCTTTAGATTTTAGCAATTCAGGCTCACGATAATTCTCAAGACATGCCCCCGAAAACTTCCCGCGAAGACATTGAAGCCAAGATGAAGGAATTGAACAAAAAGTGATATGTGCCAATCAAGCACTTTACATACGAAAAGTAATTTGTTTTTCCCTTCTCGATGAACTGTCAAGTGATATGCAGAATAGGGAACAGGGCAGCCCGATTGCATATACGAGGGAGGGGATGGCACTCTTGGACATGCCCTTGATTACTTGTTTCCAATCAAGTACAGCTCGCAACAGAACACGCTTAGTTTGCTAGGTACATTTGAATGATATCTTCTATATTCAGCTTTCATTTACAGCCAAAAAGGTCCACTAACAGCGACCTATAGTGTTGGTTAGGAACACTCAGTAACTCGACTTCATATTTTCGCGCATTCTTCCTCCATATCTCCATATGAGTAAGGGCACTGGAAAGAACAGTGCTGCAAGGATCAAAGCCAGCATGCTGTTTGCCCAGCCATAACCTAGGGATGAGTACATGGCCGGTGCAAAAAGCGGCAGTCCGAAGGCCCCCAAACTCCGCAGAAATTGAGTTGCTGCAGATGCCGAACCAGTATGCTCCGAGTACGTATCAATAACATAGGCTTGCATAGATTGGCCAGCCATCGTACTGCCCCCAGACAGAATGGCAGCGCCTATATCAACGACGAGCCAGAACGTGTGCGACTCAGCCGCCCATCCATACATGAACAGGCCGCTTACCAAGAGTATTGACCCCGGTAACATAAGCAGAATATGAGATTCCGGACGACCTTCTTGCCCAGCGCTTCGTTGTGATATACGACGGTAAATGAAGTCCATAGTAGGTCCGCCGATTAACGCGGCTAGAATCTCACCCAGAGATATTGAGATATAGTGCAGACCGCTAATTGTCAAAGACTCGCCGTACTGTGACGTCCATAGATCGGCATATGTTGTCAGCACAATATATGAGACCCCATAGTCCAGGGCCTCCAGGCAAGCCTGGATTTGAATAATGGGGTGAAACATGAGAAGCCGCATAGGACGAGTGAGACTTCTTCTTAGCTTCGCCGATGTCGAACTGCCGGCAGACTGCATTGTTGATTCGCAATGATACTGATCTTGACCAGTCGTTTTTCTCAATCGAGCAGCTCGCTTTTCAAGTATGACACTTGCATAGGTCTCTTTGAAGATCATAAAAGATCCTATAACCATGATCCCTTGGAGTATAGACGTTGACCAAAAGATCCATCGCCATGTAGTGGCACCCACAATAAGCCCACCGGCAATTGGACCCACGGCAGCACCGAGTAGAGGGATCAAACTGTATAGCCCGAGTGATCGGCCACGCTGTTCGGGTCGCCAAAGATCTCCCAGCACGCCGCCTCCGAGTGCATAAATGGCGCTGGCGCCAAACCCAGCCAATAGGCGAGACACCAGTAAGAGGCTTTTGGTATTAGAAACCCCACACACTATGTTCCAAAGCAAAAACCAGACATTTGTCGTGTGCAAGACTGGTTTCCTCCCGTAGACTTCGGAGAGGGGACCAATAATTAAGGGGCCGAATGCGGTGGCAAGGAGGTATACAGACATCGCCATTACAGACTCTATGGTAGTCATGTTCAGGTCCGAGGCAATGCTGGATAATGCTGGAGCCATAATGGTAGATACCATTATGCGGTTGAGTCCGGTTGCTGATAGGACGCCGGTGACCGCCCATTTCTTGTGTACTGGCCAGTCTTTAGGGTTTTCCGGATCGTAAGGGACGTCAAAAGTAACAAGAAAAGGGTCATTGATTGATATGTTTACACCCGATGATTCCTTTGGGTGCGAGTTTTGGTTCTGTTCGGCGGCCATCCTGTCTATAGTCACAGGGGAAGGTTTTGAAAAGTGAAACGAAAGGGGCAGGCGAGATGGAGGGGAGAACAATCCACATGGTGAAGCCGTCCTTTAAATACCCATTTTCTGCAAATACATATACACGCCATTTCGGAGCAAAGAAAAAAATAGCCAGCATTATCTCAGGAACCGAGTAATTGACCCACCGATGGAATACTGTATAGGGTTAGTGTCTTGCATCGAATGCGCATCGTGCAATTGCAGCGTCTTCTCCACGCCCGGTTGCATTGTAACCGAACGTTTTGGGTCGCAATACTAGCCCCATTTCACACCAACCTTCCCAGCTCGGCATGCCTTGGGGCTCCAGATAGTCGATGCACGCTTATACAAAGGCCGTGTGTCCCAATATGGTTAGAACGCCCACCCAGATGCGCACAGTCCAATCATAATGCGAGCCATTGTGGATCAGCGAATTTAGCTCCATCAGATAAGATTAGATCTTATCCTTTTCTAGAACCTCAACCCACAGGCTACTCTCTACCCACCACCCCGAGGACTCCTCTTAGTCCAACGGAAGATAATTTCAACACCTTCTCTCGTGTTCCTCGCTGCTGCGAGCTATCCTAGCTTTCAGCATTGCTTTTGGCTCGAGAATGTGCGGGTTGCCAGGATGACAGGGCTATGTTCTCAGACCTCCGAGCATCGTAATACTATCCCTCGGCGGCGCATTCAATACCACACCAAGTCGCGTGGTGGATGTATTACATGCAAGTGTGTTGCCAATTTTGGATATTTGAATGAGCTTGGCAGTAAACTCACTAACAAGGCGCAGAATACGACGCAAAAAATGCGATGAAGAACGACCGTCGTGCCGCCGATGCACCGACACGGGCCGCAAATGCGATGGCTATTCCGTTCAGTTGATACATAAAGGCCAGAAGGGCACCTCAAAGTCTCTTCTTTCTAGTTATTACTATATGCAAGAGGACCGTAGCTGGAATTTTCTGCAGTTTTTCCGGTTGCAAACCATCCCAACTTTCTCCAGTTACTACGACTCAACGCTATGGGAGATTACATTAGCACAGACATCGGTTTCAGAAGCTGTGCTTCAATCCGCGGCTGTTGCATTTGCAGCTGCTCATTATGAGTGCGAGACAGGTCATACGCGCGGATTTACCTTGTCCAACCAAAGTAATTTGACCATGAAACTCTATACCGATGCCATTTCCAAAGCCAGGCACGCTCTAGTAGAAACCTCGTTACCTACAAACGCAGTACGAATTGGGTTTATTGTATCCTTTATGCTGGCTGGAATAGAAACTCTGAGAGGCTCAAAAGCTGGCACGACGCTACATTTGGCCAACGGGCTGAAAATTGCTTTTTCGCAAGGATACGATACTATAAAAACGAGCTGGAAAATGAATATATCCGGGTTGCTGTTGAAAGACGCGGTGCTGGCACTCGTAGCCAGGTTGAACGTGGCTATTGAGCGTGATTTTGATAACCGGCTGGATGATAGACGGGGGAACAACAGCATATTTTATATACCCGGGAAATCAACAAAGGTGTGGCATCCTCTTCGAGACTTTTTTCAAGGGCTGTCTAATGTCATAAATGACATCACGGCATGGTCACAAGACCCCGCGATGAGCCCTGAGAGTGCATATCTATATTCAGAGGCCTTGGATAATTATGCCACGACACTCCAGAAACTGAGGCTGGACCAGTCTATTGATCTCCGTACGATACGGCTCTTGAGACTATACAGAGAAGCCGCACACCTTCTACTTCTATGTCATCTAAACGATGCAAAGGCACTTGGCGATACAGATTCTCCCCCATGCTCTAACACCGACTATGAATCACGATCCATTCACCTGAAAGCATACTTTTCCAAACTAAGCATAATTGAAGAACAGCTACGCCATAACAACGCCTTTGTTACGCATCTGTCTCCGGCATCATTGAAACGATTTGCTGTTCGGCATTCGCTCATCTACCCGTGGTCGTCGGAATATACATGCGCAACAAAGGCTTCTACCCCGCTTTATAACGAAATTGAACAGCTTGTCATGCTTGAAGAAGGTGCAATCATGGATACCAATCTTGTTCCCACGCATGCTATGTGTATGGGGGTCACAAGTGCATTGGAGCACGGATGTGTGTCTATTAGATATTGTGTTTTGGGCAAAGATGGAGAGTCTTTCGACTGGATAGAGAAAAAGGCGTCGCTGTGGAAGCCAGTTGTGTTTGTTGTAGAAGGGACGGCCGATTGACCTAGCACTTTATAGATAGACTATATATTTACCAAGATTTTATAATAATTCTTCAATATACCTGCAAAATTCCCAAATTAGAAAAGAAGAGGTCGTATCATCAGCCATTCCATTTCGGGTAATATTGGTTTCCAACGCGTGGCTTGGAGAATTTGCAGCCAAATGCGTAGCATAATTTATCGGGTTAGTTCAGCAAAAGTCACATCTAATGAATTATTTAAAGATTAATTTTGATTAATATTTTACTTCCATTAAGGTCGCCTTGGATCACCAATGTCTCAAAAGAGACATAGTGCATTTCTCAGCACGTGATAACCCGTCGTTTTCGAGTTGATTCGCGATGTTCCTTAAACGCGCCAACGCCGTCCTCATGTCTGAACGTCCAAACGCGCCTGTCAAGCTTTCGTTGCCATTAGTAAGAAATTCAATGTCGTTATACCACACGTACTAATGATTATTTTGATAGAAATACCAACAGGACCTATTCAACGAGCTCCGAAACGAAGATGAGCTCGTCATTCTTGCCCGCGGTCTCGGGCTTTTGCGCATCGTGACAAACCTACTCCATGCCTTTGACGCGACAGGCAATAATTTGGTCATCATCGTTGGAGCCGACGACCGAGAGAATGAATGGATCGGTGAAGGTACGGCGCCATTAGTGACATCGACCAATCAACGTGGTCGGAAGTGATGGATAACTGATGCTGTGAGAAGCGCTTGCGGAGCACTATGCGATTAGCAAGTCCCCCCTGGCACGGGGGCTGAAGGTTATCAATACAGATAGGGCTACTGTTCCTATGAGGCGCGTCATCCTTTGATTAGGTACACAGAAATTTGACTAACAAACAGCAGAGAGAAAACATATAACCAGGGAGGTATATTAAGTGTAACATCACGCATACTTGTTGTTGATTTATTATCAAGTAAGCGCCCGAGTCGTCACTGAAATTGCTCTACTATATATCTAACATTATTTCAGAGCTTCTTGATCCCGAGAAGATCACTGGTATTGTGTTATTGCACTCAGAGAGGCAAGTTCCATTCATTTCAGATAATAGAGTGGCAAATTAACTTCATGCTAGGGTTGTGGCAACCGCTTTAGAGGCATTCATCGTTAGAGTATACCGTCAATTCAATCGAAATGGTTTCTTGAAAGCTTTCTCCGACAGCCCAGAGCCATTCACCACTGGCTTTGCACCTTTATCAAACATGATGCGGAACCTTTTCCTGCGCAAACCATCACTATGGCCTCGATTTCATGTTACTGTTGCGGAATCTCTTGAGGGCCGTCGAAAAGCTGAAGTCATTGAGCTCGAAGTTCCTATGACCGATAAAATGAGGGAAATTCAAAATGCGGTGATGGAATGCGTCGAGACGAGCGTCTCCGAGCTTAAGAAGGCCAATAGTGGCCTCGACATGGAAGATTGGACTTTGGATAGCGCCTTGCATAAGAATTTTGACGTGGCGATACGCCGACAGTTAGACCCGATTTGGCATCGTGTCAGCTTCAGAACGCGGCAAATTGCTAATGATCTGACAGTTTTGAGAGCTATATTACAGTAAGAGAGCCAGTTGGAATTAATACCTTAGCTTTTCTAACTTCGATAGCTCCCTCCTGACATATGATGCCGTGTCCCTATTGAAGTATTTAGACACGGTTGTCGCGGCTCACTCTGCTCCTCCGGGATCAACGAAACATAATTTCTCCCCTTGGCTCTTTTTGGATGCCGCGCATGTCCTTTTCGAAACTGCAAAATCTCGCGTGTATCGGGGTAAAATTACAGGGAATGATTCGTCAACACTTTCGGCTTCATTTTCAGCTGCACTACAACCTGTCCTTGAAGAGCAACCCAAGTGGCATGTTCTCACAGAGATTCTTCAAGAGATTGAGCAAGACGCATATTTGAATCCAACACAGCACGGCGACTCTAATAGCACTATATTGATTATGTGCGGTGACCAGCGCACTTGCCGACAACTCCGAGATTACTTAGCATTGATGCGTAATAGCTCTGTTGCTGATACCGATGAAGATGAAGATGAATCATCCGAAGAGGGCGCATCAGCTGAAATTTTGATGCGAAGAAAACTGAGAGAATACCTTAATTGGAAGCAAAATTTCTCCCGCGTCAAAGACAATCTCTATGCTCCGAAACAAAGCTCGAGTAATACGTCCAACAGAGGACAAGGGCAAAATGTCACTACCACGCCAGGTAGAGCTCCTCCGAATAAACGACGCCGTGTACGTGGTGGGGGGACGATCTATACGGCTGCTGGTCGTGCCCCAAATACCAGTGTAGAGGTCGGAAGCGAAGCCCCTATTCAAGTGTCTGAACTACTAGAGGATCTCCAACCAAATGCAGTCGAAGAGGCGCTAAAGGAAGATAATATTGTTGATGACCTGGAGGATATGGAAGACTACTATGAGCTATATGACATGAATGATCTTGTTATGATTCATCCTTATGATGGAGATATGGACGAACGAATCCTGGAAGAATCTCGACCACGATACATAATCATGTATGAACCAGACGCTGCTTTCATACGCCGAGTGGAGGTGTACCGCAGTTCTCACAGCGACCGAAATGTGCGGGTATACTTTATGTACTACGGAGGATCAGTTGAGGAACAGCGCTACCTAAGTGCAGTACGACGGGAGAAAGATGCATTTACAAAGCTCATCACAGAGAAAGGTGTAAGTCTCTTTTCACAACTAGCTGTTCACGGATTCCTGCTAATAGCTCAATCGCCAGGGCATGGCCATAACCCTCACACATGACAAAAGTCTTGAAGATCCTCAAGAGCAATTTTTAAGAACCGTCAACACTCGAATCGCCGGTGGTGGACGGCTAGCTGCCACTTCAGCACCGCCGACTGTTGTCGTTGATGTCCGCGAGTTTCGCAGCGCATTGCCGTCTTTACTACATGGCCGTAGTATGGTGGTTGTCCCCTGTCAATTGACAGTCGGAGACTACGTCTTGACACCTGATATATGTGTTGAGCGTAAGTCAGTACGTGACTTGATCAGCTCCTTGAGAAATGGACGCCTCTACAACCAAGCCGAGACGATGCTGAAATATTACAAAAACCCACTCCTCTTAATCGAATTCGACCAGAATAAATCATTCACTTTTGACGCTTTTGCTTCGGCTTCGCTGCCCAGCACGGGTTTTCTTTCCGACTACGTTTTCACCTCATCTGGAAATCCTGTTTCAGCAGCGAGCAGTTCTCTGGCCAATTCCTCCACTCCTAAATCCGCACAGCACATGCTAGTCCTCCTAACACTTGCATTTCCTCGGCTGAGAATCATATGGTCTTCATCGCCTTATCAAACAGCCGAGATATTTGCAGAATTGAAAAAGAACAGCCCGGAACCTGATCCCATTAGAGCAGTACAGATTGGCCTGGACGTTGATATCTCTGCATCTTCGAACCCGGGAGATGTCATGGCTGCTGCTGGTATCGAGCATCGAAGTTTTCACCAACTTCCGCAGGACATGCTTCGTTCTGTACCTGGCGTTACACCAGTAGTCCTCGAAAGACTCAGCGTAGAGACAAACAACATCCACGAAATTGCAAACATGAGCGTGGAAGAACTCGACCCACTGGTTGGGAAAGAGACAGCACGGAAAATCGTTGGATTCTTTAGAAAAAGCGTTTTTGAAAACGAACCGGAAAGCTCCTAACAGTCGTGATTCTCTGCATTGAGCTTGGCTTCGTGATCATTCCCTGGATGAGCATGTCATGATAGCTATCACAGCCCCTAATAAATTTATCTTTTATCTTCACTACAACTTACTCCAAGGAAAATAGAATGCACTAGAGAAGAAGAATCCAGAGGTTGCGCACCAGCGAATTTTATTTTTCTATTGCTATACAATGCAAACATCAACAACTTCAAGCTCAACCCAGAAATCATGTCAATTTTCATAAGCAATGAGGAAAATTTGCCAGCGAGACAAAGTGAATCAGCCGCGAGTAATGCGAGGCTTGCAAACCAGCGCTAAAAACACGTCTGGAACTTTTGAGAAAGAAGAACAATGGCATATTTTTGTAAACCATGCATTGAATGCGTATGTGGCAAAACGTCAAGATCAAGCAATGAAGTTCGTTAGTGATGTCTGGTCATTATTCGTTCACCCCATATTAATAGCGTAACCATAATAACCGAGGGTGAGTGGGTGCAGTGCCAGCCAACAAAGCGGAGCGACGAAGGTTTCCGGGTCGTTCAAATCGTAGACAATAAGATGAGACCTCCAATCAATCATTTTGTGACCTGCTACAGAGGCTTGAGGATTGCCCTCTGATGCGTTCGTCGGCGCCAGTCCAACAGATCGAAGCGGGACTCTACAATATCATGTCAAAGAAACAACATGAGCATGCTCTTGAATGAGAATCCCAGTATTGATTCAAGACACCAAATTATCCAGTAAGAAAGTGACCCAGATCGACCCATGGCACCCGTATCCCGTCCGAGGCAAACCACGTTGACAAGTAGTAGGCTCGCCGGGGGTACATAAAAGAAATCTTAGATCTCGTCGACATCGATCTCCTTTTCGTCGCTACTATCACGATCCTCGTCGAACTCGACGTTGTCTTCGAAGCCTTCGTGGCCATAGGTATCGGTTTCGTTGATCTTGGCGGTTTCGGGCAACTCGCCGTAAGCCTTGAGACTACGAGCCTCGTCGGCACTGTACTTCATGATGACATCGCCTTTCTCGTCTTGGTAGTCGCGCAGGGAGAGCAAGATGATATCTCCTTGGTTGATCCAGACCTTCTTGCGCAGTTTTCCTCGGATGTGTGCGAGACGCTTTTCGCCATCGAAGCACTGGGCCTCTAGACGGCCGTTACCCAGCATTTTGACGACCTGGGCGTATTCCTGGCCATCCTCCTTGAAGATGAGCTCGCGCTTCTCGTTGTCGTTCTCGTTCTTTCCACGACGCCTGTTTTTACCACCCTAGAGTTTTCGAATGTTAGCAAGCGGCAAAAGCGGGGTTTTGTGTGCGCGCAACAGCAAACTTACCTTTCCCTTATTCTTAGGCATGGTGAATGTATTCCAGCAGTTTCAGGTGAGATGTGTAGGGGGACCTCTGTCAGAAATGAGAGCGCAGTTGGCAGTGCTGCGCTGGAGCCGTGTGTGTTTTGGGCAGGGTGGGATGAGGCAGGCAGGAGGGGGTTTTGGGCGTGTTTAAAAATGATTTGGTGGGGTGCGCTGATTTGGCTGGCCCGGCCTGATTCGCCGGCTTGCCTTGCTGCCTCAGGCCGCGCTCTTGCCACCCGCGCTCTTTTCCTTCTCACCGCCCGAGGTTCTGCCGGCTGCTGATCGTCACTTGCTTTGTGACTTTGTCCTGTCCAAATGAGCTGGCAACGACGTCTGGTAAGTTGTTTCCGTGGTGGTGGCTTTGCTTTCGAATTATCATCTGACTTGATCGTGAGGCAGTCGACGATGACGATCAATCCGCAGCAATCTCCTGTTGCTAGTCAAACATGATAGTGCTTCCTCGGTGGTATAAACCTGGCCAGCGCCTTACCACGCGAACAATCCACGGCCAACACTTGACGTTCATCTACCATCCGGCCCCTGCTCTAAATCTTTGGGCAGCGCTACGCAGTTACAAAACACCAGTGCCGCACGTTCTACGCCCTAAGATTCGACATTTATACGAGAACCGAGATCCAAACACGCTATGGTGGCGAGTCGTACCACAGCAGCTTTCGTGTAAAAAGGTTGTTCGCGGCGCATGTGCAAATCGACTACGCAAAGCCTTTCGCGAGGTTTTGCACTCGAAAGGATACGACGCGAATGGCCGGCCTCTCTCGCAGGAAATGCTTCCTGAAGGCGTGAAGCTTCGTCCGAGGCCGCTGGCTGGAACTCTGGACATCAAGCTTCGTGAGTCGGCCATTACACAATATGATCCACAGGTTCTTAGAGACCTGGTGGCTGGCCAGCTAGACCAACTCATGGGCCCCATGCTGAATCGGCCCTTGTATAATTATAAGCATCCAGGAAACCGTACATAAATAATACTAATAGTCAATTCGGTCTTTGGCGTATACTCGAGCATGTAATTATCAATGATCCCAGTGCACGGTGGCCATCCTGCGTGTTATATGCTGATAGCCTCGAAGTGTTGTAGTAACTCGTTGTCGTTGCATACGTAGACCTCGTTTGTGATTGGGCGACAGCGAGTGTACCTGGAAGCTTGGCACGTGTCGGAAAGAACAACGCGCAGATAGACCAAAGGAATCGCTTCACTCTCTACATGACCTCTCTCAATTGTTCGTCGCTTTTCCCACTGAACCAGGCGCATTGATCCATAAATACACATCCAGCATTTTCACGATGTTGGTATCCTTGACTGTGGGCAAGGTCGACGCTGGCGTTGCGGTCTTGTTAACGCAAGACAACCGACTGGTAGGCAGCTCCAATACCCCCCAAATCCATCCTCTTTTCAGGTCGCAATGAATCGCAACATTTGTGTTCTATACTACCCTTAGATGCAGTACTGAGACATTGCTTTATTCCGCAGATCGAATTTCCTTCGGTGTTACTTCCCAAGAATATCAGCTCCGGAAGCATCGTCGACATTAACGTCTCACGGAATCATGCTGCTGAATCAACAAGTGTCGCCAATTTCCAGTCGCTACAAAAACGAATCCTCAATACTTATGGTCTAGAAACACCGTCTCCTCCCGTTCTCCGTCTACGCAATGCCACACAAACATCTCTGGTGCTGGAATGGGATCCGATTAAGCTTGCTACAGCCTCCTTAAAATCTCTCTCACTTTATCGCAACGGCTCCAAAGCAGGATCGATACCTCGTCCTCTCGAAATGCTTAGTACCAAGATCAGCGGTCTTGCGATACATGCCGAATATACTTTCCATCTCGTATTGCGCACATCAGCTGGGACTTTCCATTCTGAGAAGTTGACATGCCGCACTCACAAGATGACTGATCTTTCGGGTATCACAGTGACTCCGGGAATTATGGCCGGGCCTCAAAGAGAAGCTCTGGAGCGCGCTGTTGATCGGATAGGTGGCAAGCTTATCGACACTGTACGAATTGACACAACACATTTCGTTTGCACGGAAGGCCGCGGCCCGTCGTGGGAAAAGGCCGTCGAAATGAATCTGCCTGTGGTTCGGCCTGAGTGGGTAGATGCATGTGAAGCAGAGGGAACAATTGTTGGGGTTCGAGGTTACTACCTGAATGCAGACCCAAAGCTTCGGCAGTTAGGTCCGCGACAAACACAACAACAGCAGCAGCCTCAACCCCAGCCCCAGACCCAGCCCCAGCAGCAAGCCACTGAACCAGTCGTTTCGGAGCCACCAACACCACCCACAGATAATCAGACAAATGGACCGTCGCAGCCAGGAGCAGATCAGGTTTCAGAGGGCCCGCCCACACCGTTCCCTGGTGGACCTACAGAAGTCACTCTAACCGAGGTTCAACAAGAGCATGAAACTGAAACTGAAACTGAAGATACACAACCTTCTCCCCCTCCAAAAGACGAGCCTTCCGAAAGTACAGAGGATCATGACGAAGAAAAACACGATAAAGCTGAAAATAACGACGAAGGCGATGATAATGAAGAGGCCGAGGAAGAAGAAGAAGAAGAAGAAGAGGCAACCGAAGAGCCACCTTCTACCAATGGCAATGGCGAGGAAAAGAGTAAAGCTCAACAGGAGGGTGTAGGCGAGCTTGAAGAGGTATCTCTATAACCCTTCTCTGAACTCGTCTGAGGATACCCTGTAGCAGCACTTAGATCTCATGTTTATTATCTTCCTATTGACTTGTCATGCACATGTAACCTTTTAGCCTTGACTAGTATGTTTGTTTATAATGATTAGATACTCCCAGTTTTAAATTGCCTTCATATAAATAATATACCTAGGTATCTATTGATCTGTTTGAGGTTTGGGGCTACCTATTAACCAGCTGCGTATAATGACAAATAATGAATAGTTATGTCTTCTGGATGACATATCACCAAATTCTGTGACAGCCATAAAACTACCAGGAAATTGTATACAAACACACCTAGACCCGAAAGAAAGGCCGTTGGGTGAACCCTAGGTCTATATAAAACTAGGGTCTCCCTCCGCTTGATTCTCATCATCAAGAAATCCAAAGATTAGCCATTTCCTGCCCAAAACATCATCAAATGGCCCTCCCATCCACACCAGAATCAACCATGAGACTCAGAGCAGCCCGATCCCCCCAGACCGATCCTGTCGATATGGACCGAGAGATTTCCGATGAGAGAGAAAACAACCTCGGCGACGTCTTTGGACAAAATACCAGTACTGGGTGGCATTTTTCGTGGCTATCTACCTGCTAGGAGGATTGATATACTTCATATGGGCCATGCGCATTGTTGGCTTTGTACATGAATTCTCATATCTATCACACTTTCCTACGAACGTCCAACATGTCGATTCCTATGTTTCAGCATGTAAAAGGCTCTCTCTTTTCTTGAAATTGTACTTTTCGTGTGCTAACATCTAAATTGTACTCGCCTCCAGTGAGGGAGCGACGCTTTCCGCCACTACGAACAATTGTTGGTGCAAGGCGATGAGGCATGAACGATGCTTTTAGTACAATTTAGAAACAGATAAAATAATTGCTATTGTTGACATTCTGCTTGTCAGCGGTGCCAATGCTGCATCAGGATGCCAGCACTCGGGCCAAATCTAGTGTCGCAATTGGGGCTATGCGCGTGCATATCTAGGTATGCGGCGTAGTACATTAGAAGGCTTCCAATCAATCACCAGAAAATGCGTTGGTTCTTTTTCCTGTTACAGCCTTGCAGGTCACATATTTGTGCATCTTAGTTAGCTTTGGCTCCTAAAAGGTGTGAGGGACGCCTTATCTCCTTAAGCAGCGCCGCCGGCGAGTATACATAGCTAGGTCTTCCAGGTTTTATGCCGAAGTCAATGCTCGTGTGTTTCTTTTTATTTGCTACGCATTGTATCAGCCTTTTCAACTTACTTATAACTCCCAAACTTCAATCTTTCTTTTGAAAATGAGTGCCCCAACCCTTAAGGAGCGCGCTGCTGGCATCTACAAGCTCATCACCATTGTCAGCGACGAACTTGCTCAAGCAGGCCTGTCCGAGCCGTCATTTGAGCATGGCCTGCCAGAAATACTACACAGCGATGCTCCAGAGTCAAAAGCTGGGAACGCGAAGCTAAAGTTGTTGCAGATGATGGATGAGCTTCGCTCTCTTCTCACCGAGCCTGCTCGACAGTTAGCACCTTTAATGGTAAGATTGTTCATAACATATACATGTACCATGCAGGTCACTCACTAACATGAGTACCCAGCAAGATCCATCTCTCAGTTTGCACTCCATTATCCGCCTAGGTGTTGCTGAAAACTTTCCGCCCGAGGGAAGCACTGTCCAGGATTTGGCTAGCAACCTACAGCTGCCAGAAACTCTTGTTAGACGTCTGCTGGCGCACAGTGCTACACATCATATCTATTACGAAGCTGCGCCTGATTACTTCATCCACACAGCAGCGTCCAGGTTGCTGGGGGAGAACGATTATATACGTCAATGGATTTTAGTCGGTTGCGAAGAGGGGATCCCGGCCTCGTATAAGGTGTGTATTGGCAACTCTTCTTTGCCCAAATTGTCCTGGAACTTACATTTTGCCGTTAGATTGCTCCCGCATTGATTAAGTATCCTCGTGGTTCTGAGGAGCCTGAACACTGTGTATGGTAGCCGTCATTTCCCGGGATTAACCATGGTGCTTGTAGTGGCTAACGCGCTGAAACGAAAAGGGATGGAGCTTAGAAAATTCTACAAAACAGCCGTTTTTTCGAGCACTTGCGAATATGCCGGACAGGGCAGGTGCTTTCGCTAGGGCAATGGAATGGCACGCCGTAGTCCCAGGCTTTTCGCCGCATCATTTAGTGACGGCCTTCCCATGGGACTCTGGCAAGAAAATGACTGTAGTCGATGTTGGTGGTGGCCGTGGGCACATATCCCGAGCACTTGTCGAGCACAACCCTAATGTCAATTGCATAGTTCAAGACGCCCCTGAAATAGTCTTACTAGGGCAGGAGGCTCTCGTCAGCACCGAGCTCAAATCTCGCATCACGTTTCAGGCCCACGATTTCTTTGAAGAGCAGCCTGTCAAGGGTGCAGATGTGTATCTCCTGCGACTAGTGCTCCATGACTGGTCTGACAAGTATGCGACGAAAATTATCCAATCTCTGATTCCTGCGTTGAAGCCGGGTGCGAAGCTGGTAATCAACGAGCGCGTTATTCCAGCAAGGCACCAAGCGCATTATTTGGTCGAGCGTGAAGCACGGTATGTCCTTTTTCGAACAATGGTGTTGTGAACAGATTCTCATGGTTTGCGGTAGCGATTTTGACCTGTACATGCTTGCTTTTCAGAACGCCCGAGAACGCACAGCTCAGGACTGGATCAAGCTGTTTGAAGGAGCAGACGCACGATTCAGGCTGACTGCAGTGCGCCAGCCGCCGAAGTCGACGCTGGCTGTTGTGGAGATGAGATGGAGAGGAGAGAGTCGGCTGTGATACTATAGCGAATACGGAATAACGGATATACTCTACATTACATAATATACCCGTTACGGTATAGTGCGCTGATAAGGCCGCCTTATCGCTCTCTGCAGTGCGGAGTATGTACGCGTATACTATACTCCGTGGTATAAAGTGCTACGAGAACGTAGCAAATGCTACAAAGCATCGGTGCATTCGGCACGTGTGTCCTTCAGCGATTAAAATCAATGCCGACCGGAGTCGTACGATGATGATGTATGCTACTGAGCCAGTCTTCCTGCGTTGCTGGCCTCCTCCCACGGCGGGAAAGACACTATCCACGCGGCAAAGGTCTTATCCCTCCCCCACATCCATTTTCCCGGGGAGAGAAGTACATATAAAATAATGACCCAAGGATCAACCTCTCCTCTTCTCCCGGCAATGGTCTCATGATATAGCTCATCTTACGTCCTTCCTCTCCCTCCAATCCCCAATTAAGACCTGACAGCAGCACAATGTCGACCACAGAGGAAAAGCCTACTGGCGAATATCGCCAGTACCTGCCCGACCTCAGCGGCGTGCGCTTCACCACCATGAAACCCCAGGACGCCCATGAGTATGCCCACGCCTTCAAGACTAAGCACATTCCGCCCTGGCTGTACGCCCTGTTCGAGCATTGGCGGGACCTGTACGAGGAGCCCTACCAGGGTGTCAGTTCAGACGGTAAGTCTTTCATCTCCAATTGTCTTCAAGTAGCAGCAATCGGAATATAACGGCGCCATTGAACTTTACTGACGCTCGGGATATCCGATAGGAACCATCCGCCAAAACTTGTTCACCCTTCAAGATGAGGGGCTACCTGTCGAGAAAATCGTCGCCTCGGTTCAGGACTTATATATACTATTAAACGAAGAACAGCGCAAAGCTATTTCCTTCCACATAGATTCCCCAGAGTGGCGCACATGGTCCAACCCGGAATTCTTACTTGTGCACAAGGGCTTGCGCCTAGATGAAATCGATGTCACCATCAGAGATGCCATTCTCAAAGTCCTCGAGAACACCCTGTCTCCTGAAGGATACCAAAAAGCAGTTAAGGCCATGCGAATCAATCACTTCCTGGGAGAGCTAGTTGACTCTCCCAAGGTCATGAATGAATTCTCCTACAACTTTGCCATTTTCGGACGGCCTTCCACCACACGACCATGGGGCTGGACATTCTACGGTCACCACCTCTGTCTGAATATCTTCATCTATAAGGGCCAGATCGTTGCAAGCCCATGGTTCACCGGAGCCGAGCCCAATGAGATTGACTCCGGCCCTTACAAGGGCACTCGAATTCTCCAAGTCGAGGAGACACTCGGAATCCAGCTCATGCAATCCCTACCGTCGGAAGTTCAGCAAAAGGCTCAAACATATAAGCAGATGATCGACCCCGAGATGCCTCTTGGACGCATCAACAAAGACGACCAACGACACTTGTGTGGCGCGTACCGCGACAACCGACACGTTCCTTACGAGGGTGTCCTCGTTTCCGACTTCACCGCAGAGCAAAAGGCTCTCGTCTATGGTATCCTTGAACAGTACCTATTATATCTCCCCAAAATCTCACGGGATCTCAAAATCGAGCATATTCGGAAGTACGAGTCAGAGACGTATTTCTCCTGGATTGGAGGATTCGAGGATAATGATCCCTTCTACTATCGTATTCAGAGCCCTGTCATCCTGATCGAGTTTGACCACCACTCTGGTGTCTTCTTGACCAACGAGGAGCCCAAGAAGTTCCACATCCACACATTGCTTCGCACACCTAACGCGGGAGACTATGGTTACGCGCTGAGGCCACTGATTCCGCCCGTTGAAAGCACGATTGCAAAACACATTACTTGGGACTAGAATTTTCGTGTATATATGTATACTTTTGTCATTTATTTTTATCATATTTTATGAGTATGAATCTCGGATATCCGAGCAAACACCAATTCAATAGGAATGGCCTATTCAAGCAAGCATGAGAGTAAAAATTAAATTTATACTTCAAAATAAGTGCTACGCGGGCGGCATCGATCAGGGCCTCCAAGGTAGGTTGTTGGTTGAATTAGGGCTTTCGGTAGGAATAGGTAGAGAAAATCAACAAGGCAAAATAGAATTCAGCGTTGACATCAAACGGCAAGATAAGAGAATGACGTGCCAATAACATTAGAATACATTTAAGAAGCGTTTCCCATTGAATAAGCAAACAATCAAGAAAGAAGAAGGGACAAGCTCTTCAATGGTATCAAAGACAGAAAGTGAACGAATGAAAGAAACAGCGTAGGAACGAAAGATTGACGCATGACTCAAAAGGAAAGGAAAAGAAAGAATAAGAGGTGTAAATTAATCGTGCGCATCCATAATCGAGCATTTGATGATAAAGTAAAGTTATTTGCGATTCTTTCGAGTCGCCTCATTCCAACGTCCCACGTCCGGGTCACCTAGCACGCCCTCGACTAGCCGTACACTAGCATCGCTATGGGAGCTGGTAGTTTCGAAGCTGCCACGACTTCCTTGGGAAGCTGCATCGTGCGTGTAGAGGTTGCGGCTCTCGTGATTCCGTTGAGCTGCTTTCCCTTGCTTTTGACGAGCGCTATCAATGCCCAAGTTATGTGATGACGACATCGCCCTCTCACTAATCGTGGGCACTCTCATGGAGCTCAGCGCCGGGCTTGTGCTTCGGCTTTGCGCACTGTCAGCATCGTGAGAGACGCCGACGTCGAGAGCGGCAAGTAGGGCAGCCTGAAGCATCTTGTTCTGTCGTTCCAAGGTGGCAATCCGAGACTCGAGATGGTGCAATACATGGGCGTAACCCATCCGGTTATCACCGGCACTGGGTAGGAAGGCATGTTGTGAAACCTCCGAGGGTGAGGAGGACTTCGTGTTGTTTGAAGTTGCTTTTTGTTTGGTAGATTGCTTGCTCTTAGTATTTGCGAGACGGCGGTTCACCTGGCGAGTCTCAGATTCACCGTTATCCTCTATAGAGCCAGTCTTTTTGGGACGACGCATCTGGGGATCATGCCGCTCATCATCGGAAGATGGTAGCAAAGGAGATTCAGGCTGGAAGTTCCCGTGTGAGAGATTCTGAGTTGCATCTGTCGGCACACGAGCTGCCTTCCCACGTTGGATAGAAGTGATAGAAATACTGTCGATGGAGCCACTTGTAACGCTGACACTGCGAGATAGACCTCCTTCGTAGCCGTTCATAGTAGAAATGGACCCTGGTAGTGAGGTCGTAGACCCTCGCCGCCGAAATTTCGGCGTCCCTTGAGCATTGACTGGAGGATTTTTCGGAAGAGGGAAATCGGGCACTGCACTAATGCGATTCCTTTTACTAAATCTCACTTGATCGACTTGGCTCTGAGATTCGGGTTGTAACTGATGAGGACCACCATGCTTCATTGAATGCACTCCCGGTCCAAGATTGGTACTTGTTCCTACCACAGGAGCGTCTTTCCTTTTCTTCGCATCAATGTCGCGCATTCGTATGGCGTGAACGTGGCTTGCACGGCCTTGCTGAGATTCAGGCCTGGAAACAGCGGGAGAGGCCGTTCTCGAGGATTGATCATCGCTCAAGTTACGCGAAGCGTCCGAGGCATCAATGCTTCTGTTAGAATAACGCGATGATGGCCGGTGAACCAAAGATCTTTGCAGTTTCAATTTACGAGGATTCATACCCAACACTGGGCTGTCCCTGTCCTCAACTCTATATTCCAATGGAGCGGAAGCTGGCTGTGCAGGCGTTGATACACTCCGCTCTCCTTGAACAGGTTTGGCTCCAAGGACATCTGCACTTTGTGGCAATGAAGGTAAAGGCTTGGCCGGTGGTGGAAGAGGAGCAGCATCGGTTACCACATATAATGGAGCTTTCTTGCTCTTTTTCTTCCCCCTTTTCTGCATGTCTGACGCGATATCCGGAGTCACGCTGCGAGCACGTCGGGATTGAATGGGAATTGGCGAAAGGAGGGCTCGGGGTCGAGGAAAACTCGCCGAGGTTGGGCCCAAAGTAGTGGAAGGAGGTCGAAGTAAGGCGATTTCACCATTCAAATTGCTTATGGGCCTTGGGACCGAAGAATTAAACATCTGTGGAGAAACAGGTTTAGATATGGTGGGAGACATGCATTCGGCGACCAGCTTTAATGGTATGGGACCCGCGTTGAGATTGTTTGGCTGGTTAGCATAAGCTTGCGAAAGTGGCGACAGTTGATCTGATTCCCTGGGAGCTTTGGCATTGCTGTTCTTTGCAGCTTCGGCACCGTCATGTTTGTTTTCAATCAGGTTCCTCACGAATAAGGGAGTGTCAGTGACCCCCTGGTTTAAGGAATGAGGTCCCGCAGTGTTTTTACTAGGGCCTGTAGTGGTGGCAATGGCACTTGAAGAGGTGGTCGCGGAGGAAGTAGTAACGTTGACAGTCGCAGAGGAACGTTCTCCTGACGGTGTGTTTTGCGTTGCTCTTTTCTTATCGGCTCCCAGTCTCTCCGTTGCACGCAAAAGCACTGCAAGGCTTTTGGCGTCATCGAAATCAGAATTGGATTCATAGGAGCTGTCATCATCGTTCTTGTCCGTGTCGGGTTTGTTCTGAGAGTGTCTGTTAACAGCCCCGACGCTGCGATTCCCATATGCTTGGCTGTTCAGCGCCGGGTTGTGTCTCTCCATTCGTGACTCACGACTGTGGCTTTCCGTTATATTCTCTAGCCGACGGATATCTTCATTTCTATTGTGGTCTCCGCGATTTGTTGCTGCCGTACCATTGTCGCTAGAAGCCTGTGATTGCAATTGCAATTGGGATTGAGACTGGGACTGAGACTGAGACTGGGCTTTGGCTTGGTACGGCGGTGGATCGCTGTCGTGAGAATATAATTCTGGAAATGATACAGAGAACTCGACTAGTGCAGCCAAGTCTCCTAGGCTCAATGATTCATTGCGCAAGTCGTGCAAAGGCAGTTCGAGCTGCGAGCTCGTCCTTTCCTCGTCTTTTGGTGTTGATGCTAGAGCATCATCGAGCCATGGACGTCCGATGGCTTCCACGTCCTGCCTCGTGCGTGATGGACGTGACTTATCGGACAAATCTTCGAGACTTGGCAACAACCCTCGCTCGTTATGCTTTGCATGTTTTGTGCGGGATGGGCGAGGCTTATTACTACCCAAGTCTTCTAGACCTGGCAGTAAACCTTCGCGCTGTAATGCCTGAAGATGTTGGCGTTGGCTTTTCTTTTTATCAGATGAGCTCGAAGTGTCAGAGCTCTTGATCGAGGCCCTTCCGGATTTTGGCTGGCCCATGTCCCGAAGGCGACGCTGGCCTGCCTTCAAGATGTCCATGTTGCTGTCGGTCTGGACACCGACGACAGATTCTTCCGATTCCTCTGGCGCCTGGAAGAAACGCACTAGTTCAGCGATGTTCTCGTTCCGCATAGGTCGACTAGACGCTCCTGCCGATCGAGGTCGGGGCTTGCGCAGTCCTGGTATTCGGGTAAAGTGTTTATAATCTGTCAGGGCTACTGTGGGCATGATAGAAAGCTTTGATGACGGGTTGAAGATATTTCTAGTCGAAGGCCTGTATGTTGGAATGACTGGACTCGGCGCGACAGGGCCGTTGAGCATGGAACTGAAGTTTGTTGATAGCTGATATTTGTCGAGTCGTTATTATGGCATATATCGAGTTTCCCTTCTTTCTCTTGTTTGAAAGCGAATGGTTGCAATATAGAGAACAAAACGTGAATGGCTGTTGAAATGAGTTCTCTTGACTGTGGTGAATGACTGTTCAGGTGTGATAGAAGCGAACGTATAGTAGTACTTTCACAGCACGGACATCCAACACATTATATAGTATATACATGCACAAGAGAGTAAGTCAAGGAAAAAGAGGCTTTCACTGACGTCTGGGAAGTATCCCGTATGGAATGACCCGGGCCCAGCATCTCAGCTTATTCCTTAGTCAAAATCAAAGTAAGGAAATAACAGGCGACAGCCTAGGGTATATAAGTCGAGATCTTAAGACATTTCAGGAGAAAAAGTAAAGTAATCGGAGAAAAAAAAGTAAAACCTAAATATGATTGCAATGGGTCCATGACTCCATCGGTTCACATTTGACCAACGTCCCGCAGAGATACGTCGTACTAGCCCTTGGGGAGTACGCAGCACCATGACTCCCCCTTGATACGAAGATTGATAGCTTCGAATTGAGTTGAAACGGATGCTGCATGTGAGGACAATGAACCACTCGCCAAGGGAAGGAGGTGGCTAATAGATCTAGACTCCTTTGTTCGTCGAACTCGGCCCGCTACATGACTAGAGGAAAATTATCAGATATGAGCCGAACACGGGTCACACACAGAGAGAAAGATTAAAGAGGATTCTCTACTCCGTACGCATCAGCTGCAGCAGAGATAGGACTCGCCTTGAGATCACCGCTGACGATCAAGAGGGGCTCGGAGCCGCTCCGGACTCGTATACGTAGCAAGGCGAGTCCATGCATTTTAGATCGCTGGCTGTCGAAGGATCGACTGATAAGGTACAGTACATATTCTTTTCGGTGACCACAGGCTTAGCATAGGAATTTAACGTTCGTGAGTGGGACGGGGAAGTTCATATGAAGCTATGCAGAGCCCATTGATTGGCGGTTTTTGGACGGGATGTTGGTCCAAGAGGAACCACGGCGTCGGGAAGGACGATAATGCTTGCACGGACCCTGTGTGGCATCTTGTCTGACTGGGGCTGGCAGCGATCATCCTCGCGAACTATTTGTCCGGAACAAGCAAGGGATGCGAGCCATGATGAAGCCTAAGGGTAGGTTTGTAGCGTGGGGAGTCTGTGCCAACGCTAAGAAGCGACGGCCGGGTGTCAGTGGTGGTTGGGGCGGTCAGCCGGGGCAGTAAACACTAACTAGCGCTGACTAACCAGCAACTAGTCCTGCATGGCAGCAGCACTACTCGCCTAGCAAATGTCACTAACGCCCAGCTCCTGATGATCCGATTTGCCTGTGCTGGGGTTGAGTGTCTGAAAATGAGACGTCTCCATCATGGCGGCACCGGCTGAATGGGGAGTAAGGGATAGATTGACTCGTAACATGCATTTATGCCACTGGCAAATCACCTTGGTGACACCGGCCATGCAATGGCACACATACTGTTGTACGACGTCCATGGTGCAGATTATGATGCAGGTCATGTAGGTACAGAAAGACGAAGAAGAATCCCAGGAATAGAACAAGCACCAAGCGAATCGCACATATACCTAGCATGCATGGCTTCGGAGTACATAAAGCCACGACTCGTCTCTGTACATAAATCCGAGGACTTTGTGTGCATAAAACAAAAGCATTATGGAAACGTAACTCTTGACTCGTAGATACTTTGTGAACGGAGTATTAATTAATATCCTACCTAGGTACTCCGTAGACATCCTAAAATCGAAACACTGGGAAGACAATAAAGAACTCCGAGCCGTACGGAGTGCATACAAGTTATAATTCCTTTTAAAAAAAATAAAAAACGAAAAAAGGAGAGGGATACTCTCCCTTGTGGTGGAGAAGCAGAAAAAGAAAACAAAGAAGACGGTTACTCAGGCAGAAATGCCCGAGTTCTCGTCATGAAAGAGAAAAATCAATTAATAAATTGGCTGAACATAAGACTCGACTTGGGATAAAGGGAGAAAAATATGAAAGAAATGATACCAGGTATATGAAGCTGTGTCATACCAAGTTCCCTGCTGAAGCTTGAGATTCTCCGAATGGAGTATTAAACAGCGTATACGCCAAAGCTTCTTTTCAGTAAACGTTACATGTTGGTTCACTTATTTGTTTTTGATAGATCTGATCCAATTGATTGATCCCTTGCGCCTTTTCGGACAAATCTAACTTTCGAATTATTCCCTCTTTGGGAAAGTTTTTCGACCTCACGTCAGCGTAAATCAAGCAGCTAAACATGCTAGCTACTGAAGCGACTATTGGCCCGTTTAATTAAATATGAGTGATTTGGAATAGTCAAAGGCTATTTTCTCTACGGCAGAGAAAACGCTGAAGTTGGTTCTGCGTTTGATCAAGAGTAATATTTGCACGCCCCGTTCAACTCCCGATAACAGTAGACAAAAACATGCGTCGTAAGTGACAGCAGAACTCCGGGCTATTTTATACCACAATGCTAAGCCCAAATGCATAAAATCCCCGGAAACGCCTTTGGAAATGCGGCAAGAAATTGCGAAAAGAACAAAAAAAGAACTCCCGAAAGTACAGCTATATAAGCTCCATCAATGACCGTCCTACCAAGAAAAGTCCCGCCGGTAGTGATAAAATGCCCCCTTGTAATACCATTTGATTTATACCGTCTCAAACACGAAGCTCATCTTCTCTTAGGCCGAATAAACGGGTCAGCGTCTCTTCTCTTCCGTGCTGGCATCGGAGGACGCTGACCATTGTTAGGTCTGGCATTCTTAGGCCCACGTGGTGGCTGTATCGTCTGCAAGTATTACGTATGTTTGTTAGAATAAAAGTACCATCGAACTCAAATGCCCGGGGCTTTGTAGTAGCTTACGTTATTCGTTTGCATAGCAATGTCGGGATTATGAGTAATGTTTTGATACCTGGGGTCTCGGGTAGGATTGACCAGATTCTTTGTATTCTTTGTTAGAATCATAGAAGAGGAATCAGATGATGGGATAGAGAAACTTACAGTAGGTGGCCCCTGTGGAATTTCTGCATCTACTTTGCGCTTGCTGCTCTTTGCAAAAGGTCCACTAGGTGGAAGTTTTCTCTTTCCCCCTGGTTGTTGAGGCTGGGGCTGTGCAGGTGGCGATGGAGATTTGGTCGAGACCTTGATAACGGGGACTTGAGGATCGTGGTTCCTCATGTGTTTCTGCTTGATCTCATCGCGTTTGGCCTGTTGGGCTTGTTTGTGACGGCGCTCCTCATTGGCAATCCTGTTCTTCTCTTTGTGAGATAGCACCGTCTTAGATTGACAGACCTCTGACACGTGGCCAATCTCGCCACACATCAAACAACGAGGTGCAGTACACCTCATTTTTGTATGACCAGGCTGCTTGCAGCGGAAGCAGGTACCTTTAGTCTCTTCAAGAGCGTCTGCGTTGTCGCAATTTCTTGTAAAATGTTCCAAACTACCACAGCAAGCACAGGCCTTGCTTTCGTCCAGTCCATTATAACCCCCAGATGGACCACTAAACACGGGAGTGGGAGTGTTGCGGGCAGACACCGACTCCATTTCATTAGATGAGCGAGTCTCAGTAGGTGTCTCTACTGCTGATGAACTCGACTCGTTGGCATCAGCGTCAACCATATCCACGTTACGGTATCCAGTGAACTGTGGACGCTGCAGCATCGCCAGTACATCGCCATCTGTGTAAATATTGCGCTCTCTGGCGTCAGTGATAAGTTTGTTCCAGAATTTTCCCTGGACAAGAGACTGGGAGTTTCCAAGAACCCATAGTGACGACTTGGCACGAGTCAATCCGACGTTCATACGGCGAATGTCCGACAAGAAACCAATGCCCTTGTTCGATGCGCGGACACAAGAGAAAATAATGACTTCGCTTTCTCTACCTTGAAAAGCATCGGTTGTGTTGAACTCGACCTTGGTAAAGATGGAGTTACCGTATCTGGCAGCAAACCGTGTCTTCATCTCCCTCAGTTGGCCCTTGTAGGGTGTAATAATGCCTATCTTGCCAGAAAAATCAATGGACCTGAAATCAGTAACCAAGCGCTCATAAAGCTGCATTGCTACGTTCAATTCAGCAATGTTAATGAGAGAGTGGCCCTTGGGAGCACTCTGGTGAAGTCCCTGGACGTCGAAAAATCGATATGGGCTAAGTAATGTGCTATTGTGCCATGGACGAACACGAAGCTTAGCCATATCCGGACCATCTTGTAGACGGCCGTCGTAAAATGTGTTGCTAGGGAAGCGGCTGATTGCAGGATGCATACGGTATTGAATATCCAAAAGATGGACGTCGTTGGGGTGGTTAGTTTGCATTCTAACGAACAAACTTTGTTCGTATTGGAAACGAGAAGCCGCTTTGGATAGAACCGTTGGTGGAAGCTGCTTGGGGTCTCCGACGAGAATGCATTTTGCGCATCCGTATTTCAGTGGAATAAGAGCGCTTAATTCGATAGACTGGGCAGCCTCATCAATAATCACAGTCTCAAAGTCGATACTCAGATTCTGGAACATTTCATGTCCACTGCCACTCAGAGTCGCACAAATAACATGGGCACCATCAACGATTTCCTGTTGAATGCGACGGCGAGTGAGGTCGTTGTTACGAGTAATGGCATTGTTGCGGTCTCGAGTATTATCAATTTCTTGGCTAAGTTGTGTCCGCTTCTTTTTGAGCAATTCAAATTCGCGTTGGAGGTCGTCCGGAGGAGCTTGCCCCTTCGCTCTAAGCTGGTCTAGTTTGGTTCTCGTCTCCTTGAATGCGGTGTCGGTGGTCTTGTGCTCCTCATAAATTTTCTGGAGGTCTTTTTCTCCCGAGCCTTTCTGTGCAGATTGATTCAGGCGTGCGTTGACAAGCTCATCCAAAGTGACATCCAGCACATTTGCATTGATGGCATCACTGCGACCTAAGCGAATGACAGAAAGTTTCTCTGACCGGCCTTGGAGCGTTTTCACCCCTGCTTTGAAACGCATCACGAGTTCGTCGACAGCTGCGTTACTGGGAGCACAGACAAGAAGCTTCTTAGCGATTGGAGCTTTCGCTGGAGGAGCGGATGCCTGCCTATCACCAGGACGGGCGATTGCCACGCTCTGTTGATTGCTCAGTGAATTACTCATCAACGCTCCAACAAGAGCAACGATAGTTTTAGTTTTTCCAGATCCCGGCGGACCTTGGATCAATGTAAATGCATCATTGTCCAATGCAGACTTGATGGCTTTGGCTTGTGCCAGGTTGACAGTATAGTTGTCTACGAGTGGCTGAAGACCCGCGTCGTTATACTTCAGAATTGGCGAGGGCTTCGCTTTTATGATCTCCTCACATAGGTCGTAGTACTGCAATGCCATAAGGGACCCGTACTCACGCTCCAACGGAGTCAGTGATGTTATTCGTACGGCCCACAGAGTAACACCCGGTGCAATGGAAGAGATGATTGGGCTCCCAGGGTTGACCCGGTATGATACTTCGACGGTGCCTTTCTTCCTATTGATGCCAGATATCCTAGCCAAGCAATGAGGAGCGGACTTGTCATTTGCTGGGTTCCTTGACTTGGAAAGCAAAACGATATCAGCCTCTCCCAGCCCAAAATCTTTGAGGTCTGCTGCGCTTTTTAAGTTCGTGCTAACTTCCATAAACGAATCAACGGAAAGACGGGTTGCCACCGTAATTTCAAATGGTTTGAAATTGGCTTCTTCTTTGGCAGATTGAAAGCCTTGCCATGCTTCCAAGACTAACAAAGGTTCGAAGGTTCGTTGATATTCGATAGGGTCTCTGAAAGTAGACGTAATCAAGGAATAATCGGTACGACCGGAATTAGGAGGCAAGTCACCGCTGGCGAAAAAGTCCCACTCAAGGAGGGTACGGTGAAGCGACGAAAGATCTGGAACTAATCGAGCTCGCATGTCCTTAGCTGAACGCCATTGTCTAACTTTCTTTACCGGGCCTTGTTGCTTGAGAGCCCGTCTCTTACTCTCCTGGTATTCTCTCACGGCAGCCGATGTTGATGCAGCCTTCTTTCCAAACAATTCTGTATCAACTTCGTCGTCGCTGTCCTCTTCTGATTCCGACTCCGATCCGACCATCATACTATCGACGGGAGTATGATCTTTACCCCTAATACCACCCTGAACGCCTGACCCTTGGCCAGCAGTCTGTTCTGCCACACCCATTCCTGGAATGTTCTTTTTCAGACGTTGCAATTCTGCAAGGTCCCGTTTTTTCTTGGCTTCTCTTTCTCTTTCGCGCTTTTCACGGAAAGATTCAACTGCCAGGTTTGGTCGAGAGGGTACTTTTGGAAGTACAAGAGGCGATTTTGTCGTAGAGAGTAACTTTTTCTGCGGCTGACTAGCAATGCGCGCTTTGTTCAATTCAACAGATCGTGACAGTTGCAACAACGTTTCATCAGGAACGGAAGAATCATCATAGTCTTCTTCGCTTGTCGACCGGTTTGGAGTTGATCGACCGGAAGAATCGGTCTGTCTTGCAAATGCAGTGATAGAGCTTTGCTTTTTCAAAGCCGCAGTTGATGCAGTAACAACCGGTTTCTTGTAGTACGCTTCCAAAGCCCTCACAAGCTCTGCTTTCTCCCGTGCTGTTAACATCGTTTTTATACTGCCTGTCACGGCGACATTCTCAATTATTTGAAGCGCACTACGATCGACAGTTGTGATATTCAACTCGCCTAGTCGTCGAAGAATCTTGGAAACCAGGCTGACCAATGTTGTTGCAAGATATTCGTCCTTAAGTCGAAGCCATTTCACCATCCCTTTCATCGTGGCCGTTGGAAATTGCAACAGAGCTTCTCGTACAGTATCTTCTTGTGATCGGTCGTCCGCACTCATCGCACTAGCAAACACACCGTATTGAGCAAACAGGAGCTCTGCAAATTGAATAGTGTCGCGGCAGAATTCGAGCATCACTTTCTTATCGTTGCCTCGATTATGCCAAGCTTCAGTCATATCGAAGATGGTAGTCAAAGCCGACCATTGGCGTTCCCAAAGGGTTTGGACTTCCGCAAATTCCTTCTTGTTGGCCAACTTTCGAGTTCTGAGAATACCAGTCTGAGTGTCGCACAGAATATCAATTATGTCAGTTCCAGTATGAATCATCCTCGGAGCAGACCCAAAGGTCTTTAACGTGCTAATTCGGAAGAATGACCATCCAAAACCGTAGACAGCGGTAGAAAAGAACGACTGCAGCAGATGCGATATCGCATCTCTTCTTACAGACTGCCCGCTCACATTCTTGATGAGATCAACGGCTGCCTGGTAAGTATTCAAGTCGGCAGAAAACAGTGCCGATATCAGTGCACAGCTAGTATCCTGGCTGGCGAACAAAGCATCCAGATGCTCGGGATCGAAGTCAGCTAGACGCTCAATTATCTGAGCTGATAGATGGGTAAGATGGCCGTATATAACGTTATAATGTGTTTTCTCTCGACTATCTTCGCCTTTGGTAGGAAACTTCTCAAGGCCTACTAGATCCAAGATACCCTTCAGTGCTGCTGTCGAAAGGTCTTGGTTCCGCTGGCTTAATTTTGAAATGACGGCGTCCCAGATGGCTGGTGAATATGTACTAACTCCATGATGCAGGGTGGAGTGGTGCAGTAGAACTTCGTAGTCCGTCTTCAGGGATTGACATTCGAGAGCAAGAGTATTGCTGACCACGTCCATGCAGCCGTTGATAATCAACTGGCCCCTATCACCAGCGCCGCTTATGTTTGGGGTAACAAGAATATCGATGTGCTCCTTGACAATTTCCAAAGTCTCCGACAACACGACACGTGCAACCGATCCTCTCGACGATTCATTGTTGGTGAATGTGCGTAGCGTGCAGAGCAGCACCTCGATTCCAGTAAGAAAACATTGGAAACGTGCAACTGGGGGGAACCTCGTATCTTGAAATCGTTTGAATAACTGAGAGACGATATATCTGCAAGCAGGTGTCTGATTGATGTTTTTCAACGATGACATAAAAGGAGTGGTCCACGACAGCATATCATTTAGTGGAGACTTGGAGAGCAACGCATCATCTGTAGATTCTAATAGGAAAGCGTCGAATTGGGGGTTATTGAAAATCTGCTCGGCTATCGCTTGTGGAGAGATGGTTTGCATAGCGTCCCAAAAGTCACTCGGAGCTTTTTCCAAGAGTAACTGGATAGCATTCAACAAGACCCGGAAGCCAGGTGACTGTATTCCAAGGTGCTCGACGGATAAACGGCAGGGATCGATGTCTAGAGCACGGAGGTGATGGGTGATCTGATCTTTATCAAGCCTCATTATGATGATTCGTAGGCCTGTCCACAATCGGTGAATGGCGGTGACGTCTAAGTGTTGTTGCTGAGGTGAGGCGGCGATGAGGGCACGAGTCAGTCCATCTTTCACAGCCCAGTCAAACTCAGCTGAAGTAGGAGCACGGCGGAAACGAGACCACCCATGAATGGCCCAGTGATTTCGAACTGGATCGGGATCGAATAGAAAGTTTGTCAGCCCTGGGACATAATCGGTGAGCTTCAGGGTCCGCTTCGTCTGAATCATTCTGAACGGGGCATCGAAATATTCTTTGAGCAGATTGTCATTGCGCTGCATCACCTCAGAGCTCAGACATTCGAAAATCGCCAGCAATGAAGACGTTCTCAAAGCATCCAAGCCTATCTTCTCTGGAGGAACCGCATTTAGTTCTTCCAGAGCTATTGTCAAATTCCGTTTCATTCGCTTGACATCCCAATCCTCAAGCAGCCGCATAAGTTTTTCAATATCCTCTTCCTCGTAGTTTTCCTTCAAGTCTTCTGCAAGAGACAGTTTTCCCCTGTGATACATTCTGATGCAAAAATCACAGCTTTCCAACGTATCGTCGAATTTCCGCCACAGCCAATCCTGTAATTGTTCCAGTCCATCTTGACTGAAAGCCAGGATTGGCAAACACGACAACGCCTTGTCTCTGCGTTCTATGGCTCGTTGGGACTCGCTCTCCCCTTCGGGGCCATCGTAACGCCCATAATCGTCTTGTCGCTGTCTCGGACAGAGTAGATGGATACCGTCTGGGATCGTTTGTAGTTCCCTAGATAGAACTGGGGTCAGAAACAAACCCACGTCAACACACTACGAGAGACACCCACCTTATTGTGTCCAAGACCTCCATGATGGAGGAATTGAATATAAAAAAAAGGCTCTTCGCCGTCGAAATCTGTTAACAAGCTGCTCAGATGCCCAGTTGTAAGATGTACTCCATAGCAAAAGCTGTCCTAAAAATTGCGTAAATCACCTCCACCCACGGAAACGCAGCAAACGTATCAAACTGGGGCGATGTGTTCAGAAGAAGAAATTAACGAATGATACCAAATGGACAGAATTTACAAGAGCAATCGACAATGGACCATAGCATATTAGAAGATCGGAGAAAGAGAAGGAAAGAGGTTGTTGCTGTGGACGCTGGCTCGTTTGGTGATACTTAAGAATAATCCCGGCAGATCACCCGCGCTGATTGGTCCGCGGCCAAAGCGGCAAGCAGCCTCTTTATCCACTTAACGCGTGAGGGCGACAAAACGCGTCCTCTCTACGACTTGAGTCTTTTACGCATGTATACCTAGTATCTACACTTCTAGTGTGCTTATACATCGTTTCTACATTACATCTACGACTCTCAGCATCCGAGTGAACTTAGACCAGGTTGACAGAACTAAGAATCGGCATTCATTGCAGATACGCTACCTAAATGCGCAACGACTCGCCAAAACATAACTTCAAGCGCATGGATATTGCCATAATTTGAACGGCACAGCGGCGTTCAAGACACATTTAAAAATAGAATAACGACTCAAGACGACCCAGTAACAACAGTACACAATTGCATCGTTGGCTTAAAGAAATAAATGAGCTGTTCGGAAGGAAAGTTCATGGCATTTACTCGGGGGGAAAAGTTGAGAGACAAAAGGAGAAAAGAAAATAAAGAGGGAAGAACAGCCGAATATATAAAGTAGGTAGATATTTAATGGTGGTAAAGACGATGAAGAAGAAAACAAGGATGAAGAAGAAAACAAGGGGGGAAGGAGAAGAAAAAAGATGCATGAGAATGCGAGAATAAAACAAGAATCCCTGCGCCACCAGCCTTTTCAACCAACGCCATCTATATGGAAACGCAACAACTGAAAGAGCAACCAGAGAGAAACACTTCCCCATGAAATCCTGAAATGAAGCTCATATAGACAAATAAAATTTTTGAATCAAGAATGAAAGTGACATCAAGGACATATAGAGTGAAATACTAACATGGGAGGGAAAATAGCTATACAGCATGTACATCATGCGGGTTCCTCAACGGGCTGTGAGGAGTCTGTGGTTTGCCACCGGAGGATTCGATTCGTAGCAATGGATCGCCGTTGGGAAAGTCATTGCTGGTCACCGAGGATCTTTCCCGATTATTATAATGTATGGTTAGACCCGGCTCCGGTGCGGGGTCCCACGAGTTGATGCGTCCATGATTTCCTTGATTTCCGCTGAAATCGAAGCTGTCCGCCGTAAAGGTTGTACCGCCGCTACCGTTTTGACTACGTGGATTGTGAGTGGTGGTTGTCGGTGCGATGGAGGGCGGGTAAAAATTCCGCTCATCCTCAAAGACATTGGGATTATGCCTCACCTGTGGCTCGATGGGTTTAACCACTGAAGACGCATCACTGCTTGCGGAGCTTTGGCCTTCACCCGCTTGCGAAGGGGCAGACGCCTCGGGGGTCTCCAAATGCGCGAATTTGTTTTGGGTCGCTTGCTCGCGAATAATATCCACATCTGTCGGGAAGAAAACCTTTTGGAAAGCTTTGATGGCAAATCGGGGGAGAAGACAAATCACGACAGTGACCAAGAGTACTGTCCAATAAGCCAGAGACCCGAAAACTTCTGCTCCAAAGTTGTAAAATGTAGCAGAAGCAGTTGTAGAGGAGTAAACGCCGGTCCAGAAATAGAGGAGGAGATTGCTGAATAAGTTGATCACGACAGTTAACCAATCCCACCTATACGAATTCAACAAAACGTATACGTTGCTGGAAATGATGGCCGCCGAAGCAACGAGGATACCAAACTGTTGACGGGCATCCAGATTCAGTCCGTCCCCACGTTGAAAGGTAGCAACGTTGTATAAGAGGTAAGGCATAAAGAAAGCCATCACGGACTGATAGATGCCATCGAACATGTAAAGCCTGTGGAATCAGAGGTTAGATGGCAATAAAAACTACACATGACGATACTCACCAGAACTTCAGGTATCCCCATTCCTTACGCTCAATGCCGCGCATGTATAACTGAGGGACAGCGAGTGATACTTTGTCATTGACATCTTGGTCAAAAATGCCCATGAAGATGACAGGAAGCGAGGTGAAGGCCAAGTTGATCAAGACAACATAGGTATAATCATAAAGATAGGACCCGTCAAAACTGTTAAACAGGGAGTACCAGAAAAGGGCGACAGTCCACACAATTGTCTGATAAATCATGTCAGTTAATATATGTTTATCAGAAGAGACGCAAAGCAAACTGGGTGAGTACTCACTTTATAGAAGAAATTGGCGGTGGCCTCACCAAGGCGTCGATAAGCCCACCGACCGTGTACAAGCAAGAGGCGCGACAGAAATCGAAATTGACCGATAGCGTAATCAGATGACATGACTGCCTGTCTTCCTTCCTCGCCGGCAATACCAACACCAACATCTGCTTCTTGAATCATAGCCACATCGTTGGCGCCATCACCGATAGACAAGGCCATGATATTCAATCCAGTCTTCACCATTCGGACAACGGCAGCTTTCTGTGCAGGGCTCACACGGCAACAAAGAACAGACTTGCATCGTTTGCACAAAAGCAAAAACTTCTGTTTCAATTCGTCTTCGAGCATGAGTCTCAATGTGTCTCCATCAATGATCAAGGCATGGGTACCAGCAGGTGGCGAGTGATCTTTACGAGCTGCAATCAACTCTTCGTCTGATCCTGTGATACCGAACTGATCCAAGTATTTCTGTAATTCTGAAGCAGCGACCTCGGGTTGGTCGGCAGGAACGTTGAACACGATCAGTTCCATTTCATTGTTCAAAAGATTGCAAGAGAAGCCAATGTTGATGGCAGTTTCGACTTTGTCACCAGTTAGGACCCAAAGCTTGATACCGGCACGTGCTAACAACGAGATGGTATCCGGCACACCATCTTGCAATCTGTCTTCAATGGCGGTACCACCCAAAAGCATAAGCTCTTGTTCGATGGCACTGGAAACCTCTTCCAATTTATCATCGCGGTCCACGAGAGCAGCGGCTGCCAAATCATATGTTTCGTTCCAGGCCACGTACTCCTCTTCACTAAGGATACGCTCGGCGATACAGAGTGTTCGTAGACCTTCTCGAGCAAATTCCTCGAGATGATCAGCAGTGGTCTTTCGAAGGGCTTGCTGTTGGCCACGCGCGAGTCGCTTGTAAATAATACTATCTGCACCCTTGCAGAAAAGTCGAATGGTACCATCGGGCATGCGGATGATTGCGCTCATTCGTTTTCTTGTTGAGTTGAATTCCAATAGATTGAGGACGGTGTATGCACGCTCCTCACCCAAAACGTTTACGATCAAGTCATCATTATTCCTGCCCAACACGGTAAACCCACAGTCACGAGCAGTAGCGACCAGAGCTGCTTCATCGGGTGACTGTGCCCTGAACTCTATCTGTGGCGGATCACCGGGTGTATGTTCGGTGATGACAGTGTGGCAGAGAGCGAGAGCGACCATGAAGCTTTCAATGGCCTGCCCTTGAGCGTTTGATTTATCAGCAAGATCCGATGCAAAGTCGGGCGAAACAAATGTCAGGTTATCGTCGTTCAAATATGGGTTATCATGGATCTCTCTGAAAAGCTGCAGTGTGCGCACCCTGCCCTCGGCGATTGCCTGGCGAGCTTTGGCAGCCTCGGCATCCGCATCGAGACCCTCGCGACGCTGCATGCCTAGCTGAGCCTCCGTGTAAGCTTCGCCATACGAAACTCCATTGATGGTACACTTCTTGAACTCCATAACATTCTGTGTCAGAGTTCCGGTTTTGTCTGAGAAGATATACTCAATCTGGCCAACATCGTCGGAGATGTTCCACGACCGAGGGACACAGCCCGTACCGAGGCGTTCGTAGACCATTTCGATGTCATACAAAATGAAGAGTGCCTGGCAGGACCGAATGATTTCCAGAGTGATATAAAGAGAGATAGGCACGAAGGTCTGGTACAAGATCAGTCCCGCAAAAAACGCCACGATACCTTCAACCGGTGGAGTACCGCCGTAGGAGCCGTATTCAAAGAAGGTCCAAGAGCCTTTTCGAGACCAGGCTATACCGTTGGCAATACCGTTGACCAGACATAGAGCAAAGAGAATGACGAAATTGGGAATAACATCGTAGTTCATCTGTCGGGCAAGGGCTGGTCTTTTACTTGGAGTATTTCCAGCGTTCAGCATGATCTTTGTCTCGGGACCGGTGAAAACAACAACGCCCAGAACCCATTCGGTATTCTGGAGACTGCAGCCACGGAGAAGTAGATTATTAATACCAATGGGCTCCACTCTATCCTTGAGGGGGCCATTGGGATTTGCCTCGTCTCGCTGTTGCCATCGGATAGCCGCGTTGTAGTTTTGTAGATTTGCGTTAGGGGCCTCGCTCTCGATGAAGAAGGTGGACTTCTCGCAATCTCGGGCGTGCTTAACTAAACGTCCACACTGGAGCGCTTGGCGTACTTTCAAGTTCGTTTCGCCGTCCAGGTTCTTGGTTTCGATATTACAGGCTCCATCAGGGTCGGAAGAACAGAGAACGACAATATCGGCTGGAATCTCGTCCCCATTATACAGTCGAACGAAGTCGCCAACTTTCACGCTCTTCCAGTGATCTCGTTTGAAGCGAGCCGTGTCAGGTGTCTGTTTTGAGCGGTCGACAACAGTGCCCGCCCTCTTCCCACCAGTGATGACACTGTCTCGCACCGCCTTACCGGTCTGCAGATTTTTATTGGCATCATTTGGACCATCTGGCCATGCGTTTCCCTCGCTATGCGGGTGCGGGGATGATACCGGGGTCATTTGAATAGCGTCTTGGGGGGCGTACGATTGTCGTGGAGAGTACACGGATTGGCGATAGGTTGCCATAGAGAGTCGCCTGTCGTCCTCAACATTATTCTCGTCGTCAACGGCATTCTTGTCTTTGGACTTCTTCATCGATCGATACGTAGAGACAATGAAGCGTGTACAGGCCTTTTTGAAACGGCGCCACGTAGAGACGTGCTCTTCATCGGCATTGACGTTTGTCCAATCAACCAGGCGATAGACGGGGGAGTTATTTAGTTGGTTATCCTGCATTGTGCGTCGCCAGTCCTCAATGGCGTCCTTGATGGCTGTCAAGACAAGAATGCAAATCAGAGGCGTGGCGTTCAAGCCAGGGTCGGTGACACCGAAGATAGGGAAGAACTAGAAGTATGCGCACATTAGCTTTCGCATTCGGGGATGAGAAATCCTCGACCAGGCAGTACTTACGCCTAAAACAATGATAAACAAGAAATACAGGTTGGCGATGTTTTGGAACTGGAACCACAAGTTTTTGGGCAAGAAAGAAAGAGGTGTATATTTCGCGGTACGGATTTTATTTCGCGGGAACTGGACTTTTAAATTTCCATCCTCGTCGCGTTCGCTGTCGGGTATAGGCATGTTGACATAGATGCGCCGCGCGGGCGGCTCGGCTAGAGCTTCACCATCCTCAGTACTGCTTCCAGCTGAGTTTCGTTTTTTCTCCTCGCCCGAAAGATCGCGTTTGTGGAAGCGGTCGACGATGGAGACACGCTTCTTCAGGCCGCTTGAATTCCCCATGCGCCGAGTGGCCCATCGCTGTCGTTTTGTTGGCTTCGAGATATCACTGCTAACTGGGCGTAGGGAATTGCCAAAGGAATTGCCATTCCCTTCGTCACCGTCGTTTAACTGAACTCTAGACATTGGGGCGGGCTCAGTTCACACTTCGGGACATATAGTGGGATGGCTGTGAGACGATATCGAGGCGTGCGTTGCTAACAGCCCCGTTGCCCGAGCATTCGATCGAAATGGCGGATCTGCAGCAAGTCCGCCGTAGTGCTTCCGGAAGATGGCTTGTTATTATGATTAGGAGTAGCGTGTGGCTGTTCGTTGCAGCATCTGCCAGCGACAGAAAGGGCGAAGAGCAGCGCCAAACAAATAACTAGTAACAACAATAACAATCAATCAGGGGGGGCTGTGGAGCACCGAAGCAATTGAAACGGCGACGGCGGAAGGCAGCGGCTTCCAGGAGCGAACGAGGGACGAGAGGCTCCGTGGAGGCAAGCGGCAGACGAGGACTGGATGAGTCTGCGTGAAGCGTCGAGGGAGACGAGCGAGGGGAGATGGAGGATGAGACGAGGCCAGAAAGACGCCAGATAGACGGTCCGAGGAAGGCGTGGAAGAGATTGATTGATGCGACGTCCGTCTTGGTCTTACTAATACGTCGAGCGGAGGGAGCGTCAGCCCGTGGCTGTACGGAGTTTACGGCCAAAGCGGCAAGTGGGCTTGCCTTGTCTGTCTCACTTAAATCCGAGGACAACTATCGTTAGATAGTAGATACTCTCGTCTCTAGTCAGGTACAAGATGATAACAGGATTATTATTGTTGTTGTTGTTGTTGTCATAACTAAATTATCCAGGACGAGTGTGCACTGCACGTAAGCACTGAATAGCCAGGAGCGTCGTGGCCAGATACCTGGCCTCCGTAATTAATGCGGTATCAGTACCGTTCGGCACGCACGACGCAGCGAGCCCCGGACGAAAAGTGCCGTACGGCGGATGTATGTAATTTTCGTACGCGTCGGTACCCGGAACTACACCAGCCCCCTGGTGGACTGCACATAAAACATTATGCATACATATGCCTATGCCTATGGACATACGTATCGATTATCCGCCGATCCAATTCAGGGGAATTCCGTTCTGGATTGTGCTCTTGGTTGGTGGATTTCGTTGACAGAAAAAAATTTCAGTCTTACTCTTTCCTCGCTCATAGTTTCCTTGGGTGCGCAGTGGCGCGGTGAACTATCGAACCATAGGAGGATGGCCAAATCCGGCAGATTGGGGCGAGTTTCCGTAGGAGTAGAGTAGAGTAGAGACTTTCGAGAGAGTAGTGCAGTACTCTTGACCAGCTCGAGTCACTGCTGTACTCCGTACCTAGGTGCAGAACTTCGTAGCGTGCAGTGAAAATAGTTACTCCATACTCCATACTCCGTACAGTATCCGTAAGCCGTCCCCACATGATCGACCGACATCGCCACCAGCACGATCCATGCCGTTGGGATGGCTCCAGCTCAGGATATTTTTATATTATTATCTATAATGTGCTCCGTTACAATGTACATGTAAGCGCAGACATCAATGTTAATGCTGCTTATTCTGGCTGGCCAAGCCCCGGAAATGCAGTCACTGTTCTGCCTCTCATTTGGGGGCAGAAAACGCTTGGTTGTTTCTATATATAATTATCCAGCGAAACTCGGGGTTTTCATTTGGTAGTACGCATTCACGCATCACATAGATACAATACCATCTACCATCTACCATCTACCATCTACCATCTACATCACTCTATCCTCTATCTGCATACTCGTACTCCATACGTAGTTGCAGCTGTTGCCGTTGCAGTTGCCGTTGTATGGAGTCAGCCTAACTCTTTACGGCCAAATGGACTCCAAATCACGTGGCCACGTGCACCCGCTGTGCCTGACTACGCGTAGCAAGCACCCACTTCGTCGCTCCGCATCTGGAAGACAGCACTGAACTGCATGGCCGTGCTCAGCGCTCGAAAACAACAAGTCGAGCGCAGCGACCCCTCCTGAGGCGACATGTCCCAGACACGCACGATCAAAGACTACTTCAAGCGTCCGTCGTTTGTGCAAAACTCCAAATACATCCAGCCCTCCTCCTCCCCGCTGAGCGATCCACCCTCAGACTTTCCATCGCACTTCGCGTCATCTCAACAACTGCCCGAGCCTCATGTCGAGCCTCAGCAAAAGGACACTTCGGGTGGCTCTTCGGACGCTCTAAGTCCTGGTCACTCGGCGCAGCCAAACCATGGCAGCAACGGCACCTTTCGCCGAAGCTCCTCACTCGGGGGAAGCTTCAACTCGTCCCAGCGCATAGTGAAAAATGGGCAAGAAATGGTCGTTGACTCCGACGCGGATAGTCTTGACTCTATTGAATCTCTGGAGGCGGCCGACGATCTTTTAAACAATTTTTTGGATTTTACATCGAAGAAGCGAGATATAGGGGGCAACCCGGGTCCTTCTTCGAAGCCAGGGAAACGAAAAAATCAAAACCCACTGAATTTTCGAGCAATGTCGGAATCCCAAGGGAGAAAATATAAATTCAGCATGGAATCGTTGGTGACAAGGGCTGTGGATGACGATGAAGCTGAGGCTAGTGTAGCAAAAGCCAAAGCTTTGCTCCAAGGCGATAACAAGACCACATCGACATTACAAAACGGATTCAAAACTGAAATCACTGCTCCGAATCTCCACGAGGATGTTTTAGCATCCGCGTTATCCACAGATGACCAAGAAACTGATTTTCAGAGACTGCTGGAGGCCGTCAAGCGCACGGAAGCTTTTGAACAAGAAAAGTCATGGTCATTTTTCGGAGACCGGCTCAGCCAGGAGGCGCCCGAGTTTCCAAGAGATTCTATTGACCCTTCATCTAGCGAATCATTCCTACGAGGTAGGTCATTTGTCTCCATGGCATGTTTCTTCCGTCGCTAACACTTCCCTTCAGAGGCTTTCTCTCGCGATAGAGCGTTTTATTCAGGAATAATACACTTTGCATTGTCAAGGGAGCGCCTTCCCGATGAAGTTTTGATTTGGATTTTTCACTCTGGTATGCTACACCTAGTGGATTCAACCATATGGCCCCCCGCTGATGATCAACAGTGCCCTCTGAGCCCCGTGATGAGCTTAGATATGCTTATCGTAGAGCAATCGAGGTAATCATCTGTCATAATTATCAATTAAAGCCTTGAGGCTGACTAATTTGTTGCGTTAGCATGCCGGGCCCCGGCGTCTTGAGTCACTCGTTGGGCCTGAAGATATTGAACAGGCTTTCTTGGGCCTTGGGGGTACTCGTACAGCGGTCGATATAAGTGAGCCCATACGACCGGAAATCTCTCATAATTCTGGTAAAGACCATTTTTTTTAAAAAAAAATCACAAGTACGAGGCTAATATGATCCAGAAAATTCGTCTCGCAATTGGAATCGCCTCTTATCGCTCCTTGACATGCTTCAAAACATCAACGGCCAGTATGCTGTCCGAATTCATCATATGAAAGAAGGGTTACTGATCTAATGCTTTTAGCCTGCGCGCTAACACCAAGGAATACACGCTGCATATCTTATTTCGGTTGGCCCTGGACACTGCCCTCTCAAATAACAACCTGGTTATTGCAGCTTTGGAGGCCACAATAGATTCTCTGCTGCAAAGCATACCACAAGATAAGTTTGAACAGACTGTGAGTGCCATCTGCTTCAATCACTACTTCCACGTCTAATTGGCGTTAGATGCAACCGATAAGCAGATCTATTTTCAAGGCAATCAATGACATGACATTTCAAAGTCGGTTACTGGGGCATATTCTGCCCACGATTCCTCAGATTGCACTCTTCAGGTGCCGGTTGGCAATGGCCTTTTTGTGTAACGACGAAACCCAGCTTGAGAAGTCTAGCGAGGACATTCTCAGTTTGAAAGGAGTGATCAACTATCTAAAAGACACTCGTTTGGATATCAAGCTTCATAAAGCTAGAGTGGAGAGTAATTACGACTATAACGAACTCAAGGCCATTACGTCTCTTTTAAATGTCGTCATTGACAGTGGTCGGACGACACTCGAGTTCCCAGATAAAGAAAGCGAACGACAATTCAACGCAGATGTCGATACCCTCGCAGAACAGGTGAAACGAATATTTAACGCCATCGAGGATTCTGGAGCATCGCATTTGAAGAGAACGGAGGCTAAGCAGGGTCTTGAAGCTCTCCGTTATCGCATCATATTTTCTATTCGTTCGAGGCCGCGCATAAAGTCAGTTTTTGGGCAAGACAACAGCGAAGACGGCTCCTCTGGAATGATGAAGGAGTGGTTTGGCAGAGAGCAGAAAAGGATCAAAACAGAGAGTCCGGCGCCGTAATGACTTGCATTCATCTCTGCCAATTAGCGTTTACAGTGCCTCTATTCTTCATCTTATCACCGTTTACTTCACGATGACATGACTGCAATGACCTATTGTGTACATTAATTTTTGCTTCCCATAGAAACATACAACAAGTCAAAAACGACGATAAGCTCAATATCTACCCATTTTGGCATTTGCAGATAATAAATGTATATAAAAATACACCGTTCTCTATGCTTTATTTGCCTAGAGAACACTAGCACATACTACCTATGAACACAGAAAAAGTGTGGAATATGATTGAGACCACCTGAAGAGAGAAGGAAAGATATAGCTTGAGAAGTATATGGGGGAACAGCAACACAGGGACACGGTGAATCACACAATCGAATACATTGGGAGTCGAAGATGATAGTGGTAAATGCAGCCAACCAGTTGCGTTATTTAATCATAAAACTTGCGGTTTACATTCTTTCCAAACAGAGTCTCTCGAACTGCTGGCAAGGCGTCGATCTCCAAGAGTCGCAGTCGTTCCTCAAAAGTGTTGTTGATATCAATCTTGCCGCCTCCTCCGATAATGGAGACACCACCTGCTCTGTTCGCCGAGTGAAGTGTCAGTATGTGATCATTTCTCGATGCATATAGAACACATAAAACTTACGATCCCTCTGGCAACGGGTTCTCTTCATCAATATCTATTGTTACATCTCGGCCAACCTTGGATTTGAATTCTTTCTGAGCGTCTTCGATGGCTTTCTTGACAATGTCATTGTCCTTCTTGCGAGCTTGTACCTCCACTTTGTCCTCGTTGAGGAAGTAGAGACCCTCCAAGATCAAACCGGCGAGGATAGTCTGATATTTGTCGGCGTCCTTGGTCGACGTACTGACTTGATCGCGTGCACGCTGGAAGAGCTCATCTAGAAGCTCCTGACGGGCCGAAAGGACTCGAAGACGGGTGCGATTTGAGAGCGTGGATCGGGTAATCTGCTGCGACATGGCAGCTTGTTTGAATTTCTTCTCGTACAGAGTATCGATGGCAGCGGTCTCTTGGCGCACGAGCTTGGATTTCTCAATGGCAAACTCTTCGTCGGCCTTGATGTGGATTTCCTTGGACTTTTCCAGCGCTTCCTGCTTGATGAACGCAGTCATCTTGCGGAGCTCGCCCGCGACCTATCCCCCGAAGAACTGGCGGTTAGCACATGTCTGTGGCTCCTCTGCATACAATTCGCTATATCACGTACCTGGTCGTCTGAAAGAGCATGGCGTTGCGACATCTTGTCGGTGTCTCTGTGATTCGCGAGAGGTGGGATGGTCGAGGTAGGTCGGTCAGGAGCAGCTACCGAATGCTGGTTCCGCGGGCAAGCAACTACGAGCTGTTTCTGGCTCGGTAGAGAGGAGCTCTCGGTGTGCACCGGTGAGACTCGAAGGAAATGCAGCTATTGGGAATGCGCAGGCGAGTGACAGTGACCTTGGGTATACAGCGTTGAGGCAAGCTTGCCGTGATTGAGCGGGAGCGGGTCCGCTGACGACGGGAACGATCAACAGGAATGGCCAAGTGCGCTAAGGCTTCCGCAGGCATCAGCAGGCCGCCGAGCTCACAACATGATCGGATCAATTGTTTCACTTTCACGTTCACCTTCGCAGCATTATAATAACCATCTCGTCCGCCTTTTTTAGCAATATCGCCCGCCCAGGTCCAGCAGCTGAGCTTGGCTCTCTATGCTTCAATAACAATAACATCCTTATATCCTTCGCTGACTGCGCGGCGACATGTCCAACATCTGGTCTGCATATAAACACGTCCGCTAAGTGAGCCAGCCAGCGAGCGATTGCATACCGTTCAGCATCGTCGATGCGATTTGCGCTTCGCTGATGGGTCTTCTGGGTGACTTATCGCCCGGGGGGAGCATTGCTGTGAGCTTTCCTTTATTTTTCTTTCCTCTGTCATGGGGCTATTGCGAACGTCAGCTAACACTCGCTCAATCAGGTAGGCGTAATTGTCGGGGTTATTTCTACCAGCCTACAGGCGATCGGGCTCACTCTCCAACGGAAGTCGCATCTGCTCGAAGATGAAAAGGCACCATACGAACTGCGGAGACCCCCATACAAGCGAAGGAGATGGCAGGTATGCGCGACACTTTGTTTCCACCAACTTGCTGTGGAGGATAGCTTGCTGACGTGTGGATAGCTGGGCATGTTGATGTTTGTCGTTGCGAATATCGTTGGAAGCACCATACAACTCACGACGCTGCCGCTGCCGGTTCTCTCGACTCTCCAAGCTGTACGTTATACCTTCCACGTTTTCCCTTCCCATGTTGGATTTATTTCTAAACAAGTGTATGTCTAGTCGGGGCTGGTGTTTAATACGATCTCTGCGACGCTGATTCTCGGCGAAACGTTTACGAAAAACTCTTTCATCGGCACAGTCCTGGTGTGCATCGGTGCGGTGCTAATCGCTACATTCGGTGCCGTCAATGAACCTGCGCATAGCCTCGACGAGCTCTTAGAACTACTTGATCAACGGCCCTTTATCGTGTGGATGATTATGACCGGCTTGGTAGTGGCTCTCGTTCTTGCCGGATCACGCATTCTCAAAGTCCTTTCGACCTCGGGCAATTCCAAGTTATTTCGCCCTATACATCTCTCACGTTCATTTGTTTCTCCTTCTCACGCAAAGTTTTACCGAGGGTTGGCATTCGCTTTCTGCAGTGGAGTCCTTTCAGCTCACACGCTCTTGCTGGCCAAGTCAGCGGTCGAGCTGCTCGTACGGACCATTGTCGACCAACTCAACCAATTCAATCGATGGCAATCCTGGATGATCCTGATAGGGATCGTCTCCCTTGCCTTAACACAACTGTACTATATGCATCTTAGCTTGAAACTTTGTAGCACTAGCGTTCTTTACCCTTTTGTTTTTTGCGTCTACAACATTGTTGCGATTTTGGATGGGTTGATTTATTTCCGCCAGGCATCTCAGCTTGCTGGACTACATGCTGGGCTGATTGCTCTGGGCACCGTTGTCCTCTTGGGTGGCGTCCTGTTTCTCTCCTGGCGGCTGGAGGACAGTGACAGCCACCCGAGTATCGCCGTACCGAATGCATCGCAAACGCCCCTGGGGCCTGGGATGGGCATCGTGGAGGAATACACCGAATCACCAGAAGACGAAGAGATGCATGTCGGCGAACGACAGCCTCTTTTGTCCAAATCGTCGTCAAGACATGAAACGTCCCATAAACGGACGCCGAGCTTGCCCTTGATACCAACACATCGATACCGCGCGCAGACTGTTGATGCTCGAGCATTCAACAACGAATCTGCGCAGATATGGGCAGAGCTTGATGACTCTGAGAACGAGGTAGATGAAAATCGGACGTCAATAGATTCTAGCCCAACCCGGAAAAGAATATCACAGTACCCGCGCAGACGGACTTTTTCTCTCTTATCAGAGGACCGGGGCCAGAGATGGCCACTTTCTGGGGATGACGACGCTCGCTTATCTATTCGCATACCCAAGTCTCGAAGTGCACAAGTCGATTCTCCGTCGTCAGCGCTGTCTCGCTGGAGTCCACGCTGGTTACAGCACCAGCGTGAGAACACTGGGTTGGCAAGGCGCACCTCAGCCCCTGTTTCTATAGGCAGGAGATTCGGGTACAACAAATCACCGAAACCGGATTTCAACAACACCACTACTCATCACAGTAATGGTGATTCCACCCCCAGTTTTGCGCGAAATTACGGAGCGACTTCCATAACAGAGGATTGGGGTCGAGATTCTGTTGATACGGTGCACGGCGACAACAACAGCCCAAATTCAGAAACTATGCTCAGGCGAGGTTTGAGATTAGTACAACGCTGGACGGGAATATCGGGGCCTGAAAGGAATCAAGAAAACTCGGAACATCCGCCCGTGTGAATGTAATCAAAGAAAGAAGAAAAATAGATAGCTCTATAATGAATAATTAGTTAATGCCGGCTTGCTAACTATAACTTCCTAAATATCAAAGAATCATAGATCCCTAGGTAGGAAAACAGTTCAACGATGTTCATTCCCTTCTCCTACCGCCTTAATAGTCATTTTTCCCAATGAATTACTATGTATAATTCTTCTACAGATTCTTACCTCAAACATGAACGAGTCGTCTCACACGTCTAGTTTGTGACATCCCGAGGAGCGAATGCAAACAACACAAACATTAACTCAATATGAGCCAATTTTATACCAGAAAGAAATCACAATATTAATACTAGAACTAAAAAAGATTTGAAAATAGCAGTTCAGAATAAAGGAATAAAGGAATGGATGAAACAAGCGGTACAGTTCTTGCAATGCAAGCATTGCTGTTCAAGGGCATCTGAGATCATCTGACACGGACGGACTGAAAAGGCAATTTTCCTCCTTGAGTAATGTTTACCGCATTCGGGATGCCTACGAGCCCTAGCTACGCAACAACTCAATCCAGGGAGAGGGAAATGATTTCTTAGACGTTTTAATTATTTAGTCAGAAGGTTAATTCTTTAAAGTGTTGCGTATATATTTCAGCATATAGTAGCTCGATTTTTGATCTTCACAATTAAACATAATTGCACATGTAGATGAGAAGGAATTTCTGATACACGGATTTCTAAAGAAAATCAGAACGGGAAACAATCAATCAAACTCGGTCCGAGTTGAGAATGGAAGCCAAATGAATACCCGTAATTGTGAGAATACATCGAGATATAGAAATAGAAGACACATAGCAAGTCAGACTAGGAAAAAAAACGAATCAAAGCCTGCGAAAGAGAAATGGCTGGCAAAGAAATAGTAAAAAAGCAGCATGAACCTATTCAGTAGCAAAGCACGGAAAATATCGCAGTCAATCCGAACGCATAAAAAAGAGCACAGTAAGACCACACACTCCGAGAACACCTCATCCCCACGGATATTTAGGTATGAATCAACCCACCGGATTTTTCCACACCTAAACATTGAACTTTCGCCAATTTCGCATCAAGAGGAATAAGAAATTTTTTTGCCGTATCCTTTTCGTCGCTCTTCAAGCAGCCAGCGCAACTTTTGCCCGTTCCGATTTTTTCCCCTTCCTCTTATTGTTTTGAAGACAGATGATGATGTTTGTGTGTACAAAGAAACGGTGATGTTCTAGACCAGAGAGGCAACACTTTGCGACCCAAAAGTCGATCGCAGATGAAAAAAGTGAGTTGATCGTCGAGGTAAGACACGGTCTGGTCGTGCAAAATCAACTGTAATCATTTGCAGGGGTATCAAACGAGTAGAGGTGAGGGCGTTACGATGGCAAATGGCGAAAGTAGAGGATGACGAGTATAATAAGCAAGTAACGAGAAAAAAAGGAAAAACACCATGGCCAACAAACACCTGCCACTCTGTTGCGATCACCCATCAAAAAAACTGCGAGTATGTTGTTTAAGCAGTGGACGGATGTTGAGGTGGCATTCTGCCTGCAACGGGCATTCCGGCGTACTGTCCACCAGCTTGCGCTTGCTGCTGCTGAAGATTTTGATAGTAGGCCATCTGTTGTTGTTGTTCATGTGTCATATATCCGGGCTGAATACCGCCAGCACGAGACTGCTGTGCGTTGACGGTGCTGTGGGAAACATCTTCTGGTGACTCGGCGGGAACGTCGGTGGCATCGACACCGTTCTCGGCGGAAGGTTCAGGCGCATTGAGGCAGGCCTACACGGCAGTCAGTCGGTGGCCGAGAGTTGGTGATATCTTCGACTTACCTGAATGAGGTTCTTACCCTCCGGCTTGGTGACCAGGGGTTGTAGCTTGGGAGTGGTGAATGTGTAGACGAGACCGGTCTCGGAGACCACGAGCAGCAGTACTTGCGTGCCAGTCAAAACGGACAGTTCGTAGGCCTAAAAATTGCATAATCAGTACGTTGAACCGGCAGTCAATGATTCGAAATTGATTTTCTTTTTATTTTATCTTTTTATTTTTTTCTCTTAAATAGCAAATGAGGCTCAGATGGGATTGTGTGGGCTCAGTGAAGTTGCGCCTGGTGGTGAAGCGCAGCGGGAACGCGACTGGACGTACCTTCTTCATGATACCGGCCTTGCGTTTGGAGAAGGTGATGTGACGACGCGACTTGTCCTGGATAAATTTGATTTCGATCTTGCGACGCTCACGACCTGGCTTGTCATCATCGTCGTCATCATCGTCGCCAGCTGCGCTCATGCGTGAGCGCTTGCGGTCGATACCAGCACCATTGCCGGCCTGCTGCAGTTCGTCCTGGGAAGGCGAGGCGTGCTCGTCGGGAACAATGTTGGCGGAGAGATCAGCCATGGTGACGGAGCCGACAAAAAGAGAGGGATATTTGAGTTATTTGAGACGAGTACGGGGATCAGAAAGAGAAAGAAAGTGTTGACGGAGAGCTTGCTGAAGAATTGTAGATGAAGTACCCCAAAGAGGAATGATGCTTGGGTTGATGGAGAGACGGCCAAATCGAGTAACGCGTTTGGGAGAGGGAGTTTTTTGGGTAAAGTGTGGAAGGGAGCAGGAGGAAGGACCTTTTCGGGGGGAGGACAACGGGCAGGCAGTCGCACCTTCTTGGTCAGCTCGGCGGCGCTGAGGAAACCACCGGCTGTCCAGTCACTGGTGAGTAACGGCGCGCGGCTGGGGAAGGTGGGCCCCTGTGCACCAATCACCACACACCTTGGCAAAACAGACACCCCTCCGTTCCACGACGCGCCCAATCACGCTGCGGCGTGTGCGGCGATGGCTCTGCTAGCGCCTGCTGTGATTGGGCCGTCCTCAGTACTGGCGCCACTATTGATTACCGAGAGGAGCAAGTCCCGCTGCCCTCGGCGGGTCGAGACCGCCAAACGGCTGCGTTTCGTGCTGCACACGGCAGGCGGTAGCGCATCTGCTGTATTTTACGGAAACCGCCCCATGAGTGGCGATCAGCGTATTTAATTCAACTGACAGCCAGCGACTCTGTAGTAATAAATGCACTAGGCTTAATCATGGTTGTTTCACGCCAGATGACTAGATTGTATAATCTTACTACGCGGCTACCGGGTGCCTCACGGCGTATTGATTTACAAACTAGTACAGCCGTATCTATTCATTTACCCGTAACAGAAGTAGAAGTGGACGGACCCACAGCTGCGATAAATCTGGGTGCCAGAATCTGACCCAGCAGCCGGAAACAGCTAGCGTATGATTGCTAGTGACATAATGAGGCCACCCTTGGCGCTCATTCCTGTAAAATACCCGTATTGATACTGACGGAGCGATATTTCCGGTGAGCGTAACGGCGATACGAGGCTGCTTCGTACACAATACCACTGCGGTGCTTACTAATTGGGACTAAGACAGTTAGTTAGTCTGCTCCTGCTGATCCTTCGGTGTTACAGACTCGGCGTGATAGGCCGAGCCTATTTGAGCCTGACAGAGGACGGAGGAAGGCAATAAATGCACTGCAATTCGGATGAGATCGAATAGATATTACAGATGTGCGAACAACGTACAGATGATCTTCATGGATGACATGTACATGAGAATGGGCGCTTGAATATATCCCGAGTCCGGATCAACCGAGACAAACGCACGTCTCGGGGATTTGGCTAGTTAGGCATGTCATAATCAGGCGATATATAATATACATATATTGTGTATACAGTTCAGAGAAAAATATCGAGATGATAAGTGGCAGAGAGCTCAATTTAAGCTTATTTCTTCCTCACGTGCCGGTCCTGCTCCTTCCTGCTGACCACTGCGAAACTCTACTCCAACCTCACCCTTCACCTCTCAAGCAGCCCCTGAGTCATCATCAGGGCAACCTGTAACTATCAATCGTTGTTATCCCATGTCTGATGTCAGATCAAGGAGCCCGATAGTCTTTGTATCATCTTGAGCAAGGGTGACATGGAAGGCTTCTTCTGAAACTCGAGTCGGCAGACCATGCATAAGCCCGGACATGACTTCTTCCAGTACCTGTCTGTAAGCAGTATCGGCAAGATATTCAACCTCGGATAACAATCCCGTGAAATTAACAATAAATGAGAAATTTTTCGAGTCCTCAATCCATTTTCCATTCCAGCTTCATTGATTTATCTTCTGATGGTAGCTATACTGTCTTGTGTCGGTGCTATTTACCTAGGGTGGCTAACTAACCTGAGACGTTTGACGTTATGGCCTCCTGCTTCACCTACCGTCAGCGGAGAACGTGTGCCCTGACAGAATTAATAGAGCGAGCTGTCTAGGAGATAAATTTAATTCAAATGATGCCGCGATCCTCATGAATTGGATTTAGTCAATATCCGTTTTTGCTTCCTCAACTTTTTAGCACTCGTTCGCACAATTTGAGCGCCGTTGTGCTCCGAGTTGATAACTCCCCTTCACCTACAGAATCAGTCTCTTGGATTGTATTCGGTGTTTATCCCGGTTTATCAATTCATGTGCATGAGCTTATAGGGGCGTTCAAAAATTGTTGCGGTCCGTGGTCCAAGTCCAACTATATATATATCCACACTCTCCACAACAGGCACATTCAACAATCTCATCGCAAACCAATATCCAGAAGCCAACCATGAAGGTGGATAAGATTTTTCTTACCTATACCGCTGCAAACTTCCTCTTTGCTGGCGGCGGCGTCTTGCTGTTGGTGGCATCCGTATTATTCAACCGTATGGTGAATTCAACTCCAACACTGCAAAGCGCGCCTGAAATACTCATGCTTCGGATGGTGCCTTTCGAAGGTGAGGAATCGATTATTCAAGAAGAGGATTGAGTGGAGGGAAACAATAGACTAGAGCTCATTATGCTAACGCCCCTTTTGCTATGCAGTGGGATTGATCAATGCTATAATGGTCTTTGTGACTTTCAGTCTAGCTATTCCTAGTATGATCATGCGTGATAGTCGGCTGTGGCTTAAAATCCAGGGCTGGATGGTTATTGCGTGTGGGATATTCACACTGGTTGTTGGGTTGATCATCTGGATTGAAACCCTGCGAACTCGCGCCGAATTGAATACGGTCTGGGGCCAACAATCGACACAAGTGCAAAGTCTGTTACAGCAGAGAGTACGATCGTTTGTCCTTTTCTAGAGAAAGTGGCTAGACAGTAACTAACTTATGGATAGTTCGACTGCTGTGGTTACTACAACAGTTCCTCTCCAGCCTTCGTTACCGACGCGACTTGCAGCACAGCCCTGATCGCATCACAAACCGAAGGGTGTGTCGGCCCATTCTCGAACTTTGTGAATATGTACCTAGATCTTATCTTCACTGCCGCCTTTGGTATTGTCGGTATGTGCCGTTTCCCTCCCGCCGTATTCACGTACATGGTGATTAACTTTTGACATTACTCTAGCAATCGATATGATTCTTCTCATTTGCGTGGCTGTCGTCTTGAAAGATCGCAAGGAAAAAGAACGATATCATTTGATCGATGCCAAGATTGGGCTGAGAGCTTTTTAAAACCGGGTCTTGTCTGTTGATGCTATGCATATCACTAGTGACTGCTCAAGGCTGGATACTTGAGCAGACAGATCCTGTTATAGTTGATTTTATCTTTTTGGAGGGTTTACTAGAGATAATATAGTTGGCTGTAGCACTGTCGGGTATAAAATTGAATCATTTCTATCTATGAGCAGATATAAACAGTGTCGATATAAATACATAACCATCCTATTGATCATTGCCAAACCGTGAACCATTGATCCAGTTATGTCCAACCAATCCGCGAGACAGAGAAACAAATTAAACGATATAATGAACAGAGGGAATAACATCCAAGTCAAACAATGTAAGAAGAGAAAAAAAAGAAAAGACCAAAAATCATCGTGTAGACCCGAACCCCATTCCCACGTCATTCCCACCCCAACCATGAGCCCCAGGTACCACCGGAGGGAAATAGGGATTATGGCTATTATTATTGTTGTTGTTGTTATTAGTAGTAGAAGACGGATTCCCAACACCAGTGGCATTCGGGTCAATAGACATAAATGCCTCGAGATCCATGGTTGAGAAATCAAAATCCTTCCAGCTCATAATATCCGCCTGCGTGAAGTCAACCATGTCTTTTTCAATGTTGCTATTGCTATTGGCGTTGGTGGCGTCCGAGGTACTTATAGGTGTTGCATTGAGGTTTTGTCCGAGCGAGTTGAAGAAAGCTGATGGGTTGCTGTTAAACTCGATTGGTGAACTGTACAATTGGTTGAATGGCTGTTGTTGTTGTGGCTGACTGTCGCGAGAAGTACTATTAGACGCCGACCCTCTTGAAATATTTGCCGGTTCGCCGGCGATTTTGGGATTCGATATTGAATTCCTGCCTCCCGTCAAGCCATATCCGTCACCGATGCCATCAAAATGGCGTCGGTTATCCACTGGGTCTTTGTTATATATGTTACCTCCAAGACGGGCACTGTCGCTAGAGAGCAGGTCAGGGCCCACAGCAGCCGACAGTTCTGGAAATACCGCTATAAGCATTTGTTGAATAGCACTTATTGTCATGGAAATTTGCCCTTGGTACTGGCCGTTCCGCAGCATACTGGCCAGACACCGTAGCCCAGATCGTACCCAGGGTAGATGTTGTTCAGCGTCTTGCGGCGTCGTATTCATCATGTCAAAGGCAAGAGTAAAGCAGGCACTTTCAAGAAAGAAGCCATGGTAGTTGATTTCCTGCATGGCCATGCGTTAGAAGAAACAAGAACGAAGAACAGAAAAGAAGGCGAGCAAGTACTCACGCGGACTCGGTTGTTGATTTCACAAGCTTCTGAAAGATTGCGAATTATACATCGTGCAGCCTCCAAGCAGCACTCACACGCTTCGTCAAGCCATGAAGGCATAGTGGCTTGTTTACTGGAGTTGAGATTGGGTTTGATATTACTGTCTCGTCGCAATCTTGCTCTGAAGACGAGAAAAGGTCGAAACGTGAGCAGCATCAAATTGTGATACACTAATTAGTCAGAAAGTTTCGATGCCCAAGAGATGAAGGGGAATAGGATGTTCCTACGTAATAACAGAATAATCTGGCAAACACCGACTTCTCCGGGTTTCGGAGATGCGTCGAACCCGAAATTCAACACGCCACGCACACGCCGTGCGAAGGACTGAAGATCTTTGCGAATCTCCCTTGCATTCTTCCACATAAACAGCAGAGAGTCATGGCTTTTCCCGTACATACTCCGCGCCGATCGAGCCATGATGCGTGCCAATTCCACAATAGCAAGTAACATTGGCTGTTCTCGGGGATCTGGGATGGTAATCTCATGGGCCGGTAAAGTAATTGGACGGCCAAGGCCAAAACACAACCAGCTGAAACAGGTGATAAGAATATTTTCATCAAAAATAAGGAGAGAGGGTAGACTAAACTCACGTTTCGTAGAAAAAGAGACTCCAAAAGGTAATTCTCTTCTCCTCAGCGTCTTCCGTTGCTTGCTCCACTTGAAAACGCGTGTTTTTGTGCAATCCAGCCGCAATAGCCTTTCGAACTGCTGTCCCCAGGCACAGAAATGCGGAATTGGGCCTAGCTTTCTCGGATTGGTAATGGGCGTATATCTAATAAGTTAGTTTTGGGGGCTGATAAATACAAAACAGAAAGAATAAAACTTATCATCAAAAGTGGGACTTGAATGGCTTGTAAGTTCACGAGCTCATCGAACCCTGCCGCATTTGCTTTGGCTTTCTTAAACAGGAATTCTCCTCGCTCGATATCCCCTACCATGGCAGCTCCACAAGCCAGGACCAGAATAATAATCGTCGCTTCTGGCGAGTCTAGAGGCATATCTTGACCATCCTGATACAACAAGTTCACCTTTTGTCGAAAACGCTCCTTGGGCTGCCAAGGCATGAGGTAGTAAATGGTCGACAAGTACCGTTCTAGATACTTTGAAGCCGTTGATGGATGCATGAAGAACAGAGAAGAGGATCCCGTGATCTCAGACAAAGACATATCTTGATTCCCGGCCAGGTCGCCGAAAAACAGGCGACGAAGACTGAATAAATCCAAGCCAGCGCCCACTTCTTCGACTTCCTCTCTGCGTGCCAAGGATGGATCGCCCTGGCCATCACCGAGCCCCTCGACCAACTGCCGGTACATCAACTGCATGAGGGAGAAGTTGGACGTCGGCCCATAGTACAGCTGAATGATACACGACGGCGAGGCGACATGTGTTGCAGCCACGCTGTAATCCATGAGACCATTTTTGCTGCTGCTGCTGCTGCCGTTACCGCCAGCACCACCAGCTTTATTGCCAGCGACGGCAGCGTTGTCGTTGGGTCCTAAATTCGAACTGGGGTCCTTACGATGCACCGGGAGAGTTGAGCCGCGACGCGCATCGGACGATTCAACACCAGGGCCGCCTCTCTCATCATCGGTATTTGCTGCAGCGTCTTCATTTTTGGACATCAATTCATGTTTCCGCTTGCGCTGTCGCACAAAGCCGCGGTACTCGCATTCCGAGCTCCGCTGTTTACAGTGCTGACAGGGTTCGCCCCCATCGCAGCGAATTTTCCTGCGGCGGCACTCCTGGCAGGCCTTGGATATCCTCCATTTTGGGACTGCTTCGGCTGAAGGGTCGTCAGCCATATCCATATATATTTTCTTTCTTTCCCCCTTCTCTTTAGTTTAGGTTTCCTTTCAATAATGGTGGTCCTCTGGAATGGGTCTGCACTGGTTGTCTGAATCCAATTCGGAACAAAAGAACGGGATGCTCCCCTCAACGGTGGGAAGAAATTGAGTCGCTGTTGCTGAACCCCATACCGCGTAAGTCGCTTGGCCTGTCTAGATTCGAACAGATATTTTTCTTTCTTTCTTTCTTTCTTTTTCCTGCAGTCCTATGCACCCCGCGATTGGCAGTTGGGATTGGCTCTGCTCTCTGGTCACTTCGTGATGACTAAAATGCTGAGTCAGGCGGAATTGGAGACTAACTAGTTGTGTCACGTGGAGGCTGGGGATTCCCCGACTTGGAGAAAGTCGGCATCCTATTGGCCAAGAAGATACTGTATGTTGGCTGTTGGAAGAAAGGGCAGTTAGATAGGATGAAAACATCAATTGCATGCACCAACTTGTATATAAGAATGATCACTTATCTATATCTATATGGATAATGGGAATCAACATGTCGTCTAAATATAACAAGAAGAGAGAGCAAACAAGTATCACAACGAAGTAGGAAAGACGAGAGAAGCACATAGACAATCATCATCACCCAGTGATATATTGTATCGCTGCACTAATACACAGATGGTTGCCCAAGAAGACACCACCAATAAGTCAAAAATAATCAAGCCCAAGTCCAGACTTCTTCATAACTGGTCTCAACACAACTATTTATACATATGATCTCAATGTTTGGTCATCACAGGAGATAAAAGAGAAAGAGAAAGAAAGGAAAACGAAATAGACCAAAAAGAAATAAAATAAAATAAAAAATACACCGCTTTATGGAGTATATGGCAAGACTCCCCCAACCCAAGCAGTTGTCCATAACCAACACATCGGTACGGCAGCGAACGCGCTGGGAGGTTTCGGAAGTCTATGATAAAATGAGACGACAAAAATAAGTGTAAAAAGCATGTCCCTTCAACCCTTTTTTCGACGAAGAAATCGAAGCGGGAGAAAAGGGAAGAAAATATCATCACGATTGTCCGGTCTTAGTATCGCGCCGTTGATTCAAGAGTGCAAGCCAACCAGTTGTGTAACGCCATAAAATGAGGACGATAATAAGTAATAGGACAATAAAATAGGTAATAGTAAGGGTCACATGTTGAGGAGATCTATTCGTACGCCGCCAAGGAGTCTGCTTGGTGGAAAGTTCGTGGGTGGATAGTTGGATAAATAGGTACCGAGTGGGCAGGCAACAGGCCAGCAAAAGGGCGGAGAAGCTTCACTCAACTAAATAATGTGCAAGAATAGTATATCGGGAAAATGTTCAGTGTCGTATATTTAGTGATTGTTTCGTGAGCCTCCGGCACCAGCGCCGCCGTTGCTGTTGCTCTCAGGACCGAGCCAGACCAATTCGATCATGCTGTGACTCGTTTCCTCTTCTCTCGTATAAATTTGGTGAACATTGTTTCCAATAATGGTGGCATCTTTCAGCAGATAACGTTCCTTGACCACGCCTTCTTGGTCCTTTGACCGCATGGGACCGAAGCGCTGTGTGAAGCCATCCATGTCTTCTTCCCATGTCTTTTCGGTATGGTCAAAGTTGATAGCATCATTGGGGGTGTTCGGCAGAAGCGTGTATCTGACAACCGAGTAGCCATTGGTAAGCACCCAAAAGGTACGGTAGGATTCTCCAGTAACCTCGTCGATGAACTCTTGCTGGTCGAAAACCCAGCGGCGTAAAAGCGATCTTTTTCCGGCAGCGGCCGATACGGCGGCCATCTTCACGACATCCTTTGTATACCAGCTGCTCCAATGGTGAAGAGAGTCAATGGGGAGGCCGGACTCGAAAATACCATCAGGTGCTCCAGTCAAGTCCATTTGATGTAGCGAGGGCCATAGCGTGAGAGGAGTGCTGCTAAAGCGTTCAACACACTGACCAAGCTTTTGGTCACCTGGTTGTTCGCCCCAAGACTGACATTCGTCGTAGTTCTCCATAAGAATGTCCAACAGCGGTTTGGAAATGAATACACCACCACCGCCAAAGGCCATATGGCCCCAAGTATCTACCTGCCAGCTTGCTTCAGATAGAGAGCCAATGTAGTGCTTCTTGGACGAATCGGTTTGCTTCAGCTGAGCTGCAACTGAGGGGAGCGAGGGGAAGAAGGTATCATCATCAATGAAGGACACCCATTCGGTGTTAGGTCGCTTCGTTTTGATATGGTAGGCAAAGGCTTCGACCAGCCCGAAATAGCGAGCGGTGAATTCCAACGGGGAAGACTCGAGGGTGATGTCTAGTCCGCGGGAGCGGAAATATGCCTCCTGAGATGAGAGGTCGTCGTCTGATTCAGGTACTAGGACGAGAAGGCTGGCCTTGGAGTAGCCAAAGGAGTAGAGCAAAGCCGGCAATAAACGATCGAGGCGGTCGACAGTGGTGGCGAGACCGAATAGCAGCTTCGAAGTTTCCTCGACATCGTGATCGGCAGCGACTTTGACATTGGCAATGGTCGGGCAGGGGATGGTTTGGTCCTCGTTTTCCGGGGAGAGGACCAGGCCGCGCTCCAGCGCGCGGAAAGGAGGCAAGACGGGGGTGTCGATGTCTTCTAGAGAACGGAATTGGGTTTGAGCGCTGACTTGAGTCGGTCGGATAAAGGCGCGGGTGAAGTTCTTGCGAGAGAGCCATTCGCCGAACGGCAGGGGTGGCGCGGATGCGGTATCGAACTCGCAGTGGCCGAAGGAGCCATGGCTCGGAGGCTGGGGGACTTGGGATTGAGGGACTTTGTTTGTTATCGAGTTGGCGGTGTTCTGCAGATGCTCAATGGGGCGTTTGAGACTCGACAAGGCGGCGCGGTCGTATCTGTCGACGCCCCAGAAGAAAAAGCCGATAGTGAGGATAGCGACGAGGGGAAAGAGCGTCTTCAGCCTGAAGAAAGGCATCTTGACCGGACCAGCAGTATATGATGACTTCAGCGAAGTCATCAAGATCGGGATGACAGGCCGTGGCAGTTGTCCGATGGAAGGGGGGGAGGAGTTGCGGGCAGAAAGCGAAAGAAGGAGGAGGAGGTCGAGAAAAGGGAAGAAAGGGTTGTAACTTGTTGGTCTCTCCCGCTCACGAAGAAAGTGGACCGGCCCAATCACCCAAGCCTGTGTTTCTGACGACAAAACACGGTGCCCCAGGAGCAAGGCCAGGTGTAGGCAAAGGAAAATTAAAAAAAAAAAATTAATAGCTGTACAGACAGAAAGCGAGAGCGTATAAGCGAGCGAAGGCAGGTGAAGGTTTTTAGTGAGTCGCGCTTTTGTTAGTGCAACGTAAGCGGCAATGGCAGACGAGGCCTCAGGCACTCACTACGGCCGGGGTGAGACAAGGGCAAGACAAGACAACAAGACAACTAGACTGGACAAGACAAGACAAGACAAGCAGCACAAGACAAGAGACAGGACCATCAATCAAATCAATGGAATAATGGAGAATAATGGGATGCAGAAAGGGGAGCAGCGGCAGAATAAAGACGCAATAGGGGGTGTGCGTAATCTTTAATTAAGGACGGCCCCTAAGCAGCTGGATCGGCATCCACCTCAGGCATCGAATCCAGCAGATCTGCGCTTAATTCTGCCGTGTGGTGTCATGTCAGATGCACCCTACAACTGTTAGTTATTGTAGACAGTGTTTCCTTGTATTATATTATGTTAGTATATACAGTCGCGCCCTGTAGTATGCACTTTCTATTATCTACACGCAGTCTCTAGGAAAGCCGCCTGTCAGTCTGCTGGAGAAATTGTCTGGCAGGGTCCACTGAGCGGCAGAGCAGTGGAGAGATGATTGTCGTTATTGCTGCTAGACGCTGTAACCTGCTGTACCGCGTTACATGTAATTACCGCACGTGATATGTACACGTTGCCATCCAATTCCAACGTCCAACGTCCAACGTCCAACCAACGCCAGCTTCCGGATGCAGCAGTATTCGAAACTCAAGAGTCAAGTCCGTGTCTCTTTATCTTTCTCTTTCTGTGTGTGTAACCATTTCACTGCCTTATTCTATACTGAATATTGTTCTCCGGTCCAACAGTCCGCTCACGAACGCATGCGGCGTTCTTATCAGGGCCTGTATGCGGGATCCCGAGAGTCCTGTTCAAAATTTTTGAATGTACGTAATTTAGTTACTCCTTTTCCTTGTGCAGATCCATATGACAACATCTTTGCATATCATCGACTATCATTGTAGAAACAAGCAGCCATTTAACACCACCCCTGGTTCCAAAGGGCCAAAGCTGGCTAAGCTTCGGCCAAAATGTCTGTGCGAATCGCTGCCGTAATTACGGCCACATGGATGTAATCAATACCGACGGATACGCGGTACAGTGTCCAGATACGTAGTACGGCCTCGCGAACATGGGATTAATCGATAGCAGATACCAACATCATCTAGTATTCTTGAAGATTCTCAGTCTGAAGACTCTGCGGGGAAGTACGGAGTAAGATGCGATGCAACAGGTGATGTTGCCCATTAAATACAGTACTATATGTCATGAGCTATAGCTACCCCGGCCGTATTAAAAAAACTATTTTTCATGAAACAAATTATCATCCATAATTCAGAAGAATACGTCTCAGATGCATGGATGTTGCGACACATCCCGGCTTAGACAGGGTATAGTAATTGGTTGCTTAATTATGCATAACGCTATTCGCGGCCTGGATCAGTCGTCATATATCTCTCTATCCTCAAAATTCATAAACATGTCATCGTGTGCGTCTTCACCCAGAACAGCTTTCCAGCTCTCCCTCACGCTCTCTACAATGCTATCATCAAAGGCGAGGTCAAGACTAGGCGGCGGGAAGAATAAAATCCCATCAGACTTCGTGCTTTTATAGATGCCCGCGGAGCTACCCGAGGCATCCAGAAGCCCGACTTGAGTAAAGCGCAAGGACCACAAAACAGTCGGCTTGTCATTGGCATTTGTGAATGATGCAAGTAGACGACTGATTGCTGCTTCCAGAAGATGCTGACCCTCTTTACCGGGTATCGACACGTTGCCGTAGATGACACCTGAGAAATTCCACCGTTGTTAGCAAGGAGACCTCAATTGGTAGGGCAAGTAAATAGACAAAAAGATAACAGAAAAGAAGAACAATGCTCTTCATCAGGTTGTTGATATAAAAGTTTCGTCAATGTCGTTCAGACAATGTAGATAAGTTTGAAAAATGATCATCATACAAGAGCTTGTTTTCTGTTTCCCAATGCGTGAAGGAATAAAGAAATTGTTGTCAACTTACATTGTCCATCTGGGCACTCTGCTGTCTCACTAGAGTGAACTAGTAAGTATACTGGTGCGACATTTGTGATATCACTAGAAAGGGCCTCGCCAGGAACGAGTACTACCGCTCCTGCGGGGACAGGCCCCCCCTCCGCAGTTAAGGGGAAGAGACTAGTCAGGGGAGAAGAAATAACAGATATCGAGCGGGAGACTTTGTGCGTTGATACTGAAGGATGACCGGCTTCCGCTGGCAAATCCCAAAGAGACCCAACGACGTATCTGCTGCGTATCCGTTCTCCGTTCGACAGTGTCAAGAGATCGTAGCTCTCATCACCATCTTTAGATGTGTCGACAGACTGTACGCCTTCGCCTAAAACATAGACACCGCCGCCTACAGCCAGGGCGCGACATCCTACTTGGACGATTTCTGCACCGCCTCCCCACTTAGCCAGCAAGCTTCCAAAACCAGGCCCAAATGCACCCAATGAGGCTAGATGCCGTTGAATACGAGGCAGTGCAACCTTTGCACGTGTTTGATGTGGAGTCTGTTGGCACAAGGATAGCGAATGTATAGCATTGTGAAGTTCTGGCGGGGCATTGAATTTCGAATTCAAGTACTCCGAAAGAGACGTTTCTGAATCTTCTTCTTCCACAGTAGACAGCTGTTCAGAGTCCTCGCCCGTCTGCTGCGGCTGGTTGATAGTTCGGAGGAACCTGATCAACATCCTTTTGGCTTTCATACTGATCTTGTCATCAGCAAAAATATCCTCACGACTGCTCGGAACTCGTCGAAGCTGGTCGACCGCTTCAGCAGGAGCAGCCGGCGAATTTCCGTAAATCCACCAACTGCCGACGGCTTGAAACTCGAGCTGTCTGTAGACTTTGGACGACACAAGTGTGGGTAGCAGCTTCGAGCGAGTATACACAAGTTGTGGTGACAGAGAAAGCGAGTAAGCTCTGGAAGAAGACAACTTCTTTCCTCCGTCTGCTGTACCTGCAGCCGAGTAGATGGAGACATCTTCAAATGGCTCTCGTCCAGGCTCTGTAACAAATAACTGGTGAGCATCAAGCTAAACAAGAGATGGATTTGTTTCAACGGACGGACCTTTCTGCAACGAATCTACCCATTCCTGTGCCTCCTGGATGCTGAATGCAGCATCGGGACCTCCATAGTATGAGTTCTTGTCCACGTGAAGAACCTTCTTACCTGACCGGGATAGAGCTCTAAGATCGACTTTAGTGAAAGTTCGAGTTGAACTCAGAGGTCCAAGCTCACAATGCCAAAAGCGACTGCGCAAGCCCTGTCCCGGATATGGTCACATCCCATTGGGCATCTGCTAAGGACTCCATGTCTCAGGATTGGACCGACAGCAGACTATAAATTGGAATAATATGCTGCACAGAGAACATCCCAGCTCCTCAATAGTATTTCATTGCAGAATGGACGTCCGCCCGAGGGAAAGAGAATTTGCTCTCGCGGTGCGTAGGCAGACGGAAACAAGAGGAAAAAAAGAAATCAGCAGCTTTCATCATGCGGGAAGCTAGTGGAGCACGTGACTTGGTGTCGGTAACATCACGGTCTTTTATTACGCGTAACTTACAACATTGGTGTAATTCCACAGCCAATATTTAAATTTCAATGTACGACAAATACAGCTAGTACAAACTAAGTTAGGCCATAGATTTGTGTGTGTGTTTAAAGCTTTTTCCTGCGAGGAAACTGCTTCTTCTTCTTCTCCAACCACTCTTGCGCTCTGCGTAGACACACTGCAATTGATACTCTGTCGCAGCACGTCTATTCCGATATGCCTTCACTGGCGTATCTTTAAGAGTGGCAGATATAATCTATCACCCTGTATCTGCTGCCCTGGATTCAAAAATGATGGGAACAGTTCGTTTGTGGTGATACATGCTTCTGCACATGTAGCTGTAAATTCTTTTCGCTATACACCTACGTACGCATATTTCCGTACATAATATACCCGGAGCGATGCTCTCAGGATGCCAACAAATCAAATGAAAGCGCACGCTTGGTAGTCCGCCTGGTGAACACCTTTAATTCCCGTCTTGAAGCGGGCGAGCATCGTTCGCTGAGACGTGTCCAGTGTGTGTTTCTATACCGGGAGTTTTGACTCTGCTCAAATATATGAAGCTGCCAGAAACTTATTCCCCAAGCCGTCTTCTTTCTGTCTTCCTATCTCTCCCCGTTCGTACGACCAATTCAATCCTCGTCACCTTCCTCCACTAAGTATGCCTTGATGATTTTGACTGTATCCTCGGGCCGGTCTTCGCCATCTGTTTTGACTAGTCCCATGCGCTGAATGACTCTCATTCCGCTTTTGACCCGCCCGAAGATTGTGTGCTTTCCATCTAGCCAAGGCGTGGGAGCCAAAGTGATGAAGAACTGGCTTCCGTTTGTGTTCGGTCCGCTGTTGGCCATGCTGAGGATGCCGGCTCCAGTGTGCTTCAACGAAGAGTTCAATTCGTCTTCAAACTTCTCGCCGTAGATTGAACTGCCTCCTCGTCCGGTACCTGTGGGATCGCCTCCCTGGATCATAAAATTCGGGATGATGCGGTGGAAAACGACGCCGTCGTAGTATTTTCTCTGAGCAAGAGTGGCGAAATTCTTGCAAGTCTTTTGAGGAAATCAACGCATTAGCATATGTTCGTAGGGCAGGCGGTATATCATTAAGCATACCTTGGGCGCATGGTCATTGTATAGTTCCACCACGAAAGAACCCTGCTATGCGTTAGTCTAGATTCCGAATCCAAACGAAGCATACGAACCATGGTCGTGTCAATTGCAACTGTGGTAGCCATGATTGCGTTTATTTAGTTAGGTATGTCAACGTGGTGTAAAATGCGACGTCAAGTGCAGTGTGGTTACCGTTCAAGTTGCCTGCAGCGGAAGTTCTTGGTCGGGTCCCTCCTTCTTGAGCGGGACAATTCTTAGAGCTCCGCAAACCATAAACTTGGCACCAACACCTGTCCAACTGCCATACAAACGGCACATCTTTCGCCATTGTATTTATTCGACCTTGAACAAACAACCTCGGAGCTTTCTATCCACTGCGCGTGTTACGCGCGTTTGCTTATTAGCTGCCATGGCCGACATCAACTCCGTGCTTGGTCTGCTTGAGCCGATTCTGGAACAGCTCCAGGCCATGCGACCTCTTCTACCGACCTATGCTCACCTCGTCGTGTCCGCAGTCGTGCCCATATACACTGGAGCTCACGCTTCGTTATCGCGCCCGTCATCAGCAGCAAAGGCGAAGAAGAAATCTAAACTCGAATCCGATGCAGAGCACGACGACGAAGATGAAGGAAAGGATACAGGGCATAAGATGGAAGGACTGGAGCCTTCTGATGCGCTCATGTTTCCACTGATGGCAGGCTTGACATTGGGCGGCCTCTACTTGATCATAAAATGGTTGAAGGACCCCAAAGTTCTTAACAAAATTCTGAGCTTCTACTTTTCTCAGATGGGCCTGTTTTTTGCAGCAGCTCTGCTGAGAGACGGGTTGAAAGTCATACGTTCATTTTTCTTCCCGTCAACTTACAGTTCTGGTGGTTATCAATGGAAAGTTAGTCAAACAAAACGTCTTTGCACGGTTACTGAGAGAGAGGATGCCACAGCTGCTCTTGAACGGAAGTCTCCGCTGCCTGGCTTTCTTGGAACTATCCCATTGCCCAATGCGATCTTGAACCTATCATGGGAAATTCGCGCACTGGTGTACCAGAAAGTACAACTACGTGCCAAATTACTCACACTTGCCAACGTCAAGACACGCTTCGACTTGCTAGATGTCTCTGGAGTCTTCGCTGCTTTAGTTGCCGTTGTATACTTCGCCTTTTTTTCAAAGCCATGGTGGTTGACCAACCTTTTAGGTTTTAGCTTCTGCTATGGCTCTTTGCAGGTCATATCGCCTTCAACTTTTACTACTGGATCCTTAATATTGTCATCACTGTTTCTGTACGACATTTACTTCGTCTTCTTCACCCCATTGATGGTGACGGTGGCAACTAAGCTCGATGTTCCCATCAAGATGGTATTTCCTCGCCCAGCCAGTCCCGGTGAAGACCCAGGTACATCGTCCCATGCTATGCTGGGATTGGGCGACATTGTAGTCCCCGGTATGATGATTGGCCTTGCCCTGAGGTTTGATCTTTTTCTGTACTACAAGTACAAAAGCATTCAGAAATCCAAGAAGAACTCTTCTACAGAGGAGAACCAGAAGCCTATTTACCAACGGGCTACTGGGAAATGGGGCGAGCGATTCTGGACGCGCTCGAAGCCTTCTCAGGTGGTGTCACCGGAGCCCCCTTATTCAGATGCGCAGTCGTTTCCCAAACCTTACTTCTTTGCTAGCATTATTGGATATGTTAGCGGTATGGTTGCTACTTTGATTGCAATGCAGTTCTCGAACCATGCTCAACCTGCACTGCTCTATCTTGTCCCAGGCGTTCTCATCTCGCTGTGGAGTACTGCCTATTTTAGAGGAGAGCTTGATACCATGTACTCGTTCTCCGATATGATTGAGGATGAGGATCCTGAGGCGAAAGGTGATAAAAAACAAGAGAAGGATGAAAAGGAACCCGCCTCTAAGCGCGGGTTGTTCGCGCGTATTTGGGCGGGCGATGTCAGTGCTCCGTTTGATACAGCAGTCGAAACCAATAAAGAAGACAATGAGGCGAAGAAGGAGCCGTCCACTGACAGCTCATTTAAAGAGAAGAATGAGTCTGCAAGTGAACTCGCTTCAACAAAGGCAGCCAAAGAAGATGAAAAGTACATATTCTCGCTGTCCATTTCCGTGCCTCAGAGAAAATCATGAGTGTTGAGGATTATTCTATCCTCACTTTCTAGCTCAAGGACACGGAAAAGTCCATGTTGTTTGTGTTTTAATCTTTATTGGATGGCCGGGACTTTCTAGAGATTTACAGCATTAAAACTTATACATGCAGTTAAGAACTTCTGATGACCAACGACATATTACAGGCTTTTTGCATCTTGAAGGCGCTTCTATTTGGGTAAAGAGTTACCACGGATTTGGCGTGTAAAATAGGCAATTCATATTATTGTTGTTGTGCATGGAAATGTCTTCGTTTTGTCGCTATAACCATAGTCGACCTATTGTAATTCCTCTAATATATTTTTAACTTGCTTCCACCTTTGTGTAGAAACCTCAACCAGCTTCCTGAGCTCCTCACGGCCCACAGACAAGCCTCCATTCTTTTCCATGCTCACAATTTTCGTCTTATCACTGCTATCCTTCAGATCGACCACTAGACATACCCGTTCCCGGCATAGGCTCTCCTCAAATCCGTCAGCGTCAGCAAGAATCCATCTCTCCTGCTCGCGGGACGTTTGAGAGCTTCCATTTTCATCGGCTTCGGGAATTGTGACAGCCCGCCAGTCGACCGCAGCATCAGCCTCAAAGACAGAGTACGAACTTGCCACAGGCAAGCCTCGCAAATTGAGTTTTCTCGACTCTGAAATCTTATCCGAGCACAATACCATGTCGTTATCAACATCCCACCAAGCCTTTGGCAATTTTGTATCCCGCAGCGCAGCAAGAATGGAAGCCCAGGCGGCGTCGAAAGGATTTCCAGCAAGGGATATCATCATAACATCAACGTAAAGAACCCAGAAGCCTTTGATCTCCGGTTCAGGAGCTTCGGCCGTCTCAGTTTCCATCGCATCATCATCTTGGCCAGATTGTTGGCGTGAAATGGCATCCAAGTCTGGAGGATGATACCATATTTTCAGATCTTCTGCTCGAATTAGACGTGATGTATGTAGCATGCTTAGAAGTTGATGTGAGAGCGATTGTGCTAGAGCAGACGGAGGAGCGCTGTGTAAGAATCCAGGTGCGCATCCTGTGCTCAGCGAAATATTTGGAACAACCAGGTTCAGATTCTTGATATAATCCTCCTCCTCTTCCTCGTCTGCCGAATCTTGTTTATCCCCTATTGCGCCATCGCCATTTTCTGAATCGATCTTCCTTCGTTTGCGACCCCCAGAAGACGCAGAGACTCCCCATGACGCTATATCTTCGGTATGTAATATTTCTGCCCGTACGCCGCAGACAGCAGCGGTATCTCCAATTCTGACCACAGCACTGCCGTTTGTATGAGTTAGAGAGCCTAGGTTGGCAGTTACAGGCCGGAATTCCAAGGGCGCGCGACCATTGGCTCTTATAGGAGACTGCTGGGTGGAAGCAGGCGGCGAGAGATGAGCGAGAAGGTAGGCGTGTGGCTGAAGGCGGGCGAATTGCGAAGGTGGGAGGGAGAGGGAAGGTGATGAAGGGCCCGGAAGAGGCAATGCAGAAGAGGTTGTAGTCGATGCCATGATTTTGTCAATGGTTCGCCCGCTTGCTTGACCGAACAAAAACTTGGAGGATAATATTGCAGGCGGCAAAATAAATTCAAATCGAAAGGCGGTGAAGGATGGGGCCGCGTTTATATGGGGATTTCCACGTTGGCACTAGTGCGTCGGATGATTGGCCAGTTTTTATAGATATATAATCTTCTCCATGCACTCTTTCTCTCAGTTGCAACTTTCCCATCAGTTGACCTCAGAGCGAGGCTTAAAGACAGATCTACACGCCTAAGCGCATTAGGCTGCGCGCATAGTGGTGAAGTCCTGGGAAGGAGGGTTTCCAATAACAACAATATACTACGTTGGGTCAATTCTCGTTGCATCGCTTCTCACTCCAACGCCCGCATAAGCACAAGATGTCCACGCTTCGCGACCACCTCGACTATGAGCCGCAACCTCTGAAATTTGGCACCAGCGGTCGCCGTGGTAAAGTCGTTGACTTGACCCAGCTAGAAATCTACACCAACGTCCTCGCAGAAATTCGTTATCTGCAGTCGCTCCCGCTCGCGGAAGGCGGCATCAAAGCCGGCGATGACTTTTACTATGCACAAGACCTTCGTCCCAGCTCCACCCAGTACGTTGAAAACAACCGCGGTGGCCTCTGTCAAGCTGTTGAACAGGCCGTAAAGGATGGAGATATGCGCCCCTTCAACCTTGGGGCAATTCCCACGCCGGCCCTTACGTACTTCGCTCTCTCCAAGGGGAAGGGCAGTCTTATGGTAACTGGCAGCCATATTCCTTTCGACCGCAATGGCTACAAACTCAACACCTCGCAAGGAGAGCTCTTAAAGAAGGATGAACAGCCCATTAATGACGCTGTCGAACTCACTCGCGAAGCACTCTTATCTCAGTCCTATGCCGAATCCCTCTTCGACGGCCAAGGCATGTTTCGCAGCAGGCCAATTGACCTTCTGCCCGCTTCGGACGTAGCAAAAACAGCCTATATCCAGCGCTACCTGGATTTCTTCGAGACTGAAACCCTCCGAGGCATAAATCTTTTTGTGTATCAGCACTCCGCAGTCGGACGTGATCTCGTCGTCGAAATTCTCCGAAAGTTTGGCGCAGAGGTCACCCCCATTGGTCGTAGCGAAAATTTCGTGCCAATAGACACTGAAGCAATTGACCAGTCCCAGCTCGACACTATCCAAAATTTGTGTAGCGACGCCGCTCGGCCGTTCGACGCGGTTGTTTCTACCGATGGCGACAGCGATCGTCCGCTCCTTGTGGCCCCCGAAGGAAATAAGCTCCGCTTCTTCAGCGGCGATCGCTTGGGGATGGTTGTCGCTGAGTATTTGAATGCCGATGCTGCCGTCGTTCCGATCAGCACCAACGACGCCATTGATCGTGGATCACTGGCTCATGTCACCGAACCGAAGACGAAGATCGGTAGCCCTTACGTGATTGCTGGTATGCAGAACGCCGTCTCCAAAGGGCGCAGTCGCGTTTGTGGATGGGAAGCCAATGGCGGCTTTCTCACTGCCTCTGACATCGAACGCAACGGTAAGGTGCTCACCGCACTTCCAACACGCGATGCGATATTGCCTCTGCTCTGCGCCCTGTTTACGGCGCACAAGCGCCAGACAACACTGCCAGAACTATTTGCCACGCTGCCGCAACGTTTCAGCTGCGCTGCATTGATTCGAAATTTCCCTCGCCAGACGAGCATGAAAATCATACAGCGCTTCTCACCCCCCGAGGCTGTCATACAGGCGGTCTTGTATGATGATCCCCATCACATCACCGCTCACGATGCCAACCACACCACTCTCGAAGTTACCAAGCCTCAAGCTCAGCAACTTGAGCAAATACGCGCAGAACTCCAGACCGTGTTCTCACCCGAATTCAGCTTTACTCCAATTACCCGCTTAATCTATACCGACGGAGTGCGAATCATCTTTGCCAACGGTGATGTCGCTCACTTCCGCCCATCGGGCAACGCAGACGAACTACGCATCTATGCTGTCGCCGACAAGCAGGAGCGTGCCGATACAATCGCCAGACAGGGGGTCGCAGAACCGGACGGCCTTTTGCGGCATTTAGAGCGTACGGTTGCTACTTTCAACTAGTTTTTAAATATAATGAATTTACGACAAAAGTTTTTAGCTTCAGCAAGCGTCAGTGGCTCGCTATTTTCTTTTCCGAGCCAGATATCCGCGCACAATGGGCTGCTCGGTGTGAGGGTTTTCTTTTTCTGTATGATTGCTCTGGGGAGAGGCCGCGTATACTGTTCGACAAGGTCCTTTGACGAGAGTCCACAACATATCTTGTTAAATAGGAATTCCTCCTGATAAGAAAAGCGGATGTACGACAATGTGATAAGACTAGCTGCCGGGGAGTCCTATACAAGCTCGATATGAACATAAAGCCACCTGCATAGCATACATAACATGGACATAAAATGGAAGTTGATGCGCAGAGCAGGGCACACCCATATCATGTGACGCGACGTGGATAAACATTAGACGGCGTTCTATTTTTGCCAATTGACTTTATCCGGGCCGAGCTGTTCTTTCCTCATTCAATTCCGAACTTCGACCTCGACTCTCTCTTCCGCGTCATCACCCACGAACAAAGGAACAAAAGAACATGCTGCACTCACTCCAAGAACAGGCAATTTCGCACACGACGAATGGCCTCGCGCTGATTGGGGAAGCAGCCTCTCCGGCTTTATCCCTAGTGCCCGCCGTCCGATTAGTGCAGATTGCATCGTCGTCCAATGGCGTCCACAGACAATGCTAGCGGCTTTCTTAATACAACATGGAGTATTTGACCGACCAACCACTGCCTTTCTCTGCACGTGAACTTATGCAAGACTGCAGAATTGTTCCTCACGCTACTGCAGAGCTTGGGCCTGTATCACTTCTGGGAACCTCGCCCGGCCACCCCATTTGACCGTCGTCACTGCGTGCCAGCGCTTAAAGTCGAGATCTTATTCGTCACATCCATTTCCCCGTGCTGACTGCTGTTCAGAAAAGGAAGCAGCTGTGATCGCCATGGAGCTTACGCTGCAAGACTCCCGGCCATTCAGATTTGGGAATGGCGGTGGACAAGCAGCCACTATCCGTGGGCTTGTCAAAAGTGCGACAAGCACCTGACCATTAAGCAGCGATTTCCTTCTTGTATGCCTGGCTATCGGACGCTAATGTATGTCGAGCTATTTTGCTATTTGTCGGTGGCTCGATAGTCCTTGCCATGATAAATTGATCACATCGCTACCGCGCGGCGTGCATCCAGCCAGTTTATTTTAAGAAAAGGGTTGCATACGAACTCGCGACTTCGGTTGAAATATGCCGGATAGCCTTGTTCCTCCCAAGGACTCGTTCGTCTAGCCGATCTAGAAATAGAGAACAATTTATACCGCTGTTGCTCCGACTTCTTGGTCTTCCCCGCTCACACCGAATAAGACATCTTTCTCCCTTCCCTGCACAACCCGAACATCTTTTCCATAGACTTGTGCTTGTGAGAGAGCAATGTCTGCTATGATCGCCAATATTTAGTGGGAATCAATCATCGCTACGCATAAATTGCTTGGCTCCGCAGCTGAAAGCTCCGTGAGTTTTCATTCCCAGGACACCGATACTGTCACACTTTCTTTCTTTCTTTTCTTTTTTTTACACTTCTATCACATTTGCCTAAAAAGGATCAACCTCATACACACGATAGTATCAGTCTACGACATTTGAATCGATTGTGTTTCCCTCTGCCTTGGGTATAAGGCCGTCGGTGGCTGTCCAAAATGGCGGGCAATCTATTCAGACCACTGGTTTCGCTGGCGAAGCGCGTCAATGTGCCAATCACAGCTTCAATCACAGAGTCCGAACAGGCGCAGATGAACGAAGATCCGTGGATTAAATCTGGAAAATACGGAGAAGGATGGGTGTATTTCAGCATTGTTCTTCTCTTCTTGACATTTGTGGTTCGGGTATACCACCTTTTGAGCGACCGAATACGAATAGCTTCATACAGAGAACACAATGCTAAATCACCATCACCATATGGCAACACATTGGGCAATTCAGACTTGGAGCTCGCGAGCGCCGCTACCGACAGCTCAACGAAAAAGTTCTTCCCTGCCAAAGGGCCACTTCCCTCTTCAGCCCGGCTGTACACTCCTTCTTTGGTCGCGCCGATGAGCTTTGTCATTGCGATGTTCCGCTGGGTCTTTTACAGGCCAATTCCAACCTTAAGTATCGGCAAGATGCGCTTCGTCTTTCCGTCCTTGTCAGTCGTTGCTCTTATTGTGGTTGCCTTCTTATTTGTCACGCTCTATTGTTTCGTCCCGAAACCTCTGTATTTTTCGAGCATCGACTTAGGTTCACCACCGCTGGCTATCCGTGCAGGCATGATTGCACTAGCAATGGTACCATGGATCATTGCCCTAGGTACTAAACCAAATTTTATAGCTATGGTGGTTGGTATCAGTCACGAGCGCCTCAATGTCCTTCACCGATGGCTCGCCTACATTTGCCTTTTCTTGGCTCTTGTCCATACGATTCCATTTTACATAACTCCGATCTGGGATGGTGACACCTACTATCTTTACCAAAAGCTTTTCATTCCACAGGGCTACCACATATACATCTACGGTAATGGGTTTGCTACACTCGTTCCACTTATTATTCTCTGCCTCCATTCTCTGTCGTTTCTGCGTGAGAAGGCTTATGAACTTTTTGCTTACTTGCATGGTCCAATCTCCGCCGTCTTCGTGGGCATGCTCATTTGGCATTGTAAAAATCTCCTCAAATCGTGGGACTACATGTGGGCCACGATTGCACTCTGGTTTTTTTCGTACTGCATCAGGAGTATCTATCTCAATTGGTTCTCTCCTTTTCGACTCTCGTGGATGATTGGAGAAGAGTCATCTGCCGTCATCCTTCCAGGAAACGCCGTGAAGGTGACCATACCGACACAAATGAGATGGAGACCGGGACAGTTTGTTTACTTACGGATGCCCGGTATTTCCGTATTTGAAAACCATCCCTTTACAATTGCTTCACTTTGCAGCGATGATTTCCCATCAAACTATGGGCCGGAATATCGTGATATGATCATTATATTCAAGCCCTTTAGCGGATTCACGAAGAAAGTCCTAGAGAGATCGAAACGAAAGGGCCCTTACAAGGTCTACCGGTCATTTTTGGATGGTCCATATGGAGGAATGCAGCGTGAACTGGCCGCCTTTGACGAGGTTGTCTTTTTCGCGGGCGGTAGCGGTATTACTGCAATTGCTAGTCAGCTGCTCAGTCTAATCAAGAAAATGAGAGATGGGAACGCTGTCACGAAAACTGTTAGAGTTGTCTGGGCATTGAGGCATCCGGAGATGATGGGATGGTTCAAAGAAGAGTTGAGAATCTGCAGAGAATATGCTCCACCTGGCTCTGTTTTTTGCAACTTCTACCTGACAGGCTCAGAGAAGGACAAAGCTCACGGTACAGAAACGGTGAACGAGATTTTATATGGCGTTCCCAACAAACGAAACTCAGCGTGGATTCGAGAAGCAGCTGGAGGTGATTTACAACAAGAAAAGGAGCTTAGGCGCGAAAATGAAGATGCTATTACTCCTCTCCCAGGAGCACATATGGCTGGTGGTGCTGGTTCCAGTCATTATACTCCTCCAACGATTCCTGCTCACTATGATCCATACGCGCCATATGCATATGCACCTTCACAAGCAATTCCATATGGGGCACCACAAAACCAAAACCAGGGATTCAACTTTGGACTTGAACAAAACCAGGTGCTACTACAACAGCAACAATATAACCAGGCCCAGTATCAACAGTACATCCAGCAGCAGCAACTTCAGCAGCAACAACTTCAGCAGCAACAACTTCAGCAGCAACAACTTGAGCAGCAACAACCGCAATTCCAACAACCGCAATTTCAACTACAACAACAGCAATTCCAGCAACAACAATTTCAACTACAACAACAGCAATTCCAACAGCAATTCCAACAACAGCAGATTTCGACCTCTGCCCCAAATACCCGAAATACATTGTCACGATTTGCTTTCCTTCCACGACAGAAACAAGATAGCTGGCGCACGGACTACGGACGGCCCAACATGTCAGAGATATTGAAAGAGCAGTCAAAGAGCTGGGGCCGTCGCACTTGCGTTTTCATCTGTGGGCCGGCGGCTATGCGAGTTGAAGTAGCCAACACAGTCGCAGGATTGCAGCATCTTGTAATGACGGATTCGACAAAGGACGAAATCTTCCTCCATGCAGAGAACTACGCTGTATAATTTCTTCTCAAAAGAAAAAAAAAAGGCCCTGGCCTTGTCTCCCTTTAAGTATAGATCGGTCTTGGGATTGTTTGCCATTTCTTCGGCTTTTTATCTCTCATGTCCTACTTTTTTGTCACTATATTTGTGGCGAGTACATATGCACATGCATTCAATGATGGCGCTTGCTTTTTGTTCTTTGTTTATATATTGCTCTGCAGACGGCTTCTTTGTATTTAGTCGCTGCCTTGGATACCCGTTGAACATATGCCAATTTGTATTTCTAACTCCATATTTTTCCTAAACGAAGGAAGGAGACTTTTATAAACATAAAATTTGAACCCTTTATACTAAGGTAGGGACCCCAAGTCAGGTAGGTAATCGACAGTGTATGTTCTCAAGACAATCACTTGGTGCCACGAATAGAATAGAATAAATATGATGCTGAATATGGAGAACTGGTCTATATTGGCTGCTGGGTATTTGGTGCATCTATCAGATGAATGAATAGCAACAGAAAGGCTGAAAAACAGCCATAATGCAAGACGGGGAAAGCTTTAACACGGTGTATGAGGGAGGATTCAGGATGGTGAAGGGGCAAACAAGACGTTGATCGGACTATTTATTTCTCTTGCGAAATTCTTCAATATCCCGTTTGCGTTTGCCAGAATTAGTTGTTGTCGATGGGGAATCATCTCCGCTGTCAAGAATCCGACTGTCTGTGAGATGCACAACGCCGTGGTCGTCATCTTCTTCCGCTTCCAGTTTCTCCCAATCGTCATCTTCATCTTCGTCCTCGTCCTCGTGCTCCTTTTCTTCTTCATCTGGTTTATCTTCAACTTCGTCTTCCTGATGATGCAGTTCTAATTGCTGTTCCTCTTCCTCTTCCTCTTCCTCTTCTTCCCAATGAAGATCTAGTCTCACAATCCTGGCTCCTCCGGGATTCAGGCGTCTATAGTAGCCACTGACAATCCCATCCTCAACATGAAACCCTCGGGCGACATACCACTTCAGCCCTTCATCGTTCGTCTCATGGACATGGGCCGTGACGGTTCGGATATTATAGTGCTTCACAAGTCGTGACACGCGATACGATGACCTAGACAATTCCGAAGGCGGTTTTGAGAATAACAAAGAGTTGAGCAATGAAGCCGCGACTCCATTTCCACGATGCGGCGATAAGAGGTGGAGAGTTTGTATGTATAAATTCGTTGGTGGCTTGCTGCCCTCTGCTTGGATAAGTTCAGCAAACTCCGGGAATAACCTTTCTAGCCGACACCTAATTCCTCCTATTACTTTGTCTGTGCCACCTAGCCCTCCCTTTGGCGTTGATTGGTGTCCTCCAAATGTAGATTCCGCAGAAGGGCCGCTAGCCACGGGATGGTCATGATATACCGCAACGCGTGACAAAGAAGCGATGACTGGGTCTGTGATGCATGCTGTATAGAATGAACTAGGATAGCGTATCGGAAGCAAGAGACCGGTAATCCGGCTTAAAGAAGGGATATGAGCAGTGCGGACTGGATCGATGGTGATGTGTGGATGAGGGCTCTGGTACGAAGTCGAAGGCTCTGGAAATGGCACAGGATCAAAGTTCGGGTCGCCAATCGAGGGCGGCTTGCCCAATGAAGAAGAAGAAACTGCCGACTGTGGAAAGACAAGGGGTGGAGGATGAAGTGGTGGTTTGGTCAAGGAACCCTGCAGGGATGGAGGGGAAAGGGCCGGAGAAGTCGCGGTTGCGGTTCGCTGATGCGCCTGCGCCTTTGCGAACACCTGGTATGCCATTGACTCTAAAGCACAAATAAAAACAAATATGTCATATGCAAGCAAGTACGGGAGCAAATGAGACGCGTTGGGAACCCCGCGGTGCTGGCGACAGGGAGGGGAGAAAGAGACGTTGCATCCATGGACGGCTGCGCATGCGGAGAAATTGCGCCGATAAGCCCTCTTATCGGCGCCCGTTGTTTACATGAGCCGCTAAGCCTTTTCGGGACAGATTGCTCGGTGGCTCCGTCCGAAGATTATCGCAGCTTCCCTTCGTCAGGTCTCTTTCCACTCAGCCCCCGTGCATCCTCCACCAGACAGCCAGCTCGTGATTCTGCTGTGAGAGAGTTCTACAGGCTGGTAAGTCGCTTGCTTGGGTTTCGCCACAATACACCAACCGCCAATGAGACCCGGTGGCTGAAACCAGCGTCGGCATTCCTCTTACGGCGTCAGCTCCATGCTTTTTCCGTGCTACCTAGGGACCATTGCTAACGTTTCGGTGTGATATCTCGAACAGATCATACTACCAAGATTCGTCGAAAGCCTTCTTTTCTCTCGCCGTGACCTCGTATTTCATACAAGATCCCCCCTGACCCAACTCATTGGACGAACTCGCCTTAAGGGAAGCGCGCATTTATTCGTACGAAATCGCCGACTAGACTTCCGAATTGCTCTACCGCGAATCACTCCGACGAGTACAACCGGTTGAATTTAATGGAACAATAAGGGGCACTTCTTCGATGACTGGAAGAGGGGTGCGGCAACTTCCTTGCTGCTAAGCAATTGCGAGTGCGTGACTATCGACATAACTTCGATGTAAGTATTACAAATGTGTTATTCGCAGCATGGACCCTATCGATTCTGTATTTCCGGGGATATTTTCTTCCCGGCTGTATCGTCCGCCATGACAATGTCTCAAGTCAAACCCGCGCCACGACCGGTCAGACGATCCCACGTTCAAGGGGAAGCTGGTGTCATACGAGCGTGAAGGTTTCCCTTGAAACACAGCAGAAGTTCATTGGAGTACATCAAATCGTGCAATATGAGTTTGCTGACCGTGCATGTGAAAAGCTACGAGTTTTTCACGAATATGGCAGGCCCAGATTCAGCAAAGGCCGCAGATGCTGACACCCCGGTCTGTACTGCGGCTTCATTTTCCGAGATGGTGAGAATCTTCATTCTTATGGACATGCAATATAAATTGACACAAATGGAATCCCCAGTCCAAGGAGATCCTGAATGCCACCTTCTATAATATCATACATGACATTGTAGCAAAAGTCCACCGAGATGAGAAGCTTGCCAGAATGAAGTCTGCTGTCGTTTTGGCCAGACAGAAGGCCGAAGCTGAAGCGGAGGCCGGTGGGATTCCGGAGAAAAAGGTCCAGGTCGAAACAGAAGGCGCGATATGCGAAAATGGAAAGGTATATTTGAAAGGCAATCCGCTTGTCACGACCAAAGAGATTGTGTGTCCGTTCTGCCGTCTACCTCGTTTACTATATCCGACCATGGGGGTTGGTGCGCGACCTCCTCCGGATCCGTCAAAAGAGTACTGCACCAAGCATCCTCTAGTCAACAAACCTGGCTACGACGTCCACGGCAATCCGTTTGCTTCTGACAAGACGAAAAAGAAGAAGAAAGTTGCGAATACGAACACAAATACACCGATTTCTAGTCCACCGTCTACACCCGATGCAAACGGCTCATCCAAACAGAATGCACCTGACTACCCAACGATAAAATGTCCCAACTGCCCGCGTTATTGCCAGACAAGCAGAGTGGCAGCACATCTTGATCGATGTATGGGCATCTCAGGCCGTAACGCTACTCGAAATCGAGACGCGGGCTCAGCTACACCTTCTAGTGCAGGTCCACCCAAACGGCCGTTTCCAGAAGACGACGCTGCACCGGTGAATTTCAAAAAGAAGAAACCAAATACCCCGAAGAAGCTGGGGAACAATAAGCCAGTGCCCCCAAGCAAGTTGAAAAAGGGAGCCAGTCCGGATACGATGATCGCTGAGGAGGCAGCGGAGGCAGCAGAATCTGGCGAGTCCCCTCACGACCCCTCGGTTGACGACGAGGATAAAGTTGAGTAATCTTGAACGATTGCCAAGCACACTCATCATTGTTTATAATACCTGTCTGTCATTTAAGACGTTGACTACATAGCATTCTGGGCGTCAGGAGATTGTGGTAATATTCTGCAGGAAGTACTTTCATTTGATTCTTTTCTTTTCTTTTCTTCTCCCTTTGCTCTTACAAACAATACCATTGGTTCTGACCTTGCACTACGAGCTGGGACACTGTCTTTAGAATGATAAATATATTTCAAAATAGAACTGCGAGTTCGTCTCCAGATGGGCCATCTATATATAGGAACTATGCACCTATGCACTCTCTGCACGGAACTCGACTCCTCCTTCTACAGCTCCCTCTGCTCCCAGCAACACAGCGACATACCTCGCTCCCTTGGTTCGACTCAGGTTCTTCCATTTATGCATGGCGGCCCTCTGCACAACCACCTCTCCCATCTTCACCACCCTCTTCTCTCCCCCATCCAGGGTTAGCTCCAGCTCGCCTTCCAGCATGACAATGTAGTCTACCGTCTGCGTCCGGTGCCAGAACCCTTCTTCCTGCTCTGGATTTGGCGCGAAATCGATATAGACGACGGCACTGGCGCCAGCCACGGGGAAAGCAACGTATGGAGGGCCCGACTCAGCGGCGGCAGAATGACGCCGAAGATCCGCGTTTCCGGCTAGCGTGAACGAGGGCGGTGTGGAGTAGACATACGACAGCGACGATGTCGGTCCCAGCTCTTGCCTGGGCGCCAGTGTCAGCGGAAGGAAGGACGATGTTTGAGTCTCCGAGTCGGAGTTTATCGTGATGTGCACATTGTTGGACGTGGGTGATTCGGACGCCATCTTGATCGATTTGCTTGGCCTGACTTGGGATGTGCACTTGAGATGAGAGGACAAGGAAGCTCTATTTGTACTCCAGCTCTCTTCCTCTCGTTCCTGTGCATTGGACCGACCCCGAACACAAACCAGCAGTGAAAGGCTCAATATCAAGCCATAACGTACGTACGCGGTTCCTGGTGGAGGCCTCACCAGCTTGATGCTTCTATAGACGTTTCTGATTGGCTTGATAGCTGGCTCACACTAGTCTTATTTCAGGGTTATTTGTGCGAGATGGCGAGTTTTGGGGTTTCTTGTTCCTAAAACATGGTATTCTGCGCGAACTTATTCCCAACATCCGGTCTGCTGTCATGGTACGCTCTTCTTGATATCAGAGGTCCATACAATGGGAGCACTGAGCAAAGGATGCGGAACCTGCAAAAGAAGGAAGGTTAAGTGCGATGAGACACATCCGACATGCACTCGGTGCCGGAACGCAGGCATTGAATGCATTGGCTTTGCGCCGCGACTCAGGTTTGTGGACGAGGGGCCTCGTATTCGACGCTCCATAGAAGTCTCTCATAAACAGTCTCACGAATACTCAGTAGCGACGAGTTCTCATTTGGCATTTCAATCGAGTCGAATCCACCGGCCTCAGCCCCTCAACCCAGGCTCTTTCCTAGGAAATGCGCTATCTTTAACGGCATTCAAAGACGATATGTTCATGTCTTATCTCTTATCTGAGTTTTTTGAAGGAAAGGATCGAAATCCATCCTATGCTCTAGGAGAAACTCGGTGTGGCTTACCTCCGGATTGGATCCCAGAGCTGGTCGAGACTCCTCAAAAGCCGCGCTACAAGTCGTGGGACGCTTTAGCCGCAATTGTCTTTGGACAAGCTCACAACAGCTGTGATGCGGTAACAATCGCACTCAGACTATACGGGCAAGCATTGTCGGAGCTCCGCGACGAACTTTCAAGTTCTGATAACAGCTATACGGACAGTAAACTGGCATCTATAACTGCTCTTTACTTGTGTGAGGTAAGCCACAAAGACATTGCATTGCACTGAAGAAAGGCATTAACGAGTGAAGATATTCGTGTCTAAGTCAGAGAAAGCCTGGATGTTGCACGCAAATGGCCTAGGATGGCTTTTACAGCGGAGAGGTCCATGGCAGCAAAAACTCTATGCTGGGAAAAGCATCTTTCTTGAGCACCGTATTATGCTGGTAAGAGATATATTATTTTGGCAAATTTTAGCATCTGACACATAGTACAGGTCGCAAAGTCGATTATTTCACGTCAGAGCACGTTTCTCTGTGATCCACTCTGGAAAACGGTGCCCTGGGAGGACGACCCAACATCGAAATCAGCCATTGATTATCTAGTCGACATCGGCACAGATATTGCGGAATATCTTGCTCAAATCAAGATATACGGCGGCAGGGAGAGCAACCATGAGCTTGAGTATTCACAGCTTAGAAACCAGGTTGCCACATCTCTTGAAGAGTTGAATGCCTGGTGGCACCAGCGTGAAGCGGAACATGCGCAAGCTGCTACAGAAGTGACTTCACATCAAGTAATCAGCAAACCACTCTTTCCCACACTCCTAGAATACGACACGCCGTGGACGGCGTTTACGGTCTGTATATACGACGCAATACGAATCTTGCTATTGCAGTTATGGCATATGCTCCAGCTATTTCCCAACTCATCCCAACCAATCGATCAAGGCGTTGTTCTGGATATGCCAAATAGAACGGCTCTGCTCGGCATAACATCTGACACCAAAGGTCTCGCATGTGAGATTCTGCGGTCTCTAACATATTGCTACAGACAGTCCCGGCGCTTTATAAGCACATTCACCTTCCTGTTCATCCAGGATGTCGCATACGGGTGTTTTGACCAGGATTCACAAGAAGCTATGTGGGTTGCTCGACACGGTTGGGCTGAACTTGCTAATTTTGATGATATTCAGCACGCGAACTTGTTAAAGAAACTGTTGCCTTCGGGTCAAATAAGATGCTAGAACCGCGCAGGAATGAAAGGTGCTCGGTATGCATCGACCCTGGCTACGTATACTCCTGCCAGCGGAATAAAAACTACATAGGGAGTATAAAAATGAGCATTACCAAAGCCCCGTCAAGGGATCCCTTTTTGGTGGCTTAGTGGGAAATATTGCATTGTATGGTAGCATGTCAGGGGGCCTCTAGTCAGAGAACTAGTATTGGCTATAAAATCCAAAGGTCACTGCGAACCCGAGTTCGAATCAGGAAGTCTCCAAGCTGGAGCAATTTGTGCGCTAAGACGTCAGCGCTGCGGAAGCCTACAGACCACCATACGACCTCAACAGTTATGAGCGATAAACGATATGTGCGGTGCGGCTATGAACGATTCATCCTCTATTGAGAGGCGGGGATTGACGCGGATTGACGCGGATTGACGCGGATTGAAGACAAACAAACATAAAGCATAACCCAGCCCATTAAGGGATCCCTTTTTGCCCTTTTTAGTGATTTACTTTTTTTTTTTGGCGCTCTGCAAGCAGACTTTCTACGATTTAAATTCGCACATGGATAATATGTATGCCCCTATGTGCTGTTCTAACGTCCCTTTACAAAATCCCAAGGCTATGTCTAGTGTGGACTCTTGCCGGCCGGGTTAGGGTTAATTTGACGCGTCTACCGAGCGCGTTGGATCGGCGCGTCATGAACGACCCCTTATCATTTTTCTCTCTCCAATGTCTATACCAGAAAATTGGCACGAGAAAACCACCAATCCTGTTGTCCTTTTTGACTGGGCGACGTAGTTCTCACTAGACATGGAGCCCATAAATGATGAATACGGAACGGACTATGATGACTTTGACGCCGCCAACATTAAAGAAGAGCTCATCTCAGTTCTAGATGATGTCCAATCCACTGGACACTTTATGATAGGTGAAGCATCTTTCGCCGCAGCCAATCCCGGCCTCCACATTCCAAGTGTCGGGAGTATTAGACTTCCTATATCAACCAGCGACGTGAAGGCAATGATCCAGTCCTGCGATATGAGCCCCTATGGAAAGGGAACCGAAACTCTTATCAATGAATCGGTACGGAAAAGTTGGCAACTCGACGCAAATCAATTTTCTTTCGAGAACCCCCGTTGGGATCGCCAAATCAGCACAATCATGCACAAGGCTGTTGGCGGTCTTGGACTCGAGGCAGATCCCTCGGAGGTCAAGGCCGAACTATACAAATTACTCATCTATGAGGAGGGTGCATTTTTTTTACCGCATCAAGATTCTGAAAAAGCCGATGGAATGTTCGGCACGCTCGTTGTATGCCTCCCGTCGAAACATGAAGGAGGGGCTGTGATAGCCTCTCATAAAGGCGAGAGTTTCATTTTTCAAACGGCCCCAGAATCCGATTTTGGCTACTCATGGGTCGCTTGGTATGCTGATGTTAAGCATGAGGTGAAGCCTGTTACGTCCGGATATAGAGTTGTTCTGGTTTACAACTTGATCCATCGCCCGTCGGCCTCACTTCTACAGTTTCGTGATGACAAGGCACAAAGACTTACTCATCTGCTTAAAAATTGGGACCTCGAGGCTCCTGACTTGAGTAGATGGGACTATGCCACCGACGATGAAGACTGTCCAACAGGGCTCCTCTATGCACTCGAACATAAATATACCATGGCAGAGCTCAGTTTTTCTCGGCTCAAAGGTATTGATCAATGTCGTCTTGAGGAACTACAAAACGCATGCCGAAAGGCTGGGTTCGACATCTACTTGGCCAACATTGAGAAAACGAGCGACGGTGCCGTGGAGGACGACGACGACGGCTACTACGGCTACCGTCATTCTAGTGGTGATATGCACACTATTGAAGAAGTTTATGATAGCAGCTTCCACCTGTTACATGTCGTGAACAAACAAGGCGTTGTTGTCGGGCGAAACATACCGTTTCCTGAGAATATGTTAGCCCAGACCGATATATTCGACCGCGATCCAGATCGTGAGGATTTTGGAGGCTACACAGGCAATGAGGGGGCTACAGCGACTCACTTTTACCAGGAAACAGTAAGTTTCCGTGCTAATCAATATTTGCATTGCTATTTTCCTTTACTGACCACTTCTAGGCCGCATTGATCATCCCGCAAAGATTTCGCTTTTTGTTTGTAGTCCACATGTTGAAACATGGACAGGGAGATTTTCACGACTTTATCCAAGACTATCACCGTGTTGTATTAAAAAACCCAAGTGACGCCTTGGCCCGGAACAGATTATTGCAATTGTGCAGGACTGTTACTCAGGAAGGACGTTATACACAACGTGACACAACTCGAAAATGCATTGATGTGGTTCTGCAGGTCGCTTATGAACTTGGTGATAAGGAATTATTCGACCGGTGCATAGTGTTGGTCGAGGGTAACTTGTCGCCATCTCAAATCACCCAAGTCGCCAAAAATATTTCAAAACATGGCCTTGATGCTCTTCTCCCATCGTACGTTAAAAAAGCCGCGTCATCATCTTGGGCCTTTGAACTGACTTAGCCTTACAGCCTGAACCGAATTTTTGCGTACGGCAGGAAGCCTTTGTCTACGCAGGTGGATTTGCTTTCCAACATAGTTAAGGAATACCACTCAATTTGCAAGGAACAGGGTCAAGAGCCGCTGAGCGGGATATTGGACTGGCAAGACACCGCTGTCAATAAAATACTTTCTACTCAACTCGGTGACTCAGAATCGGATGGCCAAGAACTGGCAAAATCACTTTGCAACGGTCTTATAGAGGGGGCATTCACAAGGTAAGATAGATTTTCTTCCACAAAGTGAAGATTACACCTCTGACTGCAGCAGAATCATACCCTTTTTGGAGACTCGTTTCGACAATACCACTTTTATGGTGTCGTTCATCAAATCAGCATATGACTATTCACGAAGAGGACAGATTGACAAGGATGAGACAAATGAAATGCTTAAAACGATAATCCCAAGAATTATTCAGTCTTTGCAACTCGAGGGTACACGTCCCTGTGGAATGAGGTCCTACTGGGGGCCTCACAGCACTCCATTGATTGCGTCGAATGTAGTGGACAGCTTGATTCAGTTAGCTAATGTCACAAACACCGACACAACGGGGATAATGAACACTCTTACTAAATATGGCGAAAGTCTCAACCAGCAGAGCGAGCGGACTGCTAAGAGAGCTTATAGTGATTTGCTATTCCCAGTGGCGTTCAACATCTGCGGGAATTTAGGAGTGACAAAGCGTTCCCCCTCCACCGGCGAGCGGTCCTTTTTCACTGGGTTTTTGACATCATATTTGACTGGATTTGTCAAAAATGCCCCCGAGCCACCATCTGACTGGAAAATCGATGTGGCTCTCTACTGTAAATGTGCCGATTGTGGCTCTCTACGCAGATTTTTGGATGACCCGATTAAAAAGACCGAGCGTTTTCAAATGGCAGAAAGTCGCAGGAGACACTTGGAAGAGAGAATCCGTCGCTACCCTTTCACCACAAACACCATTAAATATGGCTCACCGCACACGCTTGTGATCGAAAAAACGCGAGTCATCTATGTTTCCAATTTCAAAGCTTGGCAGAAACGAGCAATGGAAGCCCAAGACAATCTCAAAGTATTGTCTAAATCGGGTCCCATCAAAGAGATTCTTGGACATACGTATCCCTCGATCTTTGAACACAAGAACCTCGATATCTCTGCAGTCCCCCTCGTTGGTGATGTCCCCAACGGGGCTGTTCGAAATACGACTCAAAGCACAGTACCTAGTAAGCGTCCTTTTATGGGCTAAACTGGGAAGTTACTTACTTGTCATCATCATCTGCGAAATGTACATTATCATTATATCCTTGTATAACATGTAGTAATTCTTCCAATGGGTTTTGTATTGATATCACAGATATTGATAATTGTATATAGCTGTGGCGCTAAGCCTAAAGCGGTACCCGCTCTGATAGCGTTGATAAGATCTCGTGCAGCCGGAGCTTCTTCTGCACGACAAAACCCCCCGCCATGTCCAGCGCCCTTGTTGCTTGGGCACTCCCCAAGCTGTCGAATCTCCTTCCTCTAGACGAGGAATCATTAAAACAGATAATCACGTATTCTGCCGGGCTATCCAAGGAGGACAGCGCAGAGCATTTGAAGAATCTCCTAGGCGATTCACCACCAGTTCTAGAATTCATCTCAACATTCAACTCACGACGAGCCGATTCTGGCACGTCCACCCCTCAATCTGGTGCATCTACACCCCGGGCAGTCCATGACGACGGTGCTCGCCCCGAAAGAAACCAGGCAAAGAAGAATAAACGAACCAAGGCGCCTCTGCACAATGCCGGGCCTGTGCGAAAGCCAGAGAACTACGGGAACGTATCAGGCGCATACAAAAAGGCCGATCAAGAACAGGATTACATGACTGCTTCAGCATCGAGACCCACTCGGCCGGGTGCTCTTTCAGAAGCGCTGTCGCTATCAGCCAAACCAGCGGCTTCTTTGCAGCCCTTGATTACGGACACGGGATCTTCAGCAAATTCGCGAAACCCATCGCCAGCCCGAAAGTCTAATGCGAAGGCTCCCCCATCAGCAGCAGGTCCACTGATCTCAGATTACATGCCAAATGTGAAAGCAAAGACGAGCAAATCCCAACGACATGCTGGTTCGGGTTCAGGCTCTGGACAATCGACGCCTGCTAAAGGATCTCTGACAACAACAAATATTGCAGATCTGACTTCGGCGATTGCGGCTCTCGAAGTATCTACGAATCCTACCTATTCCAAAAATAAGCAGAAATGCGATTGCAATGCATCGATACATCCGCTTTTCGCCCCGGCCCCGAACTGCCTCAACTGCGGGAAGATTATCTGCTCCCTTGAGGGTTTACAGCCATGCTCTTTCTGCGGTGCACAGTTGCTGTCAGCCCAGGAGATTCAGAGTATGATCAAAGAGCTCCGTGCGGAGCGAGGACAAGAAAAGATGAGAGCACACAATGAAGGTGTTCACCACACTGGAGGACCCGGTATTTCTGAGCCAGCCGGGGCTCCAAGTAAGCTAGACGACGCCGTCGCCCATCGGAATAAATTGCTCGCTTTTCAGGCACAAAATGCTCAGCGTACGCGTGTTGTCGATGAAGCAGCAGACTTTGAAACTCCCAACATCGGTTCCACGCAGTGGATGAGCCCAGCGCAACGAGCACTAGCGCTCAAGAAGCAGCAAAGAATTCTACGTGAAATGGAAGAAAAGTCGAAACCGGAGTGGGAGAAAAAGCAAACAGTTCTCAGTTTAGATATCAAGGGCGGGCGGGTCGTTCGCACATATCAAGCTGCTCCATCGGCTGCTGTTTCTAATACAGTCGAGGACGAGGAGCTTGACGAGGCGGCGGCCGCCAGTACAGCTGGCGCTGGTAATGGGGGTGCGGCATTTAGTAAAAATCCACTGCTTGCAAGCGGTGGGTTGCTACGTCCTATTTGGAAAAGTCCGGCTGATGACGCGAAAGCAAAAGAGTCTGCTAAAGAAACCAGACGTACATGGCGCCGAGTACAAGACGACAATGATGATAACGAACAATGGATTCTAGACGGCGGTGCACACGGCTATGGCAATGATAGCGGAGCCTGATTTTATTATAATAAAATAAATAGACTTTGTTGTTCATTGAACAATTCTATAGATTATGGCTCGTACCTATATTAGTGTGGTTCCAAGGTTGTTGTTGGTCTTGAGCAAGAAATCCTGCAGAATCCTGAAGAATTCAGCCCTAGAGAAGCTCATGACCAGCATTAGTGAAGAAAGTAGTAACCAGGCTAGTACATAGATTTATGCACGGATATACTTGAAGAATCCAATCAATAAATCATAAATAATCCAATACCTATACGGATGCTCTCCCATAGTTACGCCTGGATCCATATAGTGCAAACTTGCCTACAACCATGGAACTGAAACCACCGACGTTAAGCGAGAGCAAGCAATATATAAGAAGCTCAGGTCTGCTGCCAAAACCCCGTAAATCGATCAAATATTATGTTATGATCGTCGCACTGACTGCTCTGTTTGCGGGGAATAGCTCAACGTCACCACGCGCTTAGCAGCGGATAACACCGGCATCTCAGAACAATCGAAACACCCAGCGTTGAACATCGCAAAATGCTCGCGGAATACTTGGCTTCGGCACGGCTGGCAACGGCTGTTGTGCTCGCGGCTTTTTCGATCTTTGTATGTTGATCTGCTTTGACTTTTGGAATCCGGAATGCAGCGGATCCGGGGTTGTACACGATGAGTATGCGGGGAAGGACCAGAAGAATCTTGGCTAACTTGTTTTGATTGATGACAAAGAGCTTTGGCTATGCTGCATATAATCGATTCCTGCATCCCCTGAAGCATATTCGGGGTCCGTTCCTTGCATCAGTAACACCATGGGTGCAGCTTTATCACGGCCTGAAGGGTGACCGACACCTATGGCTGCACCATCTGCACCAGCAGTATGGATCGCACGTACGCGTAGCTCCCAACTTCGTCTCCGTAAATACTGCCCAAGGACTCCGCGACATATACGCCCACGGAAAGCCCTTCAAAAAGGCCGATTTCTACAACGGCTTCACCGCCATCAAGGGCGTGTACAACACTCATAATGCGATTGACAAGACTGTGCACGGAAAGAAGCGTCGTGTCTTGAGCCATGCCTTCTCAGACCACGCTCTAAAAGACATGGAGGACGTCATGTTGCTTCATATTCGCCAACTTTGCGCCATTCTGGGAGAAGAGCCCCGTCATGATGGCCGTGATATTGTCCTGGAGAATGAATACAAAACCGAGAAGGGTTTGGTAGTGCGTAATATGAGCAACTGGCTGAGCTTCATGACTTACGATGTCCTGGGGGAGTTGTGTTTTGGCAAGAGTTTTGATCTGTTGGTAGACGGTGCTAAGCGGAGAATGGTGCACTTGGTTGATCGGGCTGCGTATCGGCATTACGTTGTGAGTGTCCTGTTCATTCCATTCCGGGTTTCATTCCTGTCTCAAGCTAATGAGAATAGTGCGGGCTCTGGATGCCATTGGATAAATGGGGTCTAGATAAGATCTTCATTAGAAACCTCACCATGGACCGGTGGAATTTCATTATGAACTCGCGGGCTGAAGCCACTCAACGAGCTAAAGAAAGAGTTGAAGCTGGCCACGAAGCAAAGAAAGACTTCTTTTACTACTTGCTGAATGCAAAGGACCCCGAGACTGGCGAGGGGCTTTCAATGCCGGAGTTATGGGGCGAGGCAAATGTATTGATGGTTGCAGGCAGTGACACGACTTCGAGCAGTATCGTAGCAACACTGTTCTACCTCGTCCGCCACGCTCGAGTCATGGAAACGCTGAAAAAGGAAGTGCGCTCGAGCTTCACCGATGTCGAGCAGATAGTTAGCGGGCCCCAGCTGAACGATCTTGTTTATCTCAAAGCCTGCATCGATGAAGCCATGCGCCTGGCTCCTGCTGTTCCTGGAGCCATCCCGCGTGAGGCAATGGGAGGAGGAGCCGAAGTCGATGGCGTCTTCCTGCCAGCAGGCTCTGAATGTGGCACGCCAGCATACTCAATCCATCGGCATCCAGACTACTTCCGCGAGCCCCTGGCATATATTCCAGAACGGTGGATCGAGGGATCTTCCTCGGGGCTCTCGTGGACAGTCACCAAGAATGAAGTCGACGCTGCGCGGAATGCATTCTGTCCATTCAGCATCGGACCCAGAGGCTGCATTGGGAAGAGCATGGCGCTGATGGAGATGCGCATCACACTGGCCAGGCTGGTCTTTTTGCTTGATATTGAGCTAGCGGACAGAACAGGCGAGGACGCGGACGGCCATCTGGCGTTGACGGATCATTTCGTGGTGGCCAAGACCGGGCCCAATGTTGTTGTTCGGCGACGACAAGACTTGTAACACTCAGCATGTACCCAGACTGTAGAGCAAATAAATAATATTCACGCAAACTCGTTGTGCACAAACTTGTGTGTAGAGACTCGAGAGATGAAGCAGAAAGAGTTGACCAGATGTAACGCCAGGAAGGAAGGAAGGAAGGAGCCGGCGCGGCAGCAACACCACAACAAACAACACCACCACAACCCGTTTATACCTTTCTTCACCACGACTTGAACAGGTTATTTTGCTGTCACTGAATATTTGATCAATTATATCCAAATCTCGACATCCTTGTCTAGCGGCTGCCCTAAACCAGCCTCCAACCAACACGCAATCAACCAGCCAATCAGTCGCTTGGAGGAATAATGCCACGTTGAGGATCGACACCAAGCGAATGCACCAAAAGCCATCGACCAGCCCGTCGGTTCTGCAGTCTGAATATTTTGAATAACTCGGTAGTTAGACCAGGCGACGCGATTTTATTTGTTCGCCATTTTCACCTCCAACAACAGGTCGCGGCGAAGGATGTTGTCACCCCTTTCTGTGACGCTCATCCAGTCGACCATCTTCAATGCCATTTCCAATGTATTGGCGCAAATCATAGACCAGTGGAGCAATGATGTATGTATTAATACATCATGCTCTGAACTATTTTGCTGATATAAATATCAGGAACCGTTCAAATTTAATGTTCCAGCTTTTGTTCAGTTCATAACTTACTGCATTCTCATCGTGCCCATCAACTTTTACTGGCAGCGGTGGATGGAAGCACACTTCCCTGGCTTCCCTTCAACATCTAACTGGTTCTCGTCTACTTCCTCTCCTGCCAGAGTCACTAGAGGAGCAGACATTCCTGCCGTCATAATCCCAATTGAGGACCTGGCAGCCAAAGACAAGAAGTCAGACGACGTCCAGCAACAGGAGCAACAATCATCATCCTCGTCTTCTTCCCTCTTACGCTCTTACTGGTCTCCAAGGAAATCCACCTCTCGCCGCAACAGCAGCGGCATAGGGAACTTTCTGAAAAAGTTCTTCCTAGACCAAACCGTCGGCTCTGTGGCCAACGTCTGGCTCTTCATAGTCCTCATCAATCTGCTCAAGGGCAAATCGTTGTCCTTCACGAATACGCACGTGCGTGAGGACATGCCCGACATTATGATTGCGAGGTTGAAATATAGACCGGTTGTGGCCGCGTTGATGTACACCGTTATACCGGTGGATAGACGGGTTGTGTTTGGGAGTTTTTGTGGCGTGATTTGGAGTGTGTATTTGAGTCTGCATTCGCTTTCTAGATAGTCTTTTTCATTGCATCACTGCTGGCGTTGGATGTGTTATTTACTTTCTATATTGATACCAATATAATGATGTGAATAGAGGTTGATAATCAGTCAGATCATATTGCCATGATTCAAAAGTCTATGGCCTAGCCAAACATATGGGCTTCTAAAGTGTATACAATAAATACAAGAAAGGAATCACATCAAAACAAGCGTGTTACTCATGGCTATGGCCGGGGAAGAGGAAGACTGCTTTTATGAGCAACCAACGCAATAAGAGCCGCACCCACCCCGCTGCCATCTTTGGCAATGCCGATGCGAACCTTTTGTTCTTTTTCTCCAATGGCTTTGATTTCTCGCATGGCTTCGCGAATATAATCGACAAACTTGGGATAGAACTCCACAAGACTGCCGTCCACTCCGATATCGACGGTTTCATCCGTGTCTAACCGTTTGGTGTCCAATATAACTGCAGAAAGAGCCACCGCGCTAAGCCGGGCGGCGCGCTTCGCTATAGCATGGCCGATAACCCTGACTGCTTGCGCGTCATCAGTGCTGGCATTGCTTACTTTGAAATGCTCCAGTAGAGCAGCCTTTGTTTCGGTGAGGTCAGGAGACGTGTCAGCTTCAATGGCACTCAAAAAGCTTGTGTCAATACCCCAGATCTGATAAATAGGAGAGTCAGAAGGAGTCTGTTGCAGCAGCTTAGCCTCCGGGTCCTTAGTCAATGCTAAGACAGCGCGACGGAGGACCTCTCCGAGAAACATGCCAGACACGCGCTTTTCAAACATCTGAATGCCAGGGTTATTCGACTCGGCATCAAGCTGCTGGTCGTAGACCGTGTTGGGGAGGACACTAAGATGGTTGTCAAAGCTGCCCCATTCCGCATTAATGACCATCTTCTGGGTAGACTGGTCGTAGTCTGTGCTGCCCATCGCTTTCAACTTTGTTACTTTTTCCAGGTTCTCGACGTAGGCACCGTTGGTTCCCGTGCCGAAAATGGCTCCAATGAGCGTCTCTGTTTTCCCGGGAGACGTGTAAGAACGAGCCATCAAGGTGCCGACGGTGTCATTGACCAGGGCAGCCACTCGGACCGGAAGATGCAGGTCATTAATGGCATCCTGTAACATTAAACAGACATCTTGCCCGATGGCATCCGGGATATCGAAGCCCTTTGTCCACCTAATCAGGGTGCCCCTGTTAATAGAAGTCTGGTGGACGGGGAAACTAAAAGTGAAGCCCAAATCGAAAATCTCTTCCCGGCGGTACTGATCCGTTGTGCCGGTCATCCGACGTCTGCGGACCGTAGCTTCAAAGTGGTCGTTATGGTGGATTTCGAGAAAGGATTCGATCTGCTTTGCGAGGAACTTGAAAAGTTCTGTGGAAGACTCGGCCACCATCAAATCACGCGGGATGGCGACTTTGGACTGGGTGAGATTAAAGGTGCTATCGCCGCGAAGCTCGATAGAACAGACCCTGAAGTTGGTGCCTCCGAGGTCGACGGCGAGGTAGAGGCCCTAGGCAGTGAGAGTCAGCACGATTTGATCGCATTGAGGGGGGGGATAAAATTCAGAAATGTATTGCGTCATAAGCCATGGACGGGATGAAAGGCGCCGGAAAAACAAAATAAAACAATTGACAGACAACGAACCTTCTCTGTGCCATTGGGAACGCTCGTCACAAAGGTCGGGATCTGGCTGAGGGTTGCGCCGGTCTTGGACAGGCCTTCAGACATCTCCCGCAGAAATTCGTCGACCCCGCGCTGCAAGTGATCGGACGACACTTCGAAGTCGCGTGCGACGCGCAGAGCGGCGTCGACGGAGGGGCCGGGAGCAGCCATGATCATGCTGGGGGAAGACGAGGGCGAGGGCGAGGACGATAAGACGAGCTGGGGATTGGCGCAAGAGCAGAGGTGGTGGTGGTGGTGGTGGTGGTGAGAAGAAGAAGAAGAAGAGTCGCAGAAGTGGAAGGAAGGAGGAGAGTTGGGGTTGTTGGGGTTAGGCGGAGCGGCAGTCCCGATGATCTCAGCGGAGGAAAACGAGGAGGAGGAGGAGGAGGGGCCGCCGAGGACTGCGCAGCTCCAAATCAGCTCACCGTGCCTTCCGAAACGAAGCGAAGAATTTCAGAAATACCAGCACAATCATAATAATATAATATAATTAAACCAGAAACACAGGTGGGCCGGGCTAAAACTTACAGGCTGCGTCTGCGTCACTTTTCCAGTGGTTGCCGTGAACACTGTGAACACTGTGGCTGGCCATGGAATTCTCACGCATCACAACAACAACCTCGTCCTGCATTCCACGCCCCAGCAGCACGCTGCACACGGCCACTGCAAGCCCGAGCACTGCCAGCCACGCAGTCCATGGCCTGCCTGCGAGGTCGAACAGGACGCGGACGCCCGGAACACTGCGCGCAATCAGGCTTGTCCATGCAGACGCAGGTTCAGGTTCTTGCTTGGCCGTCATGGGATCCCATGCTGTATGGTCTCTATTCCCAAGGAATTCCGAAGTCCGGAGCGAAAATGGCGTGTCACTATGGCCGTGCCGGGGGTCGGTTAGTGTGCGGCGCTAAGATGCAACGGAATGAATGCGTAATGCCAATCGTATACAAGAGATAATAATAAGACAATACGTATACATACATAAATAACAAGGAGCAACCTTGGATGTGGTTGAGTTGCGAGATTTTAGTTGGAGCGTTGGGATTCGCGCGCACCGACGCTGGAGTTACAGTAGTTCGTGCTTAGTGCATGCAGCCCGGGCATTTAACGGCGATGCCAGCCGACAGTACTTATATTGGCATTGCATATTGTTCTTACTGTCTACTGTTATATTAATATATTGTTAGAAGTGGAAGAAAGTACAAAGAATTCCATCAAGCGGCGTCGGCTATACATTTCAAGTATCTACTGGACGGAAGTGTATCCATGCATGCCTGAAAGAAAAAGAAAAGGAATCACATAAGATGCAACATCTATTGCTACAATGCTGTAAATAATCTGCGTCAGGAAAAGAGAAAAGAACCATCTTCCCGCAATCTATATCAGTACAAATCTTTTATCTATCCCACAACCTTATCCACGAAAGCCCGCTCCAGCTTGGCCACCTCCTGCTTGAACGAGTCGACTTCCTTCCAGCAGTCGAGCGGTCGTCGGTCGTTTATCCTCAGGCAGTTGACCACCTCGGTCTTGGCTCGCTCCACGTTCTCGTCCAGCGCCGACAGCTTCTTCCTCGACTCGAGCTTGCCGCGCAGGCGCTCGATTTCGTTCAGCACCGACTGGCGAGAAGGGTCGACATCGGCTGGCGGCTGCTGGGGCGCCGATGGGGCTTTGTCTTGCAGAGCAGGGTCAACGGGGAATAGTGGCGTGTCGTGTTCTCGTCCAGCAAACGGGATTCGAGGAGCATCGAGGTTCAAGGATCCGGCCGGTGCAGCATACGAAGGCGACAAGGCGGGTGCGCCGGAAACCTTGCGCTCTGGTAGCTCGGCAGCGACACGCTTCTCAATTTCCTCAATGGTCTGTTTCTCCCTTTGTCGTAGGCGCTCCAATTCCTCGGCGACGCGCGCTTGGATGTGTAATTCAAGAGACTTGGCACGAGACGAGTCGGTCTGTATCCGGTCAGCGATGTGGCCTTTGGTATGATCGCGAATGAAAATATATAAGACAGCGGGCGTCATACCTCTTTGCTCGATTGTAGCGCCTCTACTAAGTTGGCAGAGAATTGAACTGGGGTATCGCTGATGCCAAATAGTTAGCTTAATTATTCTTTCAATCCATCCTCCAATTCGACTCATTGAAACAGGCACAAATCAATTCTTCACGCCATTGAAACAAACATCCCCTCACATCAAAAAATAGTAAAGCCTTTCAACTCCGTCGTCGACTCACCTCGCAAAAATATGTTTGGACCCGGCCGAAGCTTCGGGCTTCGAGCTTCCAGCGCCCATTATGAATTATCCTCGCTCGCGGCCGTGCAGCTGGAGAAACTGTGCAAATCCGATTCCTTTCGAGTAGCAAATCGACGTTCCCCAATGGACTCGTTCGGGGCGCTGACGGGGACAAGCAATGCGTTCTGCTGCTGTCGTCAACGGATTTGCTCGGCGTGGATCGGGAAGGTCGCATAGAGTCACGTGAGGCGCTAGTTGGTGCCTTGGTTTTGAGGTGTCTACCAACTGCATTACTATCCAATATTCTTGAAAATAAGATAAAAAATCATATAGCTAATAGGGGTATCATTGTGCTCTATAAGCGAGTTGATATAATCTATATAAAATGCCACTGTCCAAGCCTGCCAACCCGCTCACCAGCAGACCGGACAATGCAAATCCTCCTTTCAAAGCAAGCTCTCTTCGCTGACTTATTCTGAGCTTGCTTTGCATTGGAAGTTCCCTGGTTCGCCACTTTCGAAACGAGAATTGATCCAATACCGGTGCCCTTGCCTTTTGTTAGGTTGTAGTTGCCAGATGATACGAAACCGATCAGATCGTCTTCCAGAGGTAGAGGAAGATGGACGTCGGGCAGCGATGGGTCAAGGATTGAAGCTGCGAGTCTCTGAGAATACTCACCCTTTTCTATTGCCGGATCAGTTGGAGTGCCTTGCTCCGCCGACTGTGTCCCGTTCTGACTCCGAGGTGCTTTTGAGGGTAGTCCAGAAGATAACCACTTCTTGCACAGTTCTTCGTCCTTCGAGGGAAGACGGTAAAGACGTGCACACGGGGATGGAGTCCCACGCCCGAGCAGCGTAACCTTCACTGTAGCTAGATATTGCTTATCGTTGGGGAGTTTCCACGCTCGGGGATTCGTGTTGAGTTGGAGTGCGGTCCTCGCGTCCAACTTCAAGGTTTCAATCTCCAGCGGCGGGATAGTCAGCTTCTGCTCTTCTGCAGGGTTGGTACCGCTTTCTTCTTGACTTTGACTTTGTGTCTCTATGAGAGTGTCATCCCTCGAATTCTGAACCAAATTCTCCCAATCACAGGCCCAGCCTCGGCCTACCTCCCCTTTCTGACCATTGCCCAAGTCAAGACTGTCGAATTCCAACCTCCTTCCCTTAGGTCTCCTCTCCCACTCTTTCTTACGGCTTTCCTGCTCCCGAAGGTGCCACTCCCAGCCAGCGCGTGTTCCTGGGTAATCCCCTGGGAACCATGGCTGGCCGTACTCGAAAGCTAATTGCTGCTGTTCCTTCAAGCCGCCAAACATCGGGTTGCTCCCGCTGGAAAGTGGGTAGTACATGAGCACGTACCAAAGGGGCTCGACGCATTTCCATGGCAGCATAACCGTCCAAGAACCGTGAGAGTTGGTGTCCTTGATACTGCTTTCTGGCCGTGATGCAAAGACCATGACCGGAATATGAGGGTCAGTAGACTGTGTTTCTAGCGGGACGCCGGGGCTAGCCAACGTTCTCCGTCGATTGATCGCTTTTTGACTCGGCAAACGACGGGTAGCAGCGAGTCGTGCAGAGCGGTCAAAAAGCGCGGGTGAAGCTCTACAACGGTCAGGTGGCCAAGAGCATAGTAGACCTGCCAAATCATTTGTTTCTGATTCAGTCGGAGGCTTGCGAGTTTTCACAGGATAGTGCAGCCGCGGGTCGCTAATGGAAAATGACAAGAGTGCTCCGGCAGGCAAGGAGGATGGGTTTGTGACTCCCATAAGAGATTCCCATGTAGTGCTCGAAACGCTCTCTGCAGTCTCCTGTTCTTTCGAGCTGAAAGGGCGCATCGTCGCAATGAGTGCTTCCGTTGACCCTGGTCCCGTGATCTCAATGCTTCCAATATCAAAACGTAGATCTTGAAGAGTGACTGGTGGATTCTGCTTTTTGCAAACCACTAAAAGCTCATTCCAAAGTTGCAGAAAGGCAGACGGATGGATGCGAATCAACACTTTGTCTCGTACTTGCTTCTTCTTCGGCCCAGCCGTATCGCCAGCATCGGGCATCTCATGGTCTTCACATTTCGGCGTAGCACACCATATCAGCGTCACTGGCGCTATTGGTTTCCCAGCCCGTCCCGCCTCGTACACCCATTTTTGAAGGACTCTTGTTCCTTGCCTCCACTTCCTTCCCTTGGTTCCCCAGCAATCATCACCTTCGACTCGGAGACTCTTCAAGGCACTCTCCAAGGCGGCAGTCGTTCCTTCTAGTTGAATTGTAGAAACATAGCTCATGTCCCAAGCAACAGCGCCTCTTGATCCCGCAGCACGGTGCGTAGGCCGATAACTCTTTTCGGTCGGCGTCAAGGGGACAGCGAATCTCCAAAGGGGCTGGTCAGCGGTGGTCATGTGTGCACGCTTTGCGTGAAACATGTGTGTTGGAAGCCATGTCTTCGAACGTTGTCGTTTTTTATATTTAGGCTCCGGGGGTAGCGGTCGTGAGAGTTTGTTCTTCTTGATCTTGGGAACTCGAGGCGCAATATAAGTAGTATGACTTTCTTCGGCCGTTGATGGTGCATCTTGAGCATCTTTGTCCCGTTTCTCTTTTGCAGCTGCTCGTTTGGCTTTTGTCTTTTTATTCAGTCCCTGCAGACGACGCGCGGACTCTAGACGGAGACGTAAGATTCTGGTAGGCTTTCGTCGGCGGGCAGTCACTGTCGGTGTATTATCTTCTATCATCTTGGTTTTGTTAGTACGAAGAAAAAAGACAAGGTAAAACATCAAGCGTACTTCTCTCTTAGCTCTTGCCCGCAGCCTGCTCGGAACCCTCTTCACATTGTGGCTCGCAGTCCGTCTCCGAAGCGATCTCGGGACTTTTTGGAAGGCGCGGCTCGTCAATGCCCCTCTGGACTTTTCTATTCCAGCTTCCAGGGCCCGGATTTCGTATTCGCGAGCTCCCACGTAAGCTGCCACATCGAGCTCGCCGGTAGCAGAGAGCGCAGCCTCGGCGGACTGCACCGCCAAAGCGCGTGCATCGTGGGTTCTGGCGCGTTTGCGAACTGCACCGCTATAGTTTTGATCAAAGGTTGGCCCTGTTGTCGGATTCTTCCTTTTGGCAGGTAAATTTGAAGCCATTGCCGGTTGGACGTTCCATTTGTTAATCGAGACTTTTCGATGATATATTTTTCTAGGCGGAAGTCGCGTTTGATTGGATCCCGCTTAGTGCCCGCGGTGGCCTGACTTTTAAGGCTGCACCTACCAAGTATGTATATCCTCAAGGCTCAAGCTACATGTACCTCGTTACATACGCTTTCTCTCTTTGATTTTCAAGGTTGGGTATCTGAAGCTATATTTATTTTTGATGCCTCTTAAACCAACTTTATTCGTGGTAGTCACTTTCTTACTCGTGTCAGCACTATATATACATTCCTCGGAGCTTGATATATAAAACATCAGCTTCCGACAGCTCAGTGCTTCTAATTAACACACTTAAAGACACTTGCGGACAATCTTGACCTGGAATAATGATTTGATGAGAGTAGAATAAATTCTATATATTAATTAGATACCAGACCTAATCTATCTTCAATAATCGTCACTATTTCAGCCCATTCGAGCATCCCTCCAACCCCGACATCTCCGCAAGCAAGGGATTTCTACACAGTCAGTAAACGTATTTTCGGTGACAGGGTTAAAGAAGAATCGACTCATAGAAAGCACAGAATCGTCATCGTGCCATATAGCCGGGATTATATACGTACTTCAATAGGTTTCAAAACTTCAAACCATCCTTGCTCGGTAACATCCTTCTCCTGAGAAGGGTCGCCATCTACCGGGACGCCCCATTCGTCTTCTAGAACGAGGATTTGCTTTTCCGTAATCGGCTGTAACCACCTATTCACCTAGTTAGTAGGCGGACTTGCAAGATAGTTAAACTCCACTGACATAGCTGCGTTCATGGCAGGTGCTACGAGGATCCTCTTCTTGACCCCCCCGTCAACCAACCCCGTCGTATCCCATGCCCGGATCACATTCGTCAACAGAGAATCGCATATACCGTTGACAATCTTGGCGAGCGTGTTTGCGCTAAGCGGTGCCACCACCAGGATATGAGCCCATTTTCGCAGATTGATGTGCAGAATCCCGGCGCCTCGTGTCCAGGACTCGGTCATCTCATCTTCATCCTGGTAGACGGCATCAACAGCCGGAAGTGACGCTATATATTCGATAGTGGGCTGTTCCGCGGACTGGCCGTTCAGGAACAGAGCGGCTGATTTTGTGAGAAGGACGCGGATCGACAGGTTGCTATGCCTTTGCTGCAGTGTAGAGATGATAAGCGGTAGCTTGATCGTAGCGACGGAACCGCTCTGTCTACGTCAGTGCGAGAGGATCTTTAGAGATGTTGTTGAGGCAGAGGAAAAAGTACCGCGGCTAAGAGCAGGTGCGTCTTTCCATCGTGGATTGCTGCTGCAACCGAGTCCGCCGGATTTATAGAGCCAGAACTACCTAGAGAGCCGAGCTTCGACATGATACATGGTCATCACATTACTTTTCTGGTAGACAAAGGTGATGTTTGAGTGGCGTTTGATGTGGCTGATTATTAAGTGTAGATGTCGATGAGCCTGCACTATTCCTAATACGGAATGTTTCCCCGCTCACGTTTATACAGGCAGCTCTAACTACTTTACTTTAAGAGGATATGCAGTGTATGGCGTTAAGGTCAATTCTAATATCTATCTCTAATCTATGTATCGTTCGAAAAGAGTCATTAATCCGCTCGTAAAACCAGTATTGGCCGTCTCGGCCAAGACAGTTCCGACATAATTCAAAATTTAGATAGCCTCGAGGATGGCCTCGGCCTTGGAGACCTAGATTGCAAAGATGCATTAGCAACTACATTTCGTACAAAGACAAGAACATGGCTCACCTCAAGGACGTTCTTGGCACGCTCACGCTGGGCGTAGATGACCTTTCCGTGGTCAATGACAATAGCGTAACGGTAAGTGCGGCCCTCCTCATCGGCCCAGCCAATGCTCTTGGAGAACTTGGCCTCGGGGTCAGACAGGAAAAGCTGATAAACAGTCAGTCATTGAACATCGCTCAATCCATTCAATCCAGACAGAGAAAGACTCACAATGTCATCACCCTCAACACCGTTGGCCTTGCCCCAGGCGCTCATAACGTAGGCATCGTTGTAGGCAAGGACGGCAACAGCGTCAACACCCTTCTCCCTGAGCTTAGGGAGGTTCTCGATGTAGCCGGGGACGTGGGCAGCCGAGCAAACGGGAGTGAAGGCACCTTTAGGGCAATGATATTAGCAGCAAGCTCAGCTGAGGGGATCAAGAGGGGCCTTACCGGGCAGAGCGAAGACGATGACCTTCTTATCGGCCCATTCCTTGGAGGCGTTGAAGTTGATGGGGATACCGCAAGCCTTGATGTTCTCGTTCTCCGGGGTCCAGGGGATGTAGCTGCGATTGCGTGGTTAGTCTCGAGCACGACACAAAGGAGCCAGGCGAGCCGGTGAGGGGCAGTACTCACGAGAAGACAACGTCGCTGGGGAACTCGTCGCCGACCTTGAGGGTAGTCATTTTGACGTGGTGTGGTGGTGTGTTGTTGTGGTTGTGTAAGGGAAAAAAGTGTAGGTTCGCGGGGTAGCAGGAGGTTATCTGATCAACTGAAAGGGCAAGAAGAGGTGGCACGCTTGACGCTTAAGTAGGCAGGCACTGGGGGGGGGGGGGGGGTTCCGTGGTTAGTTTCCATCACGGCCGGGTCCATTGTGGGTACGCCATAAGCATATGGCCTGATAAGCAGGCCGGCAGTCCGTACGGCTCTGTAGTCATTGCGATTAGTTCGTTACGTTAGCACAATAACATACTGCATACACCGCATAGCCACATACGAGCGATGATGCGACCTGACAGCAATTGAAGCCATCATGCCACTGTCCTCACAGACAGCCGTGAAGCTGGCAGCTGCATCTGAGGCCGTGGTGTCGAGCGCATCCTGATATCGGCAGCTGGTCCCGAGCCGAGCCAGAACGTCGACGTGACTAATCTGGCAGTGCTAGACCGTGGCTCCATGACAAATCCGCCCTCTCCTCGCAAGGTACCTCCCGTCCACCACGTCGACCGCACCGCACAGGGCGAAACCCGTCGAAATCGGTGGAGCCGCCGCTGTTCCTTCGATTTTTTTGCGTGCGATTTCGGCGGGGCACAACCACGCTTGCCCCTCGCCGTGACGCGTAGCCACGTGACAGCCCATCACATTATACCGCATGCGGCAGGCGTGTGCGGTGCCGGCCAATGGGCGCGGGCTGCGGCGATTAGGTGATCGGCTGGCTTTGGGCGTCATTTGTTGGTCTCTCAGCGAGAGTCGAGACTCTCTCCTTACAAATCCGTGTCGAGTCTCGAGAAATCGAGCCAGTGGCGTGACTCAGCTGCGACTGTTCCCAATCAGGAAATAAGCGGGGTACCACCCTTCGCTGCCAATGACATCACCCTGATCGTGGGGCGACACTGGCGCTTCCCGTCTTGGGTAAGGTCTGGGGCTTCTCGCATCGCCATTGGCCAGATCCTCTATCAGCTCCAACGACCTTCGAAGCAGTACACGTATTTTCTTCGACTGAGTCACTTCACGTTCTCTATTTCACTGTCGTGCTCTACCTCGTCGATCAGTTCTTCTCGCTAATCATCTAACTATGGCTGACATCAAACCGCCCTTCACAGAGGAATCGGCCCGTAAGAAGGTCAAGGCCGCCCAAAACCTGTGGAACACCCAGTAGGTATCGCTGACCACAGATGATGTTGACTCCAGCTAATGCGTGATTCAGGGATGTCGAACGTGTGGCAGTGGCCTATACGCCGGACACCATCTGGCGTAACCGCGATTCCTTTCTCCAGGGAACAGAGGCGGTCAAGGCCTTCCTAAGCAAAAAATGGGAGAAGGAGAAATCCTACCGTCTTCGCAAGGAGCTCTTTGCATTCACTGACAACCGCATTGCCGTGCAGTTCTGGTACGAATACCAGGACTCCAGCGATGGCATGAAGTGGAAGCGGTGCTATGGCTTGGAGGATTGGACCTTTGACTACGAGACGGGAAAGATGCGTAAGCGCCAGATGTCAGGGAATGACATTGTCATCGGGCCCAATGGAAATGGAGAAGGGAGATGGTTTGTGGACGGCATTGATGTTGAGGAAGCTGAAATCACCGAGCACCATTGGTAGTAGTTCTAGACCGGCATAGAGATTGTGCAGCGTACCTATTCGGTACTGATATTTATACGCATATGCATGTTCATTCGAGAGATTTTGGACATGATTCTGCCGGAGAGCCAGCAAAATTGTATATTTATATTTATTCAACGTCCAAGTCACGTGTGTCCATATATCATCCCTGCCTATACCACATTAGGCCGTTCCCATACGCACGACAACCATCCAGGCCCAACTCATATGGATCAACACAATAACTATCCAAATTTCGAAATTAACATCAAATACCTCATGGAAGAACTCAAAACGTTCAGCCTCGAAGCTTGATATTACCTCTTCGCTTATCCGGAATTGCGTGCCGCCAGGAAGGGGTAGGAATGCATCGCGGAACGCATACTACACCCATACAGTGGCAACAGCCGGCTTTGTGTATACCTTAGGTACGAATCTCGTCCAATGGCCTAATCTGACCATAACAGTGCAATCGAGATCGACATTTGCAATATGATGAGAGGACTTGGAATGAGAGCTATTGTCTGCGAAACTCCGCCCTTGGCCCAAGCATGGACTCGTCCGATGGGAGGCTGTCATCAAAATATTCTTTTGCTCAATCGGCCTAAAAAACAACAATCGAAGATAATATGAGTTAATAAGTCAAAGAGAGAAGAGGAAACAGACAATCTAGAAGAAGAAATGGCCAATATTGAGGTCCTTTCTGGTGGTGCACAGCGCAACTGCCTGGCACGCACATTCCTTCCCAGTCTCCGGAATGGCCGTGGGGTAAACAAACCTCTTCATTCCACAGATCTCTTGCAGCAGACATCTTGCTCTTTGACACTTGGTCCAGGTGCATCTTTGTGGCCTGTTCTTTCTTTCTCTCACTGTCCTTATCCAGAGCAGCATCTGTGAAGCCGGCCACAGTCATTCATTTTCACACCATTTGCTCCGAACCATGCACACTCTTTGGCCTCTTTGATATTACCACACGCTCTTTTGAATTTTTTTATTAGGTGCAAAATTTTCATCTCCACAACCCATCAGATTTCGCTTCTTTATCCCTGGACCACAGATTCAACGACGTCGAGGAACTATCAACTCGTGGTGCTTTGTCTCATGCTTTAAAGATTCCTCTAATTCGACATACACTCGACTGGAAGTAACTTGGACGGACTGAGAAAACTCGAAACGGATGTGCCCCCTCTTCGCAAGTTAGAGGAGCACAATTAGAAGAACGCATATAATGGACCCCGCGGGAAATTCACGGTCAGCGCAGGCTCGACAACCTCTGACTGACGCTGCGGCTAGAGTCAATCATGGCCCGACGGTTGTGACATCGAGAATCGAAGGCACCATCCCAGAACATGAGCAACTAAAGTCAATTGAACCTGTGCAGCCGCAAATAACGCAGAACTCGTCTGTCGTGGTCGGTGATGTGGCACGGCTGTCCGTGGCTACTGACTCACCAGCAGCTTCAAACAGAAACTCGGCGATATCGACCACCTCCACAGCTTCAGGGAAAGGAAAACGCAAGACCCATGTTGGGCCATGGCAGCTGGGAAGGACTTTGGGAAAAGGCGCTACTGGTCGAGTGCGATTGGCTAAACATGCCGTGACTGGTCAGGCAGCTGCCATCAAAATTGTATCAAAGAAATCAGCAGCCATGGTTCAAAGCGAAAGTATCGCAGCAATGGACAGAAATGCCGGCCTTTTAGGCGAAAACCAGGCTACCAGACCAATGCCATTTGGGATTGAGCGAGAAGTGGTGATTATGAAACTCATCGAACATCCCAATGTCATCAATTTGTACGATATCTGGGAGAATCGTGGTGAACTGTAAGTCGAAAGTGCGGAGCAACTGAGCCCCATTCGGATTGCTGACCTTGCTAGTTATCTTGTACTTGAATACGTTGAGGGAGGAGAACTATTCGACTACGTATCTACCCATGGACCTCTGCCTGAAGAAGAAGCAGTTCGACTTTTCCGGCAGATTATCTCAGGACTTTCCTATTGCCATAGATTCAACATATGCCACCGCGATCTGAAACCCGAGAATATACTTTTGGACCCAAATCATAACGTCAAACTGGCAGATTTTGGCATGGCTGCCCTACAGCCGGCAGGACACTGGCTTAATACCTCATGTGGAAGTCCTCATTATGCCGCACCGGAAATCATCTACGGTCGTAGGTACCGTGGAGATAAGGCAGATATTTGGAGCTGCGGTATAATTTTGTTTGCACTGCTGACTGGCTTTTTGCCTTTTGACGGTGGTGATTTAACAAATACCCTACTCCTGGTGAAGAAGGGAAACTATCATATACCAAACTGGCTGTCACAAGAAGCAGCTGACCTGATTCAAAGAATCCTGCAAAAGAGACCGGAAGATCGCCTCAGCATCCAGGATATGTTTAACCACCAACTTCTGAAGAAATATGAAATTCTGCACCAGGCAATGTCTCAACACCCGCTGGGGCCTCCGCCACCACTGTCAGCCAAAGATTGTGGTCCGTCAGTGGCTTCGCGTCCCGATATTGATATGGAGTTGCTTCGAAGTCTCCAGACCCTCTGGCACAGTGCCAACACAGAGAGTCTCATAGAGCGGCTTCTTTCTCAAGAGTATGTATTCTTCATGTTGCAGTGAGAGAAATTATACTAACAACAAATACAACAGACCGAATCACGAGAAGATGTTTTACAATGCCCTGGTCAGATTTCGTGATGAACAGTTGGAGAACTATCACGGACAGCCTCTGGAATATTCCGCAAGTGATTATCATCATATTTCTCGACCAGCCGCTGCCAGGAGAGCTATGGCCAAACATTCGAAAAATGGACGAGTGCAGGGCCACCTCCGTCGTCGATCTCAGTTTTCTATACGTACCGAAGTGAGCCGGCATAGTAGTACCGGAAAGGAACCCAAATCCTCTGGCAGCTATGATCCATTCAGGGCTTCGAGAACCCCCGTGACCAACTCTACTGTTCACTATGCAAGTGTCACTATTCATCGAGATAATAACCATCACAACACACAGGAAGATGTACTCGTTGAAGAGCCATTGGATACTGCTGTACCACCCTCATCGCCTCCTAAGCCAGAGGTAGTTCCCAGTCCTTCCGTCGAGATTATTCAGTGGAACAAGAAGAGGAAAGCGCAACGGTCATTTCACTCCAAAAGCTCTTTGGCCACCTCTCGTCATGGCTATAGCCCTGCTCCTCAACACCGTGCAGCGGCTGGTTATAAGCGGAATGTATCCTTTCGTCATGTGAGAAACAAATCTGGGGGTGGTTCTTCAGCGAAGTCTGCAGGAGGTCATTCGAAATCCCAGAACTCAATTGTGCGCATGCTAGCAAATGATCAAAGCTCCAATCTATATCCCGCAGACCAGTCTGCTGCTCGGATGAGTAGTCCCAGCCTTCCATCACTCCCAGCTGTCGTTCGAACTTCGGATGTAGTTGCAAACATCGAGCACGATATATTTGTCAGAAAGATCCGAGATAACTTTTGGGGGGAGGAAGCAAGGAAGGTATCTCATGAGCTCAGTCAAATTTGCGAGGAAGCCTTCAACAGGTCTTCAGTGTCCACGGGCCACACAACCGTTAGCACGGACACAACAGCTACATCTATGTCCATACACGAAGAGGCAGCAGAGAAGCCCAAATCAGTGGAAAGCAATGAAATACTGGAGAAGGTTGCAGATTTACCTGCATCGTACACCGCAAAAGAACTCGCTGAGACTCGACGCAAGCTTATAGAGCACTCTACAAAGGCAGAAGCTGCAGGGCTCCCTGACTATCTGGGTGAAGTCATAGCACATCTGGACCGATTAATCGAACAAGATATGGCGCGCAATCAACTCAAGCCTGATGTTATGATTGACAGCCCAAGCCGACGTACACTTTCTGATTCATTTGTGAAACCTGCCGTGGACACGGGGTATTTGCCATCTATCTCCGAAGAAATTTTTACTCCACTGGACTCATCTAGCGAGTATGACTTGCAACGGGTGGACCATCATTCCACTCCTGAACCATCTCTTCGCGAATCAAAGCATCCTGAGGCCAAATCGACGATACGTGTGGTTCCAAAAGACTCATCGCTGCCTTCAATTGAAGACATTAAGCCTTTGACAATCAGAAAACGAAATGGCGTTTCAAATACCCCCTCTGAATCAATGACCAAATCGCGCCACAGCTCAGCCGACTCCGTTATCTACATTCGCAAGCAAGGGAAACCAGCTGAGCAACGAACAAGCAGTGACTCCGTAGCCACCAGCTTGCGCTATAACTTACGATCCCCGCTGGTGATGGAAACTATATCAGAGAGCTCTGAGTCGCCTCGCCAGACCATTGCAAAAACATCAAGCGGAGAGAAGAAGTGGTCGTGGTTTGGGAAACAGAAGTCAAACGTGCATGAAGAAAACAAAGAAGTTACTTTGCCAACTCCAAAGCCAGAGTCTGATGCGAATAATACGGAAAAGACACCTGCAGGGACAGAAGAAAGAAAGAGTTTGAGAAAGGCGTCAGGAGAGAAACCTCGTGCAAGCTTTTTAAAGATATTCAGCAAGAAGAAAGCGGAAAAGGCGGACAACGACAGTCTTAAAGGTAATTCATCCTATGTATACATACAAACGATAAAGAATGCCTGCATACTAATGGAGAATAGCTGATGTAAACCATGAACAAGACGACTCTCTGAGAGCAGTCGATTCAAATGATTCTGGTCTCTCCCATGTTCCGATTCCATACACCACTCGCCGGAGTCATCGTCCGTCAGGAGCCAACCAGAACTGGTTTGCACGATTTTTCCACGTGAAGCCTGCATTACGAGTTATAGCATTCAACATACCCAAATCCAGACTTCGCAAGGAGATTTTTAAGACCCTTCGCCAATGGAAGGCTTATGGCATGCGCGATGTCCACTTTGACAGGGCCGAAAATGTCATTCGTGGACGTGTTTCTGAGAAGAATCGTAAGTCTTCTTATACTTTTTCATGATCAAAGCTTACAATTACGTGCAGGTTATCATCTACGTCCCGTGGAATTTTCTGCGGAATTTTTCGCCGTCCTCGAACATGAGCGCCGCGCCAACCTGAGTCTTGTTCGATTCCGTCAGGAACGGGGGGCGGCATCGACTTTCCACAAAGTAGTCGATATGTTGGAGCTATTCATGAGACAGCGCGACTTCGTTGTAGCGGATCCAGTGCGTTCGAAAAAGATGACCAAAATTTTGGACAACGTACCTTGATCCTCGTTTACTTTTCCTTGATTTTTATATTTGATATAAAGGTCGATTTAAATTCTTGTCCCTCCTTTAAGGTTGTCGAATTTTGTTTCCTACAAATATCCTTTCTGTAATTTGCTTCGTGTCATTCCTTTCATTGCTGTTGCATTGCGTCGGTTAGCTGTCAGTTATATTTATCAGTTTTGACACTGTCTGGTCGTTCGTTACTTGATTCCTTTCTTTTACTAACTTACAACCTTGGTGATTGCTTTCTCTCGTTTATGCAATCCGATTCAGTCTATCTGGCAATTGACTCTTTTACAACCCTTTGTCTGATTCTCTTCTCTTCTTTTTCTAATAATTAGCTTATTTTTTCTTTCCTCTTGAATTAATATCCCGATCCTTTGTAATTATTACACAGTGAAATACACTAAGCAACTAGTTGCTGTACGTCCCTAACGTAGCAACGCGTGCGGCCCGAGCCCTAATTGATCCGTCTGACGGCTATCTAGGTACCACCATGGGGAAGAAGGTAGAACCGATATTATTCATCGCCCAAATGATCAAGTCACTCTGCTTTATTCTTCGAACACAGTGAAAACAAATCATATCATTGTTTGTTATACCGTTTCCAGCATCTCAAACACTAGTTGATGCATACAGCACGGAGCGGAGAGCACCCCGACTCAAACAAAGTTCCCCCAACGTTAGCCCTTCGCGTCATGCTTGCATTAGCCTGCATTGAGCCTGGCTACACTCCAACTAGTCCTAGCTCAGTGTCGTATATGCGTACGGAGTACTACGACGGATTACAAACTCGCTCGCTCGCAGACAGAAAGCGTAACCTGCGCGCAAGTCTTGTCTAAGTAGTATGTATTTAGTATTTAGTTTAGCACTCCATGTAGCTAGTACCGGTTGGCAGCGAGGGCATGCACGATTTGCCTAGGTAGGTAATTACGAGCTGTACTACTACCCATCAGAATAAGATAAAACAAGGTACGGGACGGCTGATGTACTGCGACCGTAGCACATACATGTACATACAACAGCTGTAATCTGCATGCATGCAAGTACCGAGCGAATAGCATGCCTGGTTCATATGTATCAAACTTGCTGCCTCAGATAGATGGACTTAAGCAAGGCAACGGGGGTGCAAACGGGACGAGGATTAGGTAAATAAAAAAGGCCCTCCTGCTCCGTAGCTATCCGCGTTGGAACAAGAGAGAGGGGCTAAAAAGTAATCTATGTAAATTAAAATAGCATCATGTGCGGATCGGCCCGCTTTCTGGGAAACACTAAAAAATATTATTTTAACCGTAACGGTGCGACGCTACTTACTCGTAAACTGCCAGGCGTGTAACTCAATTTGCTGGCGGTGCGACGCGCTGCATGTATTGATTGCATTCATTTTCGTTCCGATGCAGTCAATTGCTGAAGAATATTTTATTTCCTTTCCGGGATTTTGACTTTTTTTTTAATGTCGTATGCATAGTACATACAGACATGCAGTATGCATGCATGCATGCGGGCTGCTTAGTTAGTCTGGCGGAGCACTCCGTACATTTGAGTCACTTGACTTGTCGTGTCGACACTACCATACTCAAGTAGTAGTAAGATAAGTAAGGAAAATGAGTAACTCTGTGAAACGATAATTTATTGATCAGACAGCCGCCCATTGCATACAGAAAAAGTGCTCACTTATCCACCCAAACAAGGGTAAAAAAAAATCTAGAACGATTTCGGGTAACAAATATCAAAACACAAGCACGCACAAAAACAGCAGATAGAGTAAAATCAGATAGCCACCCAGGATAATGAACAGAGAAAACAAACACGTGGATTACATCGAGTACGACAGAAAAAAACAGAAACAAAGCCACACACAAAACGCAACACGACAGAGAGGACCATCCCGCAATCCGTCTTCAACCCGTCATCGCAGACCGCCAGAAAGGCCGGTCTTGAGATATCCGAGTCCAAGCCGGAATGGGAAAAGCCTAAAGTAACTGTAAATCAGCAAAATGCCGCTAATTCCGCAACTTTTGAATCCACCCATGCCATAACTAGTACCCGTGCATAAAGGTCCTTAAGCACCAAACGACCAGTAAACCGAGGCTGAAGTCACAAGAACCGCCCGACCGCTCAAAGAACCACGAAAAGAGCCACCGTACGACAGATGCATTATTTTCGAAACAAACTGCCACCCGAAATTTTTTGAAAAAGAGACGTAATATACCGCCCCGTTCCGATGATCTCACCACAGTAAAAAAAAGACACGTAAGATTGACCAAAACAAAACAATAGCGCCACCTCCCGCATGGAAGAACACATCAAGCGCAAAACGCGGAAAAGTCATTGAAGACTTATTATTGGGTCGCCCCAAGTAGTTTATCAGAATTGAATCTTCAGTCTTGCGATAGTCGATAAAAAGGCAAACAACAAGCGAAATAAAAAGAGAGACTGAAAAAAGAGTAATTTGAAGTTCCAGTGCGACGTTAGGCCAACAATACAGAATTCGGACCGTTTGTCATATGACGTGTACGCCCCGTTTCCGTATTGTTGCCAATCAATGAGTGTCATGTAGTTCTCAACGTCTTTGCGTATCGTCTCGTGGATTCATATCGAATGTGCGGATGGCTGCTGTTCCTGCGCCTGGCAGGAAAGAAAACTGCAAGCTTCCTGGAGAACTCCGTATTAGTCGATGCAAGGTCATGAATGATCCAGTCATCCACTGCCAGTCATGTCGATAAAACGAGTCCCATATCAAAGTAAAGCGATTGTCTCTGCAGCTGGATCCTCAAATGTCGTATAGTTGGCGTAACGCAGTGCAAGTTTGGAGGACAAGAATGAAATGATAGTAATGAAAATGATAATACAGCTCCAACTCCTCGTTCGTAAAGAATGGACAATACCGTGCGGCCTGCACAAGTATGTAGCCCATTGTATTATTTCGAAAGATAGGCAATAACCGTGGTGTCGTATTAAACTCTGCCCCCATAGGTTTTCGTGCTCCTATCTCCTTCCTTATTTTTTTGCTCCTTTTTCTTCATGTTCTCCCCTTCGTCCGATATTTTTTAGCAACACGCCAGTACACCAATCACCCAATCCATGTCGAACAGTTGGGATTTATACTTTTCGGTTCAATTGATTGAGCATGTCGCTATCGGTGCTAGATCGGCCGCCATTCTGAGCTTCACCGGGTGGGTTGTTCAGAATATCCCGAACGTTCAAGGCCCCACGTGGAGGCACCGACGAAGCTACTGGGGGTGGTGTCGCATGAGCTGGCATCGGTGGGTAGCCCGGAGCGTGGGAAGCTCGTTCATACGCATACGACTGTGGAGAGGGACGCCTGTCGTGACCGGGTGGGTGATAGTATGGAGCCGCTGGGTATGCGGTTGCTGAAGCGCCGGTGGAAACTGGGGCTAGATTGATGGGCTCAGGGTAATCGAAGCCTGCACCTGAACCGCGTCGGCCGGCCTGCTGGCGCTGATAAGTAAATGTTAGTTTTATGCCGCGGTTGATATTGAATGAGGGCGCTGGAATGGAAAGCGCAAGTAATATTCCCAGAACCTACCTGATCGTGGGGCATGTGATGCGGCATTGGAGGAGGCGCAATTCGATCATCCATATGCGGAGGACGGCCATACCCAGGTGGATAGTAGGCACCCTGTGGTGGAGGTAGTGTTGATTCAGGGACTGCTTGTTGCTGTGGTGGTAGAGGTTGACCATGAGCACCGTACAAGACCACTCCGTCGCCAGGATATCCACGACCTCGTCCTTGGGCCTGGTTACGCAAATGGGGATAGGCTGCATGAGCAGGGACGAAAGCTTGAGCTTGAGAGGAAACGGGCGTAAACATGCATTCTTGGTTGAACCGAACACAGTTGGTGCAGCGTCCATCGGGAGAGCTTTCAAAGCCAGAGCAACGGATCTATTACACATCAAGTACCCCAAGTTAATAACCATACATTTCTTTCTCAAAGTGAACGAGGACTCTGACCTTGCGACGACGACAATAGCGACAAGCTATCGCTGTGCGCTGCCTTGGAGCGGCAGCTTGGTAGACGACTTGGGGCGGAGGCCCCGGTTGAGCGTACATGTCGGGTCTTTGGTACGGGACAGGAGCGGGTGGAGGAGGCAAACGGTGGTAGGGATCTTGAGAGCCCTGCACTTGGGAGTGAACTGCAGCCATGCCAGATGGTGGTTGTGGTGGAGGAGGTGCCTGAGGATAGGCCGACGGAGGATATGTTGATGGAGGATAGGGCGGTTGTTGGTTATATGACGCCTGAGGAAAGGAGGCAGGAGGATAATTGGACGGCGGCGGAGGATAGCTTGACGAGGGACGTGTCGACGAGGGACGCTATGAGATTGATTGGTGCTGCTGTTAGTGACGCGTTGTAAATCGTTGCCTTGTGGTAAGAATGTGTGGAGGCCGAGAGCGGGTGGGTAGGTGATGATGGTATGGCAGGTGGACGAAGGAAGGGGTCGTCCAGGACAGAGAGAGAAGAGAAAGAAGAGAAGATAGGGATGGGAGGAAAAAGGTAGAAGAGAAAGTCTAAATGACGAATGAGGGGGGTCCCACCACTAGGGGCAGGTTGAAGTATATAAAGAGCAAATGACTAAGATGTCAAAAAAAAAGTAATTCAGATGCACTTACATGAGTGTCTTCCGACGGGCGTTGATGGGGAGCGGGTTTTTCGCTGTTCCACGACTGCTGTGGATGGATGCCCTGGCCGCTAGGATTTGACATTGAGTCCAGGGTGCTGACGTGCGAAGCTGCAGTCACAAGGAGTGGAGAGGCAAAAGCAAGAGAGAGGAGAGCAGGGGAGGAGGAACGAAGGATTTAGAGGGAAAAAGTGTGATATCAGGTTGCAGGCCAGTCAGCTTGGGAATGTCGTACCGGGGGGCGTGTTGGGCCTTGGGCTGGCAGCTGCACACACTAGTGGGCACAATCCGACAGGGCCGGCGCAGCACACTTAATGGGGCCCAATCCGCACCAGGGCACAGCGAATCAGGGCGATTACCAGCGTGCTCGGCTGATGCACAAGACTAGCATTCGCGTGGTCGACGGGAACGGCTGGAGACGTAATTCGTACGCCGGAAGCCGTCGCCAGCGTTTCGTTGGTTGGCGGGCCAGATGGGGACGCTTTTTTGGTAGGGGAGGGGGCGGGCCACTTGGAGACAGAGAATCCACTTGGCAGTTAGGTTAGTTAGTTAGCTAGTGAGCAGCAGAAACGAGAGCGCGAGCGAGAGAGAGAGGGAACGGTACAGGAGGCAAACAAAGACGGGGCGAAGGGACGGACGGAGGAGGCAAGGGCCTGCAGCGATTGATTGATTGATTGATTGATTGATCGCAGCAGGGTCGACCGTGGATCGCAAGGGACGGGATTGCTCGGCCGGTGACGTTTGGCAGCATACGTAGGTATTAGAGAGAGAAGCACAATTGGATTTTTTTGTTGTTTTGTATTTTATTTTTGTTAGAGCGGAGAGAGAAAGAAAGAAAGACGGCGAAGAGAGAGAGGCAGGGAGACGGAGAGGGAGAAGAAAGAGGAGAAGGAGAAGGAGAAAGAGGAGGAGGAGAGGAGAGGAGAGCACGAGCACGATGAAGCCGTCGCAAGGAAGGAGGTCAGTCGACTGCATTCAGTGCAGTTTCAGGCAGGTACCTACCTTACGCTCGCTCCTTCCGTATACGTACAGCATTACAGGCAGACAGCAACGGCAGGCGCGATTCCACGTCGGGCTTGAAGCGGCCTAGCGCTGCAGGAGCCGAGTGGCACCAAAGCGGTGTACTAGTACAGGTGATATACTGGCTTGTTAATATATAGGCAATATAATATGTAATATGTATACATGCATATAGCATTTACTGTGTAAATTATTATTGTTACTGCATATCCTCATACTAGGTATGTACATACTTGCTAAGTTGCTATTAAGTGCAGATTGCGGTGGGTAACGATCGGAAGACGGCAAGGGCGCGGACGGCACGGGAAGAAGATGGTTCAGAAAGCATGGATCGTGGATCTCAAGTCCTCGAATAAGCGTCTGTTCTCCGTCCCCCGTGACCACGTCATGGAGTAAACGCATCATACATCTGAGCCTGCCAGGCGCAAGAGACTGGCCTCTGGTCGCCTTCCTATTGAGGTCTTTTTGGGCGCGTTTTAGCCTCTGGAAGTTTCCTAGCGGAGGGAGGAGCCGGCTGCGAGGACCCAGTGCCATATCCATGGATCAGCTTAAGAAAACGGCGCTAAAACCGCCGTCAGGACTTGCCGTGTGTTTCGCACAGGTACCGGGGGCTAGCGTACGGTAAGTTTGGTATGGAAACAACGGCAATACACAGGTAACTGGCGGTCAAGCAGCGAACGTTGACGCGATGAAGCGGTGAGCTGGCGGTGCAAGGGACCGGTCATGCGAACTGATACTATCGCTATGTCATGGTGCCTACTACTACCTACCTACCGTTTCCTCAGACGTACACCGTAGGACTTGCTAACTCATCAATGCTTCAGAAGAATATTATCCGTCTTCATCAACGCTGATTGCCTGGAATGTGGATCCTCTGAGAAAGAAAAAAAAAATCCCGAGCAAGTCCCGAGAACCTGGATTGGTTCCTATACCACTTTTCAAAACGGAGTAATCCGTCGACCCAGGAGGGGTAAAAATCTGGCACGGATTTGAGGCAAACCCATGGATTGCACCCAAGTCCCGAGTCCGCGAGGATCCGCACTATGGGGACGCATAGAACGAACCAATTTGTACGACGCAGTCAAGCAATTATTCACGCAAGTACTACTACTGTGCAGGCATATATGTATGTAGGGCCAGAGCATATATGTGGGATGTATGTACGTCGTCGTTGTGTGTATGTGCGCAAGGGGATGATCGACTATCTAACCGATTAGATAGAGATACACTGCGTGCAGCGGCTGCGGCCCGTTCTTGCATAATGCCTTAACAGCCTCGGGTCCAGTAAGAAGGCTGCCAGCAACAGAAAAGCCAGCAACAAAGAAACGGTGGACCGGGGCGTGCTCCACCGCGAAAATAATGACGCGCAGGCGTGAGAGTGACCCAGAAACAGGAAATTGGCTGTGGCTGGGAGCTGCTGCTTGATTGGAGTATTTTCTTTCAGACGGGGTGGTCTACGAATCTTGTTTTGCATTGGCAAAAAGAAACGAAAGCCGGGGTGGCAAAAATATTTTTATTTTGTGGTTCGCTCGCTCGTTTTTTCAGCTGAGACTGGGCAGTGGGAGTCGCCAGAGGGAGGGACGGCTCGAGAGACGCTCCGCCGCCCCCCAATCGCGCCCTAGCCAGCCCACGGAACCATGGATACACAAGATGTGATGGCGACCACTGTGAGTGATGTTTTCGGGGCGGCCGTCGCGGATTGAGACGGATGCCGGAAATTAGAGAAGCTGGTTTAAGACATACACCCCGGTCGCTGTGACGGTGCAAGTCTGTGTGTATGGGATGAGTACCCTTGTCGTGTCTTCAGAAACATGTCTATCCCCATCCTTTCATTGGAGATGCAGCAAATCAGGCGGACGTCAGCATCTACGCACCCCTGTCGTTTTTCCTCAATCAAAGCGCCGACATATGACGCCCGGGATTTCTCAAGGCAGCTGAGGTGTCGTGCTTGAATCTACGTATTTCTGCTCAAGTAAGGTGCCTCGGTAGAACAATTCGACAAACATCGACGGTGGGTAACCGATAACGGCCTGCATGCTAAACCTATATTAATGGCAGTGCTAATAAAAACTAGATCGTACTAGACTAAAGTTAATAGTAATCTGAAATTCTAAATTCAACGATCAATACGGAGAAGCAACGAGAGAAAATTCAATTAATCAACACTATAACAAACAAGCCAAAACCAGTGGCCGATATACTCCGTACGCTGTACATCACGCCGGCGCGGCCCGCTGAACCCCCCCGGCTGTGCATATGCATCCGGCCCCCGTCCGTCTCATGTACATGGAGTGCAAATCATGTGCCAGCAACAGCCTCTCCATATGGTACTCTGTAGTATGTACTCTCCCTACATAGTATGTATACGAGTACGTATACAGAGTATACGGAGGACATGTACATACACACGGCGATAGTCTGGACATGAACGAGTGGCTGCGTGCGGCGATGACTGTGCAGTGACGGTATCATAACATACCGTACGCGGTAATGCATGGGCGATGGGGCAGCCCTAGGCGGTAATGTAATACCAATACCAAGGTTACCAGTGGCTAGAGGATGGGCGGACCGAAGCCACGCTGATTGCTGGGACTCCAATCACGCCCGCCCACGCGCCCCACCCCGGAAACCCGCAGACAGCTCTGGTCACATGTCTGGCGCCAGAGCCAATGGCAGCCGTCGCCCGCTCTGAATTTTTTCTCTCCAGCCAACCAGCCCGCCGCTTGCCCCCAATTAGGCATTCATGCTTCCTAGAAGAAGTGTACAAAGAACCGTGCTAGCAGCGGCTAGCAGCGATAGTCCTCGAGTCTGCTGTGATCGCGCTGCATATGCAGACGAACTTGTAAAGTCTGCACACCGATACTTGGCTGCTTGTATAGTAGAATGTATACTACTCCGTATCCTCTGCCCATGACGAGAGTCAAGAGATGGCCGCTCCTTCCCAAGCTGCCAATACGGCTGCCCCCCGCGCCTTCCTTCCATAAGCGCTAGCCCGGCCAAGCCAGCAACTGCAGACATCGTGACTCCAGACAGACAGACACTCACCCTCACGGACTCATGTTGGCCTCCTGGGGACCTGGGCACTGCCTCGATGCGTCGCGCTGCATCTGCATATGCCATATTGTGATGCCGCTTGCATTAACCCATCCTTCGCTCTTCGCTCCAGAACTGACCGATGTCATGGCTCGCTTCCATTTCCCAATTGTGGCATCCTCCTCGAATCGACGGTGGTTCACGAGGCTAGTCCATTCATCTGCATGCCAGCTACATACTTGATCTTTCTTTCTCCTCTTTCTCCTCTTTCTTTTGCTTTTCCGATTCAGTCGTCCCAGGGCGTCCTGGAATAATACGCGCCCTCGGCCAATCAATCCCCTGCCCAACTGAATTGACGTGGCTAGCATTGCGACCAAAATAAAAATAATACAACCCAAATGTGACCTGTCACAATGCGGAAATATTTCTACCAACCGATCATCATGAGGCGCACGGCCAAGTCACTAAATCCTCGACCTTACCTAACCCCGAGGAACAACAGCAACGTCACCAACATTTCTTGATTCTTAACTACACACACACACACACACACACACACACACTGCCAGTATACAAAGAACGACGACGATGACGGCAACTCTCACTAGCGGATGATGGCCGATCCTGCTCACGAAGCGCCGAGATATTGAAGACGAGCATTCGCTTATTTGCCGGGTATAATAGCCTGGTTACTCTCGTCTAATCATACACCGCACGTACGTACAACAGTACAAGTCATGGTCGCTCCAGTTTTGCTTTGCTAGTGCAATAGTCAGCGCATACTGCATGCTTGCAAGCCACTTGTTCGACCCGTCAGCGATTTCCTCTCATCCAATTTCATCCAGCGGGCCATCAGGCATCACAGCACGCTTCAAATACATGACCTGCAAATCACCGTTAATGCCAAGTTCTGATTTGGCTCGTAAAGGAAAGCTGCTGCGGGTATGCCCGAAGCAGAGGAGAAGGAGAATATTAGGTTTCAACCTTGTTTGTCTCTGCAAAGTTCAACAGTAGGCTGATTAATTGGACCGCACCTCCAATTTCTTCCTGTCTCCTCTTTTCTTCTCTCTCTGAATGGAAGGAAATGACTCTGAGAGGGGTCATCAAGGCCGCTAAAGGCGGACCGAGAGCGGGTGGATCAGAGCGAATAATGAGTTGTAAATCAAGGGCAATTCCCGCAGAGGACATGGGCTTGCATTCGCCCACTGCAGGAGACAGCTGAGAATGGAGGGATGGAGGGGCACCGCCCGTGAAAGAGACCAATACTTCTATCAGAATCAGATTCCCAGTCTGTTCTAACTTCTTGTGCACCGGAGCTGGGTAGCATTTTCCATCCGAGAGAAGCTCCGCAATCTGAGCAAACCAGTGTTGGGCTTTAGCACTGTTAGGATTATCTTGTTCATTCATAGCTCTAGTTATGTACGTATTTGTTAGCTTTTCGCGCTCGCTGATTAGGTCCCAAATCCAGGGGGATAAAGAGGAGCCGGGATATGGTGGTGAACCATGGAACGAAACCGCACTACGATGCGCCGTCGAAACCATCGCGTCGGCAGCTTGGGCACGCACAACACAGGATGACACTGAATGCCGGTGACGGGCGAAAAGGGAGAGGACCGGGCTACGAACATGATGACAAAGAATGACTTGAAGAGTCTGCTTTGCGTCTGATTGTAAGACAAGCAATGAGACTTGTGTGGGCAGCATCCCATTGAACATGGTAGTAGCTGACCGGCGAAGTTTGGTTCCAATGGGCCTGGACTGCCACTCGCCGTCCCGTCTTCCCGCCGCTTCCAGCCGGCAAAGTTACTGGATCGTCCGCCCTCAGGGGGCTTCTATGGACACTCTCTCCATTGACTGACAAATGGCTTCGGTGAGCATAGGAGAAGTCCCATTCGGCTGACTTCTACATCCTTAGAGCCAGTTTTTGATGCCTTTGATGTTTCTCATGCTCGACTTGGATGGTCCGGTCCATCTAGAAGATATCCACCCTGAAGGTGGACGCGCTGCTAGCCACAAGCAGAAGAACAAGCATGAAGACTTCCTAGTACTGACAATCGTACTGCAGTATCAAATTCAACAGCAAGATAAGAATCATTGCTATCACACGTTGTTTTTAAACAACTAAAGCCTTCAATGTTTACAGAAAATGAAATGCTGCACAGCAGCACGAAACGACACCTGTTACGCCTTCCACGCTGCGATGACAATATATTTCAAGGGGGCTATGAGAGGAGACAAGGGAGTTCATGTCCTGGACCGTTCAAAAAAAATGAACGAACAGCAATCTCACTGGCCTTTGGTTTTGTTTGAGTGCTCTTTCCTGATTCTGGCTAATGAGGCTTTGGAAAACCCCAAGATCCACGTCCCTAAGGCCGATTTTCATCGCGTGGAAGCCCGATCGATGTCTTGACGGTTTGCTTGCTTCTAGAATCCACAATTCGGACCTACTATATCACGTACCGATCAATCAACCCCGTCCAACCCGAAAATACTAGCTTCAGTCGTTGTTTTATCTACTTCCTCGCGAGAAGTGTTTGAATATAACCGGGGCACCTGTCTCATTGCGAAGTCTGCATAAGTGGAAGTTGGAAAATACAACATACCTACAAAGCAGTGCCCGGTTGGAGTACAGCGGTATACGGTCCCGTGCGTCTGCTTCTACGTTAGCCAGTTTGAATTGTCTGCTGTAGACAGACAATACCTACCAGCGACAGCTCACCTTAAACCTAGTACGTACGATGCATTAATGGGTGTGAAGATGGTGTTATGGTTGGACAAACGGTCAGGAATTGTGAGGCGAACGGTGAACCTCTTATAACTGGGAAATCTCACTACGATTGCCAGCAGGTATGTAACATCCCCTTGCAGTGCAACATCAATATTGATCGAGTGCTTGAGATTCATGCATTCGACTATAGTCTCAGTACATGAGGCCATTGAATAAACAAATGGTGATCCAATTCTGCCACTATGCTGGACCGAGCTGTAAGGTATACATTGGCTGCACAGTACAGTTTGAATAATAATTCTCATATTTAAACAGCTAGTCAATAATAGACAGCAACTAAATACACATTTCCAATGACGAATGATGTACTCGATGAAGTACAAATCTATGCAGAAAGATGCTTCTGTAACTTGACTTGCCATTCCTTCTTGACCTCCTCATAGAAAGCGTCATCGGTGATTAGATCCCACGCTGTAAGAGCAACAAGAGTGCCAACCTGTACAGCTCGGTAGAAGGCATCGCCTTTGCCCGCTGCTGCTGTAAAGTCTTGGTGGTGCATGATTATATTCGGAGAGCAATTAATGGCGTAATATGCGTGAACTGCGGGACACTCATAAGTGATATTGCCTTTCATAAACAGTCAGTTTCGCTATATCAGAAACGAACGAAAGCAGAAAAGATTTACCAAAGTCAGTCGACCCCGTCTCAACTTTCGTGGACCATGGGTTGACTTTTCATTTCCCATGCTGTTTGCAATATCTGCATACCTCTGACAGAGAGATTCAGTGACGACTTGATCGGTGTACATATTGCCTCTGAGGTGCCGGGGGTTAGCCCGATGTCTTTTGGTGTATGCAAATGAACTTACTCCGTAATCTCAACAGTGCAACCTGTAGCAGTTGCTGCGGCCTCGAAACAGGCAACGACACGCTTCGAGAGCGCCGCCAATGTTCCCTTTGAAAGACTACGCGCAACCCACACCGACTTGGTGTAATGACCGATGGTGTTCGGGGCCTCAGGGCCCTCTATCACGACGCCGTGAATTCGCTCTTCAGATAGAGTCTGTTGCCTGAGAAAGGCAATGTTATTGTACGCGGCTACTGCGGCATCAAATGCGTTTATTCCCTGATGCGGGAACCCAGCTGCGTGGGCAGCTCGACCATGGTATTCGACCACCCAACGTGTCATTGCCAACCTTGGGATGGTGCCAACGCCGGTTATATCAGCTGGGCCTCGGGGTCCAGCTTCTTTCTCTGGCGGAGTGGGGTGTCTATTGGGACTGTTAGGAATAGGGTATTAGGGAAAGAGGAGGAGAAGAAACTAACGCCATAACTGCACCATCAACACACTTCAATGCTCCTCCTCTCACCAACGCAACCTTGCCTCCTTGATTTTCCTCTACCGGACAACCAATCAATTGCACTCTCCCTGGAGTCACACGTTCCTTTAGCGCATAGACAATGCCTAGAAAGGTAGAAACACTAGTGGCAGCAATGAGATGGTGGCCACATCCATGACCAACACCTGGGAGGGCATCATATTCGGCACTGATGTTGATCAATCTGCCGCCCTCACCTGCAAGCACTTCGAAAGCAGTTTCGACGCCATACGCTGTGCGTGTGACCTTGAAGCCAAGGCTCTCCATGAAATCGCACAGTGTCATGGGCAATGTACTTTTCAAAAGCTACTTCTGGGTTGGCATGGATCTATATTGAACATGGTCAGAACAGAGGAAGGACTGGAGTTGAAAGAGATGGTAACTGACATGCGCAATGGCCTTTCGTAGGTCGGCCGTATGCGGTGCGACGCCTGCTTCGATTGCTTTTTGAACGCCCTGGAGGCGTTCGATGTTCGTCAGGCGGGGAGCGAGAAACATTTTTGTTATTTAGCTTGTAGACTAAGAGACAACTTGAAGTTCTATGCAAATGTTTTAGAAATTATGTCCTGCTGGAGAAACCGGTAGGCAATGAAAGAGTATTTATATTGTGATATTTTCTCTACATCCATCCGCCATCCCTGGTATGCCTGGTATACTGATCCATAATGCAGACTGTTTTTGTTTAGGAATTGCATGCAAACATGAATATTTGATACTATCTCCTATCCAACTATATTGGTGATATTATAGTATATCGGCTAGCCTCAGCGCCAATCGAGGGAAACTCGGCAACTGTCTGCTTATCTACACCCCCTTATCTCTCACTGCAATATAACTATCAGCCTGTGTCCTCTAGACCTCGCTTTCACAATGCCGAGCTCAGAATCTAGTAATTACCGAAGTCATGTGTGGCCTTGATGCGCAACGCAGCAAAATGGGTAGCCAATGCTATCTCCCCCTTGTCTCTTTTTGTTTAGTAAGTCATGGTAATTGTCACTTAGGCTACTAGATATGTCGAGACCGGAAAGTCAAATGTGACGAAGCCCGGCCAAAGTGCAAGAGATGTTTGCCGCGGAATAGAGTCTGTCAGTATGGCCCTCGCCCAAGAGCTCGGAAGCGACGCAGTGCCGAGTCTGCGAAAGAGGCCGTGACAATTGCCATTGCCCCTGCTTCCGAACTAGAACTAGAACCAGAACCAGAAAAGACATCACCGGCGAGCTCGGGAGAGCGGCCACCGTCAGACCTCCCATACGGAATCAAAGACAGCGATTGGCCTTTGCATCTAACTGAAACCGACCGTCGCGCAATTCACCACTATGCGGATAATGTTATACCTCGAATGGTGCTTAAGACGGCTCGGTGGTCGACTTACTCATACGTCCTGTTCATGTGCCTGAAACATCGGCTCCTGGCTCACTTGCTCTTATAATTTTCGATACGAGATATTGCAGAGGACCACGAGGTGGAACTGATTACGACGGCTCTGGAGCACTATCAAGAAGGGCTTGGGTTGTTTATTCGCCACCTCGCCAACCCAGACGCGCAATCCTGGATCACGTTTCCGGCATTGTGGTTATTCATACTCTACGAACAAACATATGGGGAGGACCCAAAGGTCTTGCAGACACATCTCCGAGGGGTCCGTGATGTAATTGCCTCACATGGAAGTACAATTCTTGCCTGTTCCATGGGCGGGGACCGGGCCTCGTCAAGAGAGAGATACTGGGCCCCCCCCGCAGATGATCAGCCGGATGGCCCTGTGGACTATTCATCATGATGCAAAGGCATCGACGTTCGACCTTGGGGGAAGCATAATAGACTTGCTGAACGAGAAATACCCCGATTCAATTCAACAAATATATGAAGATTCAAGCACTGCCTTGCGGGATGCTTGGGGTTTGGTATACCCGGCATTCGAAGACCTGTGGGATATGCAGGTTGACCAGCTGGCGAGGCTGGACCATGAAGGTGCAATGCTACGGTATAAACTCGCGAAGATACAGAGCCAGGGCACGGAGCAAAATTCAAGCAATATCCTTCAATTCGGCCGCGAATTGAAACTTTTAGAAAAGGTGTTGTTTGATTCATTCATGCAGATAATCCTTTCTGCTAGATCATTCTAACGACTTTCTCTCTTAGAAATTCTTGCCCTTTATCCCGCCCGTCCTGTCCCGCAGCAATACAAGAAGCACAATCCTTTCCAACATTTGTGTTATCGTCGCCAGTTCTTTGCCCCAGTTGTCCAGCATGATAGATTGGCGTATGATATTCTTCCTTCGTCGAGTGTATCCCAAGTCCTCCAGGTCTGTGCTGGTCTGTATGAGTACGAGGGCCATAACTTCTTACAACATGTGGCTTGGCCGATGTTTGTCGCCGGGTTTGAGACTGAAGACCCCATTCACCAGTCCTGGATTGTAGACAGATTCACCCAACTCCAAAGAAGCGGGAATAACATGAGACGAGCTCTGATGATATTAGAGGCAGTATTTCTAGAAAAGCGCACTTCTCGACAGCCTGTACGCTATAGTGAGTGGCTAAGAGATGACCGGTTTGAGAGGTTTTCAATCTAGCAATGAAAGTATTAGTATTTTCGTTGGTAGACGGTAGAAAACGAAACTTGCCACAACAGTACACATCTTTGCTTTGACCTCTAACTAAGTACTAGTTAGTAGGTTAAGTCGCCGGCAATGAATGTATATAAAATACCTAGGTAATTAGCCGACCTCGCGTCTTTTCCACATAGAGTTCTTATGAACAGCGTCTTTGGCTTCGTTCGTAAGCTGATAGGAAAACAACATTTGTTGAATTGATACATATCGAAAACTACGGGGAACATAGATTAGAGCCGGGTCTTCCTATCTACTCCATGATTCAATCGTTCAACGGAATATTACAGATAACCCATTGAATAGACGCGTAGGCAGGGTAAAGATGTCCTAGATATTATATACAGAGCTTGACACAAACCTATTGCTCATGACCCGTTAAACCCATCATTTCAACACTTGTGAGATCTTGAAAACCGACAATATGGATATTCACACAAAAACCGCGGTTAAAGATGATCCGTCTATCTATGTCAACGAGGACACAGATGCGTCGATGACGGAAATGACCTCAGACTCAGCCACGAGAAAAGTACTACGGAAAATTGATATGGTGTAAGGATACCTGCTTGTTTGTCCGTGAAGGAATCAGGCTAGACAATAACTGCCTATACTTTCTCCAAACATAGCCTGATGCCACTTCTGGGCTTTACCTATCTGCTGCAGTTACTAGACAAAGTAGCTATAGGGTACTCGGCTCTCCTAAATATGCGAGCAGATCTTGGACTCGTTGGGAATCAATACTCTTGGGCAACCTCTATCTTTTATTTTGGCTATTTTTTTGGTCGTTCCCAACTACCTGGCTCATTGTTCGCCTCCCCATCGGGAAATTCAACTGCTGGTTTCTTTGGCGGCTTGCTCAGTTATGCCATCGGCCATATCCATGGAAAGTTATACTCCTGGCAATATATGTACCTTCTCTTCGGCTGTCTCACAGCTGGATGGGGTCTCGTTCTCGTATGGTATCTTCCTGATGCGCCCGACAAGGCAAGATTTCTCAATAGAGAGGAGGGCTACCTTGCAATTGAACGAACAAGGGATACTCAACAAAAAGTACATGCAAAGGAATTAAAACTCTACCAGGCTTGGGAGGCCTTGCGTGACCCACAAGTATGGTTGATCTGTATAAACATGTTTGGATGCATGCTTGTGAATTCGGGATTTTCGTCTGTCAGTGTTCCCTCCGGTAATCCAGGCACATGAATAGATCTTACTGATTGTTACTTCTGATCTAGTTCGAAGGTATTATTATTGCTGGCTTTGGGTACTCGGGGCTGCAGGCTCTGTTGTATCGGCTGCCTTCATCAGCAACGCAAGTCGGCTTGGTCACAGTATGCTCCTTATGTGGCCACTACTTCAAGAACTGCCGTACCATTCTTCTCGCCGTTCTATGCTTAATCAGGAACGCATTACTTCCTCTCACCTTCTTTGGCCCAATTGCTAAAGCACTCAACTGTATTGTCGGAACCCTACTCGTATATTTATTAGACGATACTCATCGCCAGGTAAAGCTGTTTGGTATCTCGATCATGGGGGCCTTTGCTGTCATTATACCAATCAGCATGTCCATGGTTTCGTCAAATATTGTGGGCAATACAAAAAAGACCACTGTTGGTGTCATGCTCTTTGTTTCATATTGTGTTGGCAATATAATCAGCCCTCAAGTCTTCCTCACCTCCCAAGAGCCTACATACCCGGTACTCTCACCTCTTTTTATTTTTATTTTGCGATTCAATAGCTGAATTCAAATGAAGACTGGTATCAAGGTCTCTTTGGCTGGACTTTCAGTAGGCATTGTCAGTGCTCTGGTACTACGATACCATTTACAATATTTGAATCATCAAACAAGAAAAACAATGGGAATGGGTAATACACTGGAAGGCGGCCAGGCCCAAGAAATTACAGAAGATAAGACGGACAGGAGCTCCAGGGCTTTATATATATGCTATAAGAGGTGCTTCCTTACGGCTAAATACAAGGAAGAGCTTAGACTACGACAGCCTGGAGCTGTTGGTTTATCTTGATCTCGATCTTGGGTGTCTAGGGAAAATGCGAAGAGACGGTAGATGATTGTTGGAAGGCAACTGGAACTTTATATTGTATTGAATTACACTATATATGTAAATATATATTAAAAGGCGTGTTTCAGCTTTCAGATATCGTTCCCAGCATCGCTTTTATATGAATCGAAACTTCAAGAGTTGTCTAAGATATCATGCTGAATACCCCAGTGTTCCAAGAGTAGAAGACCACTTCATGCGTCGTAGACACAGCCTGACTACCAAGTAATTTTGGAGAAAATTCAAAGAGATTTATTTTATCTATCCTGTCTCCATATACGTAGTATTGTATTTAAGATGGAGCTGCCAAGTCCTCTCGGGGGGTTTTCGGGCCGGCAAGAGAATGGAGGAATACACTTGGACCCTGCGTACCAACGTGCTTCGGATGCATTCCGGATAGTATGATCCGCTTGAGAAGATTAAACTTAGGTCTACTGGCATAGGGCTGTGGCCATAACCTTATTTTAATGTCGGAATAGAAGAAGTCGAGAGTTGTAACTAACGAGGAAGACTCTGGATGTGCTCTTTCCAACGAATTTCTTCTACGAAATTTAGGAGCGAGTGTTGATTGTGCATTGGGTCTATTGCTAAAAATGATTACCTATTCCTCAGTACAAGAAGTTTACAGTGGTCGGCTCGTTCATGCCAATGTACCGCTACATTTGGAAGTTTTTGTAGGAAACTGTAAGTAATATTTTGCATTTTTACATAGAAATGGTCTTTACTCGGATATTACGGAATCATAAGGACGTACAGTTACTCAAGATGACTAGCCAGATGGCGATGAGTCAAACTTCCAGCAAACTGTTACTCCAAATCGGCATGGAGAATCTACTACCACCACTAACCAATCCCTACTATATACAAACGACAATTCTTATGTATACTACAACACAAATGAAGCATGTGATCTGGCCTTTGAGCCTGTATTAATCACTGAAGTGATTGAGAGGACTGGAAGAAAAGACACGTAGGTTATATGGACTCTGCATTGCTAGATACATCATATCTGAGCAGATTATGCGATCACCGTGCCAAAAAGTCTTTTGATATTACTCCCTAGTTTGTGTAGGCTAAGATGCTAGTTGTTATGCCTCCTCCATGGAGAGTTACATATTATGAGGTGGTGGTAATAAATATAAATAGGATGTATCATCTTGTGTCTCATGCTTGATTTATATCTTTTTTCCTAGAAGAAATACCTATGAAGACGATACTAAAGAGAAAGCAAACTTGGTAGATTGTTAACAATACTAACAATGACGTCAATAAGACATTGATTATATCGACCTCAGTTTACAAAGACCTAGCGTATCAACTTGCATAGTGACACAGGAAGCTTGACACTTATTAGTTTGCAGGGTTCTCTTCTACACAGTAACTGGAATAGTACTAACTGTTTTACTATGCAAGCCCGCGGTACAAAATCTGGCTCGACTGTTGTTTGATTTATTACTGGCATTCTTGACTCTGCACTAACGAATGGCCTACTCTAGAGGATATATTCAAATGAAATTGGAAATCTGCTTTAAAAAGCAAACAACATAATGAGTAAGCAAAAATATTACTACAAGGAAGAGGAAGGTTCATGTCAGAAAGGCAAGTAGCTCTTGTATTAGGTACTAGGTCAGAGATACTGGTAGATAGAGTCTTCTGGTGTATAATTCTTATCCTATAAAGTATTTCGATGGTTCAATAAAGATTCTCTCTAGTAGTATGTTCTTTTTTTAAATAATGTTATAGCGAGGAAATAGATATTTTTGAATAATCTATACTCGTGTCTATGTTCCTATTTACCTTCGTATAAGCTGTGAAAAAGCTGAACGGTTGGAGGCTCGAGGTATTGCCTTGTCATCTTGCCATAGATAGACTGCTAGGAGTTCTATGACGAAATGAAATTTCGTAGAGTCCAGACTAACCCCGGATGCCTAGGGCTCCGCGGTGTAGAGCTGAGCAGTTCAACGTAATGCTATTATCTGGCATTGTACCTCGGTATATTTCTGTTGAGGGGCCTTTTCATTGATAGCTATTCCCAACATTTCCACAAGAATCAAAATATCGCGCTGTGCTGTAACATTGATGTGCTGTATTGGATCTCCGGCGGCCTAGCCTAGATGGTGACTCATCTAAGACATACCAAACGCCAAATCCTTTTTACGAGAATGCTGATTCTCGTATTTGTTTTCATGCAATGTGTCTGTCTGTAACCTTGGAAAAGGATCAGACTTAGGCCTGCATTGAATACGGGGCATTTTAGAAACGATAGGGTACTGCAAGTAAAATTAATTCTAGACAGAAACTCATAACTACTACCTAGAGACAAACTATGCGTTAGCTTAGTGCTTATCTCACCATGCCAAGGTGGCATGCAACACGAGGGGAAGGTGCTATTCGGAAGATGGGGCCATGGAATACGACTCCAAGCTAGACCTAGACTGAAGTTTTCTTCAAATGATACCCTCATTGGGAAGGCAGGTGGTTAGTCCAATGGCATGGCGAATTCCTATCACTTCCTAGGTTGATGCCGGGAAACAAATGACTATGGCCCTTGCTAGAACTAGCTAGTAGCTGCTATCTAGATTTACAGATGATCACATATCAGCCCTCACATCGTCAAAAATATCGACACACGTAATTGCGGATCTCAGGGCTGAGAACGATGAATGCTGATCTGCACCAATCAATGATAAGATAGACGAGCCGTTGGAATTCCTTGAAAGTCCACGGAAATAACTTCAATACCAACAGCCCCCAACCTAAGAGGGTGACCTAAATAACGCGGGAAAATCTATAATAGCGTAATATTGGGAGTCGAACATGCTTCCTTAATTCCTTCAAAATAGTTCCCGTATTGCTTTATTATTTGTACGCGACGACTATTGATACGGGGCCAACACATCACCATTGAAAATCCTAGATACGCCACGACAGGGTATTCTCCGGGGTAGTCGAGAATACGATCTTAAAAGGCTTCAATATAGGGGGGGCATAGCATGGGAGTGGATGGATGAAATCCTCGAGGGGTATCACTTGCATCTGACCCTCCTACGTCTGTAAGCCTCAGAATTTACTTCGTATTATCTGTCTATAGCCAGTAGGTGCGTAGTAAATAGTACCGTAATCCAAAAATACCCACTAACGGACGCAGTGGGACGGGGATACGCCTGTCGCATCAAACTGCCTCACGTTGAGTTAGGTCGGATCCTCTGGTAGCTAGAGTACTGAGTACTAAATAGAGAAACTAGCCGCGAATGGTGTACTGTATGCCATATGGAGAATTGAGTAAGCAGTGCTAAGCATAAGATCTTAATGCTTCGCGAGTTATACTTGATCAGGAATAAGATCCTGTTGGATTGACTGGGCAGTAAATGTGCTGTATTGTTAATTATGGGATAGAGACCCAGTTACTACGAGTCTCAGGTTTTGAATATTATATGTAATAGAAATTTGTATATAACTATATAAGATTATTAATTAATCT
>WTTZ01000075.1:0-126282 GCA_011750695.1 Penicillium sp. OUCMDZ-019 | reverse complement strand
TAAATAAATAAGAGATATTTAATATAATTAGACTAAACTAGGCTTATAATCTATTAAAAATATAAATTTATCTTAATAGATTAGAACTATATAATTAGAAGTTAACTATCTAAATACTCTGCCCTTCTATTTATACTTGTAATTCTATCTTTCAGATTCCTTCTAGTATATTCTATGAAATCACATAAAATAAATCTCATATATAAATCATGAAGCCTTACAAAGTGCTTTATAGCTGTACAAAGCTGTTGATAAATCCTCTGACATTTCTGATATATATAATTGTCGGAGGCGGCCTAAAGCGGCAATACCGAATAATGCCGGATTGTTCAGGCTTTCAACAGCTTTGACGTGCCATCCAGACCTTGAAGGAGAGGATAGTCATTGGCAATATGACTGGTAATTTTCCGAGACAAACCTATGTTATGCATATATATCAAAAAAGATGATGACGTGATACAAGCTGCAAAGTTGGACACATAATTCTATGCACCGCAAAGTTTCCATCGTCTATTGCTAGAGAAGCAACCATGAAGCAAGCCCCTTAGTCCGCAGCTCACCATATCTTTCCATGCGTAATGAGCCATCAGCCTTTCATCATTCTTTTCTATCGGCTCTTTCCTCGTTTTCAGCTACGTGGAGTCTGAGTGTTACATAATAGGTACAAGTTATTGGGCAATTGACGCTACATAGTGTGATTTGACTTCCTTCTATAATCTGCATGGTCACATAAATGAACATTCACATTTATAGTGCCAAATTTGGCAATAAGTGACCATTAAAGTGTAAAAAAAAGAATTGTGACGAGGGCTATGAATAGAGCTACAAGGATACTGATAGTGATAGTAAACTGCATATCGCTTCATAACTATGTTTCACCCCTAAACCAACAATAGCAATCCATACCAAGGCCCAGTAGATGGTGGTTTATATTCAAATTCGTATTGCGAGGCTCAGGATAAATGAAATCGTCTGTCCATCCATCCATCCATCCAAGTATATTTCGGATAATCATGAGAATTTGCACATATCGCATAAATACCAATGCCAGGCGAATGCGCTATTTGCCATGCAATTTTTTTGCTGCGGCTATTATAATTATCACCATCAGGTCTAGCACTTGCAACGATGGCATCCTCATCACGAACAACCTCATCAAAACGAACATCTTTCCCCTCTCTCTTACACAGGTAGTTTAATATCCTATTCCTCCGTCCCCTCACAGGCGGACCCTCGAGCCATTTCTGAGCCAAGGCAAAAAACTTTGTGACGTGCTATTTCTAGAAACACAATCCATGAATTATTGTGATTATATCTACATGGCTTGCGCTTGCAGTGGGATTTGAAATGCTAGGTAGGATAGTATTCAGCTCAGGAACAATACTAATATTAATTTCTCTATCTGAAACAAAACGAGAGAGGACTGGATGTTTATGTATTGTACTACTATGTCGTGCAACGTAGTGAGTTTACGCTACTTCCTCCCTTCAACTTCTCTTGATTGATTTTGTCCAGCCAAAGTTCCTTCCCTTGTCCTAATCAGAGACGAGGCTTTCCACGTCGACGCCCTCCTGGCGGTAGAATCCAAGAGCTGTGATCATCGGCATATCATCAAAGCGGTATAAATACACTGTTTGATGAGAATCCGCAAAGTGCTGATACGGATACCATGATGGTATGCAGAATGTGTCTCCCTCTTTCCAGACAAGAGAGTTGTCTCCCACCTTTGTTGTACCACTGCCAACTATCACATGGTAGACAGATGAAGTTGTCTCTCGACGACGCGGAGAGGCATATCCTGCGATCAATCGTTCCGCAGCACCTCCAAGGACACGACTCACTATTTGCACATGCTTAGTGAAGAAATGAACCAAGTAATTTAATTCAAACCCGTACCTTCGCGGCCATCTGTCTTGCGGTAGCGATGCGTGGCCCAATTTCCAGGGGTTTCATCCAATTGCTTCTTCATCCTAGTCCAGGGGAATACAATCGGTGATGCACTTGTGTCCACATCATCCGCAGGATATCGAGACTTATCAAAGTGCTCGACAAAATGCACTGGAAAATGGCGGAAATTGGGCAAATCTAGCCCGTCTAACCATATCATGGGGCCTGACCCGTCCTTACCATGGTCATGATAATTCCAGGTCGGAGTTAGAATAACATCTCCCTTCTGCATCTGTATTCTCTTGCCGTGGACTGCAGTAAAACCTCCATTGCCTTCAATAATATAGCGCATCGCGAATGCTGTATGTCTGTGGGCAGGGGCGGTCTCATTGGGCATAACAAGCTGCAGCCCTGCGTAAAGAGTGTCAGTAGTATAAGGCGCGTCTGTAATCAATTGGCTTAGTACATATTTCAATTCGTCAAGAAGAAAAAAATATTGGTCCAGATTTTCAGATACCTCTGTCAGGATTAACCAACATCAATACCCTCCGCTCAGCAGCCTTCTCGCCGATGAGATTACCTGCCCGTATGAGGTTTGGGCGAATTTTCTGATACTCCCAAACATGGGGGATAGCTATCGGATTTGGGGCTGGTGGGTTTAACCGTGCCATCTGTGACCATAATGGAAGAGTATGGCTACCTCCTAGGTCGTGAAGCAACTTGTCCGCCGAGTCATTTTCGGGAGGCGCAACTGATACAACAGATGGAGACATGATGGATCTTAGAAAAACATATTTCGAATAAAATTAGAAAATCAATATCGTCTATCACTTTGAGTTGTCTAAATAGAAACGTACTATATTTGCCACCAGATCGTCATAAAGCATCCTGCGGGTGTACCGGGATCAGTGTGTAAGTCGGGGAAACGTCGGGAAATAGAAATGACAGGCGTTTTTCAATCCATTTTGATTAACAAGCTGGTACAACCTGGAGACGGCGGCATTTTTGTAACCAGACTTTTCCATTATGGTTGCTAAAGGTGTTAAAAGTCTTTCAGCAGAGGCTCTTGCCCGAACTCTTCCTGTAAGTGACGTTCACTGCCGAAGTCAAACCACCTAATTTTCTCCATAGAGACCCTCCTACCCTAGCAATTGTCTAGAATTTGCAAAGCAATTTGTTGAATCTATCCCGATTGATCATGCCGACCAAAGCCAAGCGCCGCTTAACATCATCATAGTCGGAGCTGGTCTGGGTGGCCTTTCCACAGCCATTGCATTGAAGCAAGGGGGCCACCAAGTGACAGTCTATGAACAAACCGATATACTTGGAGAAGTCGGAGCCGGCATTCAAATTCCACCAAACTCGACACGGGTTTTATACAAATTGGGTTTGAAGCCATACTTGGAACCATACGTGACTCGGCCGGAAAATATTCTCTTTCGGAGATGGGAGAATGGGAAAGTGATAGGGAGAACGAAACTGCAGCCAGAATTCATTGAGCAATTCAAAGTGCCCTACTACGTCATTCATAGAGCTCATTTTCATTCATCTCTTTGCCAGCGTGTGTATGATCTGGGAATAGATATTAAACTTGGAGCACGAGCGGTGAATTACGATCCGGTTGGGGGTAGTATTACTCTCAGCGACGGTACAGTCCACACTGCAGACCTTGTCATTGCTGCTGATGGTAGGCAAACAATTTTTGGGTTAATTTCTAGTAATTGTCCCTCTTGCTAAATACCTATGTGAAACCAGGAGTCAAGTCGAGAGCGCCTTCCATCGTGCTGGGCAAGGACCAAGTTAACATTAAAAACGCCAACTTTGCAGCCTATCGAGCGACTGTAGATGTCAGCCGAATACGAAGAAATTCTGACATCTCTTGGATCTTGGATAAGCCATCGCTTAATATCTGGTACGAATCAACTCTGCAAAAAATATGCGGTACACGACTGACCCGGACATTACTCTGAAAAGGATCGGAGACAACCGGCATGTAATGACATATACAATCGGTGCCGGGACATCATTCAATATGGTACTTTCTCACCCTGATTCAAGTGATCCTGCCACGTGGGACTCACAGAGCGCTGTTGAGGGCATGAAGATGGAATTTCAAAACTGGGATCCGGTGTAAGTTGTTTCGTCCACTGATCGAAGCTTTTCCATTACGACTCACCTAACACGCTTGATTTAGTCTCACGAAAATTATTGATATGGTGGAAAAGACGATCAAGTGGCCCCTGATTAGTCTCCCCCCTCTGTCGCGTTGGGTTTCTGGTAAATTGGTGATCATGGGCGACGCAGCACATGCAATGTTGCCATACATGTCACAAGGTATTCTTCCCTGGGGCGTTCAAGTGAATTGATACTAAATTTATGCTATGAAACAGGGGCTGCAATGGCTGTGGAGGATGGCATAGCGCTTGCAAGGGCACTATCCAAGATGAAGTCACTAGATCAGCTACCAGCGAGCTTGGAAGTATTTGAGACCGTTCGACGCAAGAGGGCTAACCAAATGCAGGAGGCAAGTTTGCTGAATGCACATCTGTGGCATTTCGCGGATGGACCACTTCAGGAAGCGAGGGATGCTGCCATGGAACCTGAGGTAGTCGGGACTTCATTCACTCATAGTCCAAATCAGTGGAGTGACCCGACAACGCAGATGTGGTGTTATGGGTATGATGCCGAGGCAGAAATAGATCAGGCATGGGAAGACAAGCAGGACAAAAACCTAGGCACTGGAATTTCAGCTCATGAAGGATTTCGTTTATAAGTCTGACCTTTAATGTTAAGAAAGGTATATATCAGGCTACGTTTAATTAGTTGAACTTGCCGAATCCCAAGTAGTATACAGATGTGAAAACCAAATTGTAAGGGATGCGGCTAATTTGAAATTGGAGCTTATTTAAGAATATTACTGATTGAATTTTTCTTCTTTTAAATTCTCTCTGAAATGAGAACTCAATCCAGAGCGTTTAATTTAGCAACGCCATTGGGTTGAACCGTCTAATAATCAGAAAAGTAATTTCGGGGAAGGCTTCCCGACATTTCCCCGGCAAACTCGCTCTCATAAATAATGACAAATACGTGCTTCTAACATGAACTGCGTGTCCTCATATCTATTAAAATCGCCATGGACTTACCCTGGAAACGACTTATACGATTTGAGGCCGTAGATGGCCGCATTCTCCGCGGTGAACCAATACTACCTCACGAGAAGGAAATAGATCTGGGCTTCGTCACCGCAGCCGACAAGCTCCAGGTGAAAATATTATCCGGAGACGACATCTATGATACCACTGGAAAGACTGGGTTTACAGGAGAAGTTGCCCAGGTCCAGGGAATTCTCGGACCATTTATTCCAAGTGAAGTCCCAATCTTACGATGTGTAGGGCTTAATTACGCAAAGCACAGTACGTGGCTCTAAAAACTCGATGCCGAAAACATAGAAGAGGGTTTGACGATGTAACTTTGTGATTCTTTTTCGACTGACCTAAATTTCCATCTTCTAGTCAGAGAAGCCGGACGAAATCCTCCTCCGTTCCCATTCATTTTCTTCAAGCCTAACACGACAGTAGCCGACCATGGTGCGACAGTGGTAATTCCGAAGATTGCACAAAACGAACAAGCTGACTACGAGGGCGAACTGGTGAGTTAACCCTATCACCCTTCTTCTCCTTCAGCAGAGAATAACCCAAGCCAACTGACTAACTTATGATCAAGTGTATTGTGATCGGTAAAGACGCCAAAGACGTGACGCCAGAAACTGCCTTGGATTACGTAGCAGCCTACACAGTTGGGAACGACATATCATCCCGAAAGCTCCAGAGAGATCCTGCTTACGCTGGTGGAGTTCCTCAGTGGGGATTCTCCAAGGGGTTTGATACATTTGCACCTCTCGGCCCTGTTTTGGTTGCTGCATCAGAAATACCGGATCCGTCCAAGCTGCACTTGAAGACAGTGATTGATGGGGAAGTACGACAGGAAGAAGACATTTCAGACTTGCTGTTCGACTGCAAGTATCTTATCTCCTATCTTTCCCAGGGAACAACACTGCAAAAAGGAAGTATTATTATGACAGGTACCCCTGGAGGTCAGCTCAATTCATTTCCTTCTCTAATAGATCGGATTTCTAATAAAATTTTCTGAGATAGGTGTCGGTGCTGGTTTGGATCCGCCCAAGTACTTGGTGCCAGGTACGCAGATGGATGTCTCGATATCCAAGATTGGAACTTTGAGGAACAGTGTAGTCTTTAGCTGAAGTGGGAGTGCATGAAAGTCGATCTTTCTTATTTATATTCTATACTAAATACTTGTCTTTTTTAAATTACTAGTTTCAGTCTTGAATTTCATGAGAGGTTACCTATGTAACTCGTTCATTTACTTGTTAACGTTACACAAATTTACCATAATAGCTAACGGCCTCATTGATAGGATTTTCTTCCCATCATTTGACTATATTACAAACTGTAATCTGTGAAATAACGAGCATAAAACTTCCTGAAGGATTCGCGGAAAAAATACAGAGGGAAAACAAGGAGATAACTCGCCCACAAGATTCCAGCCATTGTTCCATACTGTGCCTCTCCGCCAGACTTATCATACCAATCAAGGGCGGCATATGAAACTCCGAAACCTATAATATTCTTGACGATGTTAACAATGACACCAATGTCCATAGCTCGAGATGGATGAAAATCAACAGCGTATGTCAAAAGAATATTGGCTGAAGCAGTGAGCCCAAAGGACAGTAAACCCCATCCCACGCTCGTGCCGACCCAGTCTAGATTCTTTTGGAACGATACCCCGATGACTACGCATCCAGTAGGGCTTATCAAAGCCCCAAGAAATACAAGCGGTAACCTGCTTCTAGGGTCGTGTTCCCCGTTGGATTTCTTCGTTGCCCTTCGTGACAACAGGTCAGCGACTGCACCGCCGACCGGAACCCCGACCAACAGCCCTACAAGCGTTCCAAAGTTGAGCAAGCCAATCTGCCACGGAAGCCATAACTTTGGAGGAATCGAAAAGAGATTGCTAACTAGTACAGACGTTAGAACCGACCAGCCGATGGTTAAGCCGAATATCAGAGTTGTAACTAGCACTTCGGGCACGAGTAACAGTGTAAAGGGACGAAAGAATAGTCTCAGCAGGCTCTCTCGAGGTTTTACACGCTCAACCCGTAGATAGAATGAACGTTTTAGCCAAAATTTACGCAGATTTCCTTTTGTGATCTCGGTTTCAATTTCGGTAGACTCGAGCTCAAACTCTGTGTTCCGAGCTGTGCCTATACTCTTGGTTTCTGGACCTTCATCGTTGGCAATATAGCTGTTCTCGACGGCGTACTCTGTGCTTGGAAGCATCAAAATTGAGGTCACAAGATTAACGCCAGTTGCGATAGACGTGATGATGAAGAACCATCGCCAACTATGTAGGCCAGATGCAATTCCACCGGCTAGAATAGGGCCAATAGCGGACCCAGCTGCCAAAAGTCCGACGTATACAACCATTGCTCTAGCAAGTTGCTTCTCGACGAAACATTCTGAGACAATAAGTGGACCCAGTGCTTCAATAACTCCTCCAGAGATACCGCCGAGAAATCTCGTTCCCAGTAGTGAGGAGTACGTCTGTGCCGTTGCCGCCCATATATTCGCTATGAGAAAGACAGTCATCGATATGAGTATTGTGTATCGCTTGCCCAAGTATTCCGTAATTGGCGCAGCCCAAAGATTCTAGTAACACCCGAATGTTAGTACCATACTGTTCTATATGAAAAGGCTTGTTTTCCGCTTACAGCAAGCCCTAACATGAGCAGGGCATATGTCGTCAAGTGTGCTGCTTGATTGGTCGAACAATGCAAATCTTCGATCAGAAGACTGATCAGAGGAGGGACGCCAGCGGCAAATACGTTCCCCATCATGTTGTAGAAGCTCACGTTGAGGAGGATCATTATACGCCATGATATCGGCCATTTCTGTTGCACTTCATCATCAGCGAGAACAGAAAGTTTATTGAGGAGAATAAACTTGCACTAGGTCCGGTCGTCATCTTCAATAAATTGCATGTAATTTAGAAATCGTCCGTTACTAATCGATGCGGAGGATGACAGCTGATTTAATCTATCTGGGGTAGTAGTTGTCTGGCAGACTATGGGGAACAGATTTCGCGCGGATCAATCAGGGGGCGATCCGGGGGGCGATCCGGGGGAAGATCGGTTGAGAGTGAGATTCAACTCCTTACCAGTCCCAAATTCATCCGGTTTACCCCCGGACTCTGAGACAATTTTTATTACTATTTGGTTAGATAAGAATATATCAAATAAGCAATATTAGGCTAGAGAATAAGCCCAGTTTCACCTTTGTCCCAGCACTTTCGAAGAACACGCACTGAAAATTTTCCCCGGCATGCAGGACAATATTACCATCCCACTCATCATTGATGGCTTAGACATCAGAGCTCCTTCTAATGGTTGTGTATTCGAGTCGAGTTGTTTCGCTGGCTCCAACGATGATAAAATCCTCATCCAAGGCGCTGATCCAAATTTATGTCTTAGGGCTGCTGAGTCTTGCTCGGCAGCCTTCAAAGTATGGAGGAAGACGACCCCGGAATATCGAAGAAAGTTGCTTCAGCGTCTGGCACAGGTATGCATTGATAATTCTGGACGATATTCACCAATGCTGATAGTATGCTAGTTGATCCGAGAGAGAACCGATGAAATCCGATCTATCATAGAAATTGAGATCTGCGCATCTAGGCAATGGTCTCAGATCAGTATAGAAGGTGCTCTAGACTTGGTGGAGGAAATGGCTGCACTTGTCACATCTGAAACCATGGCTGGAACCATACCTGTGAGGAACGACAAGAACTCTTATGCCATGGTTTTAAAAGAGCCATTGGGCGTAATCCTAGGCATTGCGCCTTGGAATTCCCCTCTGATTCTCGGTCTACGATCAGTAGTTACACCAATTGCAGCGGGTAATACCGCCATTCTCAAAGTAAGTTCTTCTAGTGTACTTGAAGTTTTCTTTTGGTTGTTCTAGTATCTTATTCTTGCGTGCCTTATTGACAGCGTAACTTGCATAGGGCTCGGAGCTTAGTCCGAGGATTCATTACTATATTGCGAAATTGATTCAAGAGGCAGGCTTTCCACCTGGGGTTCTCAACTTCATACTTCATCGACCTGAAGATGCATCATTGACATTCGAAACTCTGATCGGCCACATTGCAATTCGAAAATGTAATTTCACCGGATCTACCCCTGTTGGAAAATCGATTGCTTCTCGAGCCTCTGCCCTACTGAAACCTGTTCTACTGGAACTCGGTGGCAAAAACTTTTCGATTGTGATGAAAGATGCCAACATAGACAAGGCAGCCAGGTTGACCTTGGATGGTGCCTTTCTAAATGTACGAATTGACTGTATTGTTGCATTTAGATTCAGACGACAGTAACTAACGTTGATAGAATGGCCAAATATGCATGTCAACGGACATCGTTCTCGTTTCACGACCGATACTTCCAGAATTCAGAGAAAAGCTTCTATCGCTACTGAACGAGGCCAGTAGTGACGTTTCCAATGTCATCACACAGAAGAGTTGCTCCCGCATTCAGAGTCTTCTTGAGGATGCAGGATCCAAAGGCGCCATTCTAACAAAAAGTACCAATAAGAAGAACAATCCGGTGATTCCTGCGACACTCATCGAGGGACTGACCCCAGAGATGGACTTTTACCATTCGGAATCGTTCGGTCCTTTACTGGGGATAATCCCCTTTGATAACGAGGAAGAGGCTGTGAGAATCATCAACAGCTGTCCTTTTGGATTATCTGGTGCGATTTTTACTCGCAATCATTTCCGTGGTATGCAACTCGCTACGGAGATGAATGAAGGTGCAATTCATATCAATGGCAGCACCGTTCATGACGAAGCTACACTGCCGCACGGTGGACTGGGTGATAGTGGCTGGGGAAGATTTGGTGCAAACTGGGGGTTGCAAGAATTCTTGCAGACCAAGACAATTATCTTAAATGAGTAACTAGAGCTATAATAAAACTTACCGAATATTTCTATGAGGAGATGATGCCGTAGACGATATGCTGTCACTCTAAATTATCATCCTAGGCGGCCAGCCACTCATGCAAATGTATGCTCTGTCCAATCTTGTGTCTCTATGAGTAGTCTACACTACAGTCTTCAATTAAGTTCATCTACAAAAAAATGCCAGGAAAGGTATGCTTAATTGGGCCACACGAGATCAATCCCCAATACCAAAAGTTTTCCGAATTTCAAAGTCAAATAATAAGTACTACCTACATTTTTGAGCTTCAACTCAATACATTCCTGGAGCTTCGATAAACGAGCCATGAGGGCCAATTCCATAGACCTGTGGCATTTTAGCTCTGGCAACCTCTTTCAGATCCGTACCTCTCAGTGCAACAACAATACTGTGTGTCCCCTTCTTGTTAATAACAATAGTGAGAACAACGCCATCGTCTTCTTCAGTCGCACCGGGACGCCCTATAAAAATGGGTTCACACGGACAACTTTCTCCATCTTCAGGCTGCCACTTGACCCAACTTCCCGTCTTCCAGTCTGTCTTGACAATACATGAGAAAAAAGCAGCCTGGACGACTTTGAGACCATTTCCAAGTCGCCCAATGGGAACTTCGGTTCCAGGACTGGCACCCGCATTTCCGCCTGTAGCATAGACATATCTATAGCCTGGCTTCATGGACATGTATTTACTTATCCGTGGCAGTTCCAGTGCAACGCCTGGAATGGCTTGCGCAACTGTCGCTCGCTCAGTCGTCTGGAGATCGGCTTTATTGACGGATGCCAATTCGTAGCGGACCAGCGTTCCATCTTGATATGGCCTGGCTGGATCAACAACGTTGCTTAAAGTGTATTCTCGATATGGAATGTAGCTTTCTTCGTAGCTACACAGATCCACATGGATACTGGTATCACCGGTACTGTCGTCAACAAAATCGTATGCGTTTACGGAGTGGAAGAACATGAAGTTTGGAGAAGAATAAGACGAAATTCTAGTAAAGTTAATAACGTTAATAGGATATTTCACACCTAGATAAAACGTACACTTTTCCGTCAGACTTTCTCAAAACATAAAAAAGAGTGTCAGATTCCGGCTCGAACTCCATCATCTCCATCACCTGCCTTGTAGTGTCGCTGGCATCGAGGTGGATAGGCTATTGTATGTATTATTAGCCTGTTTCAATGCCATCAAAGAATGAACTTACATTGCGAATGAATACCACATAGTCCTGCGTCATGGCCAATGAATGAATATAGCACGGTCTGCATGGAAGAGCCGTTTTCCAAAGAAGCTTGGCAGGGTTAGATACCACGTCTAATGCAAAACAATACATTACACCTTGTGAAATCAAATAGTTATATGTGGTTCCACGCCGTCGATCTCTCGGTGGATGGGCACAAATTCCAAAGCCAGACAGTTCGGGGTCAATGTTGGCGTATGTCAATAGCCTCTTCGGCTCGAGGGTCTTTGCATCGCAAACTTGCAGTAAGTTGAAATCCGTGTGGACTAATATCTTGAATCATTCAGTGTCAACAAGAGGTGTAGAGCGTAGCTTTCGAAACAAGTCTTACCTCTTCCCCCGCCGGATTCTCAGACGCCACGCCACGCGACAGAGGGTTGTCATTCTTGGGCAAATGCATGCCTCGGCGAGGTACGACATTGACATTGACTGCATCAGGTTCCAGGTGGCCAGTTGGAACAAAGAGTGATTGCTACATGAAAGTCAGAGACCTCGATTTTCAGCCCACTGATATGGAGGGATACAGACCTGAGCTCCTAGCATCGCCGAACACGGATCCTGAGCCAATTTTAGAGGAGTGTTGGCATTAAGTCCAAACATTGTAGTAGTGAGAAAGCCGTCTTTTTGGGCTCTGCGGACTACTCCTTCCGCAGTATGTCGGCTACTGTAGCGAACCCGGCCATTAGACATAGTAAATTTGTGCAAAATACCCAGACCATCGAAAAAATGCTGCAGAACAGCATTAGGTTTAGAGTTGTCTTCGGAAAGGGGGATAGTGAATCTCCCTGCGCCGATTCTGTCGAATCTGTCAGACGAGAACCAAAAAAAAGGGGGCGTAGTATTTTGGCAAGAGCGTACCGCACGAAAGTTCCATTTAACCAGTCTGGCCACACTCCTTGGATGACGCAGTCCACTTCACTTGTAGTTTCTGGGGTGTCACTGAAATACGGAGGGACATATTTCAAGTCCTTTTCCGTGACAAAATAATTGTTATAGGGCTTCTTTTCCGGCATGGTGGCGAGGTGATTGCAAAACAGGAACGAGTACTGTTGCTCGCTAATGACGGCAAAAGTAGAAGGACTGGCTATAGGCTACAAATACTATTGTATCCAAGTACTTTGCGCATTTTTGAATGCGAGACATCAAGCTCCAATCGTGGCCGGGGTAAAATCGGCTTCTTGAATACCGGCACCATCAGGCCACAGTCACAGTGATAGGAGCAGTATCAGTGGCTGAACCATGACCAATAGCTTCTCAGCTAGACCAGCTAGTGTTTTACATGCTATTCTCATCTTGAAAGCGCCGTACTACCCCACAGTCTCGGTTTTGTGAGTGATAGATGACGACGGTATTGTTAACCCCAACCCTAGAGTGGGCTGTTTTCCCGACATTGCCCCGGCCACACGTGACTTGGAGCATTCTTGCTTTTACCCCCGAAAAGAAAGCCGCCAGAACGCCTCGGTGGCATGATGCACGCATGCTTCTAAGTCATGGAGCCCGATCATTCTGAACAGGTTCTCCGGGGCACCAAACGTCGTAGGGTTGCCTTGGCATGTGATTCGTGCCGTACGCGGAAATCCAGGGTATCTACAGTCCCCTACATATCAAATCAATATGGATCCTTCTGCTAACTAACTACGGTACATAGTGTGATGGAAATCATCCCCGCTGTACGGTGTGTACAAACCTAGGGTTTGAATGCAACTACACTACGCCATCCTCGGCAGCGAATGTTCTTGTCGGAAAAGAGTAGGTCCCACCATGTCTCCCACGAAAGAACAGCTTGAGGATGGGGTGGTTATCTTTCTAACTCATAATTTAGTTATCTTAGAAGCCTAGAGTCGCGCATCAGCATCCTCGAGGACAGTTTGGGTTCTCTGCGCGCTGAGTTGGCCGCCTCCGTCCGTCAAGATGTCAATCCCGTCAGCCCAGAAAGCAGCAGCATTGCTGTGCAACCTCTCCCAGAGGCGGAACCTATGCCTGGTAGTCCTGGCCTCGTCCATGCTGATGACTCGGTCGATGCCATGGGGGCTGTCGTTTTCGCTGACGAGGAAGACAGCGGTTTCTTTGGTATTTTAACCATTCCTTTTTGTAGCGAGCCCGTCCTTGTAATTTTTCCAAAGTGAAATAACCTCCCATCAGGTCCCTCGTCGAACATAGCATTTCTGCGCCACTTCTCCTGTCCGGGAGCCAATCCTACAGTTTCAAGTTCAGAAATGACGAAAGCCTCTTTGAACCCTTTCCAAGGTGGCTTCATTAATATATCTCGTCCTCCTTCACCGATATCGAAGGGTCTCGCTCATCAACCTCGCAGAAGCCCCGTGGATTTATTTTTTTTGCCACCGGCCCAGGAGATTTCAGAATTAGTGCGTACTTTCTTCTTGGATTCGGGTCTTCTTTTCCCTTACGTTCATCCTACGACATTTCTCAGACCTTTTCAGCATGTTTTGGACAGAAATGTGCAGAAATTGCGAAGAACATGGCTCGGTTTACTCAATATGATTTTTGCCATGGTCAAGACCACTGCAGCACCGGGAAAATGTCCCGCAAACGTTCGCATGGCCGAAGCCAATGTATTTTACCAACGCGCCTTGGGTCTATGCGGCAGCGAGATGATGCGTGGTACGACCATAGAGGTTGGTAAGTAGAACTAACTTTTTGCCCTAACGTGGAAATCACCGAGTGCTTAAGGATGGAACAGTGCAACTCCTGCTGCTGATGGGCCAGTATCTACAAGGGACTCAAAACCCGGTGCAAGCTTGGACAAGTCATGGCCTTGCTGTCAAAGCAGCTCTGCAGCTTGGTCTTCAGTCTAGAAATGCTTCTCAGGCATTCTCACCACTAGAACAAGAAATTCGAAAGCGGACATGGTATGGGTGCGTGGTATTAGATCGGTACGGCTGTGTGCATATTCCATGTTTCATTTTAGCTTTATGAATTCTTACAAGGTGATCGATTCTTAGGACTCTTAGCATGGCCCTGGGACGTCCAGCTACGATACCAGACAGTTATATCCAACTGGATCTCCCGCAATTACAACCGGAAGATACAGTTGAACCGCTAGCACACATTGAAGACCTAAAAAACAGCACTTCCTTCTTCAATTCCACAATGTAAAAGCCATACATACTGTTCCTTACAAATATCCGAGTTCCAACTGATGGTCAGCTTTCTTTTGCAGATTATTATACAAACACCTTTTCCATGTAATCGACCAACTTTATGGGCAAAACCTTGGCTGTCAACCTCCATTATCAGTAGTCGAGTGTGTCAGTCGGATCCTCAACATCGGTCAAGACCTAGCACTATGGGAGAGATCCCTTCCAAGCCCTCTTCAAATTGTCACTTTGCACGAAATACGGGAGGCAAAACAACCGCCGCCAGCCAATGGGCCACAGGGTACATTGAAATTACGAATTATTCTCACCCTGCGGTATCATCATCTTCAAACAATATTACATAGACCCATTCTCGCCGAATATCTAAAGGCCTGTGCCAATGCGAATACGATGACAACAGCAGCAGCAGAGGAGATCTTGGCCGAGAAGCGACTTTTGCAACAAATTGGGTTTAATAGTGTGCAGGTTTCTTCGGAGGCAGCTATGAATATCATTGATATTATTCATGAGACCCTAATTTCTGAATCGTCATGGCAAACGTGTCTTCTCGGTGCATGGTGGTTCTCTTTATACTATAGTAAGAGGATGCACCTATCATCCAGACTTTCTTCTACGACCTCTGTACTAAATTTTATTTGTTACCTAGTATTTCACTCTGCGTTGATCCTTCTTGGGACGGTACGGATCCATAAACAGAGTACCACTACTACGAGTACTGGTGGTATTAGCAAATCCATGCCTTTCACAATCGCCGAACTTATCCCTTACCAGGTCAAAGCCGTCGAGGCAATTCGCAGACTGGATTCGGAAAATAAAATTGTTGATCGGTGTCGATATTATCTCGAGCGGCTCAGTGATCTAATCCATTCATCAGGTAGGACCTTGTTTTTTTTCATTCCCACACTCTGTCATTTACGGTGTATACATCCATGTTCCTGCTGACAACTTTCGAACAGATAATGACACCAGTCAGACAGATGCGGATACTTCTGATCCAAGCTTCGACCTCACTTCCCCCCTGGGCCTGGAATTCGGCGAGTTTATGCTAGACGACGACTTTTGGGCTGTAGTGAACCAGCAGGGGCCCCTGTTGCAAACTGGTGACCAGCCTTCTAGTAGTTAGTAGTAGTGGATAAAATGAGAGCGTGTTTAGCTCTACTCAGTGAGTAGAAGCGGCGAGGGGGTGAGCACTAAAATAGAAGGGAAAATTCGGTACGTAGGTGAAAGAAACGAGGCTTGAAAAAACAATTGAAAATTTTCTTTTTTATATTCTAGTCCAAGTATTGATTATACTTTGTTGGTTCGCAGTCTACTCCGTGGTTTGGAAAAAAGTCATATCATTATTCCAAGCTAGAAACATGTAGTTAAAATGAGAGAAAAGGTAATGTACAAATGAAGAATACTAGCACCACTAATCAGATTCATCAGACGGTCGAGAGACAAGACAGTGCACTCAACAACAAAACTGGAGGGTAAAGAACAAGGAATAGAGCTTTTGTTAGATGTAAATTCTCTCCAGAATAAAAGGCAAAAGGCAAAAAGTCCAAACGACGCCTATCCTATGGATTCCAACTCTGCCAATATGTATGTATCAGTTACTAATAGATATAAAGTGAAACATGGACACCATGACCATGACCGGGTGAAACAAAGATGAATGCTGAAGTGCTGAGAGAAAAGACAAGACGATTGGTGCAGGCGGCGACTATTTTTGTCCGCCGCCCAATTTGAGTTTTAGTTTCAGTCCGCCGCCTGGTGTGGACGGCGTGGTGATGGGTGATTGAGAGATTGGAGCAGGAGCTGGCATCGTAATGTGATTGGGGATGTGCAGTTTGGTCAGTTTGCGTTCTGGGGGAGGAGCAGGAGTAGACGGTATTGAAGGAGTAGTGCTGATGCCCAGGCTCGACTTGGATTGCTTGAAAGTAATTCGAGGAGCAGGGGGTGGCATGACTTGCTCTTCGCGTTTTCGCTTGGCGCCTGCAGCATTCGTGCCAGAATCTTTGGACGGAACAAGGGACACGCGGTATCTATCAGATCGGTAGAAGCGTAGCTGGGCCTGGTAATACTTAGTAGACGTTCTTGAATGATGGGATAAAAATACTCACACGTCCCAGGTGCTGGCATTTCCAATACCGAGGATACTTCAACCGCACAGGAGCAGACGTTTTGGCATCATACAGAATTTTGCAAAAGTCTGCAAAGTCTGATATCTCTAGTGTTCCAATGCAAGAGGAATTGCATGCAGCCCACAGAGCCTCCTTCAATGTGGAATTCTGTGACAGCTCCTGCTTAAGCGCCTCCAAAGCTCCAGACATGGTTTGTTTTCTGGCCAAATCCGCTCGACGCACGTCTGTCGTGGATTCTTGTTCGATGATCAGGTTTCCATTCTGCATTGGCTCCTCCAGAGGTTGATCGGTTCCAAAAGCCACGGTGGCTAGGGCTCTGCCGAATAGACAATGCAGTCGGTGCCGAACCCACGCCGAGTTATCGGAGGACATGGTAAAAAGATACCACCTAAGCAGTTCAGGTGTCTTGAAGATGTCGAGCTCCACAAGACAGTCAAAGGCTTCAATTCGCAGCATATCAAAGGTCCCAGCTCTAGTATACTGCAGGAAGTGTATGATGTCGAGATCCATGATCTTCGCTTTTGTGAGTTGCAATTGACAGCGTAGAGCGGTTCTGGAGTAGATATTTTGGAACGAGCTAGACCACTCATCCATTCGTCTATACCTGTCAATCTCTGTGACAACATCACGTTCGAGCTTCTCTTCCGCTTGGCGCTCCAATTCTTTTTCCATGTCAAAATCCATATCATTAAACGTGGGTGCGTCTGCAATACGGCCCTCCAAAGCATTAACCAAAGAGGTCATGAGTGAGGAAACATAGAAGTTATCCGAGTACTCGTTGTTCGAGTTGTCGCTAAACCTAAGCTTGTCAAAGATGAAACGTTTAACCCTCAGCGGCGTCTTCCCATTGTTATCGCGAATCTGCGATATTGCTTCAGGAATCACTTTCTGAAGTAAGTATGACGCGTGATCGGAGAAATCATTATCACGAGTGACGTGAGTTCCCGGAAGACAGAATAGCTCCTGGAATGCTCTTTCCAAATGATAGAGACCTAACCAGTCATTCTCCTCCTTTGCATGCTTCACCAGCGCATATGCAGCGGCCGTACGAATGCCGTGGAAGTAACGTTTGTCCATCAAAGTACGGACAAAGATCGTCGAAATCAACGGATGTGGTTTGTGAATGGCCATGTATTGCATCGACTATTTTATCAGTTTGCATCCATTAACCAGTTGAAGGGGGAAACTCACCTCTAGCTGAGCGACGACATCCCGATCCTGCTGCAACTGCGAGAGATACATGTAGCCTGGCATGGCCAAAGACAGCTTGCATATCCACTCGAAATCAGCGTCCATCCTGATCCACTCGTATGATTCTTGGCCCATGCGTTCCTCTTCCTCTTTACTCCAATCGGCTAATCTCCATTCCTGAATCTCCTCTTCTGTCTGGAGCACATCACCAAGACAGTAGAGAAGAACGTCATCTTGCGTTTCCGCAGCTGTATCCGCTCCAACCACTTGCGTTGCACGCTCTTTTTGCCTCTTGTTTCGTTTAAGCCTCTTGTACTTAGTATTGTAAGGCACTTCAAACTTAGTAATAGCCTCCTTGATCTCGACTATATGTTCATACGGCGTACCATCAGCCTCGTGTATTCGAATTGTCATCGAGCCTGTGAAAACAGGCTGGATAGAAGCTGCATAAACGTTGCGAAGTTCTTCCTTCATATCTCGTAAGAAGGATGATTTCTCAAGATTTCTAGGTCCTTGGGGATCTCCTTGCGATTGCTTAATCATGATCTCAACGACCAGTTTCTTCTTATTGAAACGTTGAGTAGCCGTGAATCGAGGACAACCGGCACCAAAAACCCACTGTTGAAAGAAAACGTCCAGCTTGCAATGACCAAACTTCTCGCATAACCTGATGAAAGCAGTCGTAGTCACGGCCCCATTTACCACATCACCCATGCGATTGTTCAGTAAGAGACGACCTATGATCCGTGAAACAGTCGGCTTCCCGCTGGCCTTAACAAGACGACGCTCAAGAATGAAGAGAACAAGAGGAGATTTCAAGGCGACAAACTCCAACTCGGACGGATCCAATCTCAGATAGCTGCCCATTTCGTATATCGATGGTCGTTCGTAATCCAGATCACAAACCCGATCAGACATCTGTTTGATGCGGAATCGATATTCATTGTTCCCACATAGCTTCTTCATGAAGGTATCGGTAATATAATAGGCCATTCCAACTGTGACCCACGTGTCCGTTACCTCCTTTGGTATGAGACTCACACCAATCCACTGGGAAGCCAAGGCGTAGACCAAAGTTCTGGTCGAATCGTACATGGTGTCGATGATGTTCTCGGGAAATAGCAGGCGAGTGCTGCATATCGACAGAGATGCCGTTGATATCGTGTTGCACGCGGAGTCGTCCACAAAACAGAGATTGTAGCCCGAATATGGGTAAGAACCATACGTCACAGAAAAATAATCAATGGCTTTCGCCATTGGAAAACACGTATTCTTAACCTCATTCGTCCTTCCCGGGAGGCAGTATGCATCTACTGGAACGGCATTGTCACCCAGTTGCTCGTCTTGATCGCTTTCGCGGAACTGCGATAAGTTGACATGTTCAAAAGGCCCTACAGCAAAGCCGATTTGCTGGGCCGAGATATTTGAAATGCTTGAGAACGAGACACTCTTTTTAGTCGGATCCTTTGGGTCAACAATTTCGTCGGTCGTGTCGCCGGAGCAAACCACGGTCATGTCCAGAGTACTGTCATCGTCGGACAGGCGATTCTTGTTTGTCGTGGGATTTTTTGATATCTCATTTCCTTTTCGTTCGAATACGGCATTCAAAGAGCAAGGGCACTTGATGGTCACATCCCACGGACACCTTGCCAGTGGGTCGTCCACGCACGGAAAAAGACAGCTACCGGAACCCAGCCCGGTGGAATTTGTCGTATAAGCATGAGGATATCGCCTGTCGCCACTATCAACTCCCACGAACTGCAACCCTTCTCGTACATTATCCACCGCGAACTCGATAGAAACCGTCAACGCAGCATAGCGGGGCAAGGAAGTGTCCGCAGGTTTTGAACTCGGTCCGTCAGCATCATCTGCATTTCCTATAGAAGCTCTCAATGCCAGTCGGTCCTGAGCATCTACAGAGAATGGGTCCAGCTCTTCGATTCGCAGATTCTTCGGTAAGGTTATTTGTAGCTCGGGTTCTGTATGTGGTTTAAGCAAGTCCTCGATTTTCGCGGAGAGCCGTTGATGATATTGAGCGCCGTAGAGATTGAGGTGTGAATGGGGATCTGTGTGTTTGAATGTCGTCGTTGCCTTCCCATTGACAGTTGCCCGTGTGATGCAGCCTTGTCGAAAGTTCAACTTGATGACCCTGACGTCTCTGTGGTGCGGATGAAGGGTTATTTCGGTTTTTCCCTTCAAAGATTTCGTAGCAAAGTCCACCTCTAGCTCAAGCTTCTGGTGAGCGATCGTAAAGTCTCGCGCAGACCAGGCTGGCGCAGCACTGGTAGCGATGGGCGTCTCGACTATTCCTGGCATTTTGAGGAAGGGGTTTTCGCTGCTATGGCGCTATGCGCGCGCGCGAGCTCAACTCAATCCACCTTCATATCCGTGTAAAGCGAAAATCACCAACGGCCGCTGCCTTGAGTGGCAGAGGACTGAGGGCTTCCGTATGTCTGCAGTGGCTGGATGATGAGGTCGAACTGAGGCGCGTGAGTGACGAGAGACTTCTGGAGGGGAAAGCGAGCGGAATGAGGATCGCAGGTATCCAAGGGAGCGCTGGAGGAGTAACTGTGAGTTGGCTGTAAGTGGTCAGTAGCAGCAGCTCAGGCAGCGATTGTTGAAAGATGCTGCAGCAAAGGAATGACGCTCGTTGTGAATTGTCTTCTGGATAGCAAGCTAGACAAGTTAGGCAATCTACGTAAAAGCAGGCAGGGAAAGCACGGACCGCCGCCGGCCGCGGCAGAGCGAGCCTGAGGTTCTGATTGATTGGCGGCTACACGTGATGGAGCCGGTCTCCGCCGCGAGGGCGCCTAAATAAAAATATAGACACACGACAATGCGCTTCTTCTCTGTCGCTGACCCCTGAATCACCCCGTTGAGCGTTCTGTCGTTGTTTTTCAGGTTTCACGCCGTATACTAGCCTTTCTTCTCGACGGAATTGGCGTCGCACGTTGTGGCAGATCTCTTTCGGTCATCTCGCCGTTGTCTCCCCTTTTTTCAGACGCGGGCAGTCTGCGATGAACTGACGCTGGACGAACATTAATTTGTACACCGCCAGCACAGGCTGCTTTTATCATTATCCTAGCGAATTTACACAATATGCCCGGACTCTTCAAGATGGTTCAAGGTGAGATTGCCCATGATTCTTCTGACTTGATCTGTAACACAGGCTGAAACGCGAACAGCGACGCAGGACTCGCTCTCCGACGAGGCCCTTTCCCCCCTCAAATCATACAAATACTCTAGCGTGGACAAGTCATACATTTCCAGATACATTCTCAAACATTATGTACGTCTGTCTCTACTTCTCTGACATGCAAACGCGTGCGACCTGGTTACTGACTAGGGAGACGTTGCTGCCTATAGTGGAATGCCTCTGTCGAGTTCTTACCGTTATGGATGGCGCCGAACATGGTGACCCTGCTGGGTTTTTTCTTCATCATTGGGAATGTCGCGATTGTGACCATCTTCGTGCCTGATTTGGTCGGACCAGGGCCATCATGGATCTACTTCAGTTTCGCTCTTGGTGTATGGATGTACTCGACTTTAGACAATATTGATGGAAAACAAGCCCGTCGAACGGGCACATCTAGCGGTCTAGGAGAGCTCTTCGACCATGGCATCGACTCGCTGAACTGCACGCTCGCTAGCTTGCTACACGCTGCTGCAATGGGACTCGGCTCGACGCAACTCGGCGCTTTCACCGCTCTAATCCCTTGCTTGCCTATGTTCTTTTCGACGTGGGAGACATATCATACGCATACGCTGTACCTTGGTTACTTTAACGGACCTACCGAGGGCTTACTTATTGCCATTGCGATTATGATTGCATCCGGAATCTATGGCCCTCTCATCTGGCGCAACCAGGTGGCGGACGTTTTTGGACACCCAGAGCTATTCGGAACACACACATTCTTAGATTTTTGGGCAGGCATTGTTTTTGGTTCCTTCTTGATTGCGCATCTGCCGGCATGTGTCTACAATGTTGCCCAGGCCCGCCGACGCCAGGGTCTACCAGTTCTCCCAGTTTTCCTGGAGTGGTCATCCATAGCGGTGTTCACATTCTGCGTCGTGGCATGGCTGTTCTCCCCCTACTCGACGCTGCTGGCTGAAAACCACTTGGTTCTCTTCTGCATTGTCATGTCTTTTGTCTTCGGCCGCATGACCACCAAGATCATCCTAGCGCACTTGATCAAAAAGCCATTCCCTTACTGGACAGTGATGCTCACTCCGTTGATCGGCGGCGCCATCCTTGGGAACCTGCCTCGCTTCGGCTTGCCGGCAATCAGCGCTGGGCTTGAGCTCTGGTACCTCCGTCTCTACCTAGTCTTCGCCTTTGTGGCATACATGCACTGGGCGTTCCTGGTGATCAACAGAATCACCACATTCCTCGGCATCAACTGCTTGACAATCAAGGAAAATAAGTCGACCGCAAGGGATATCGTCTACCGCAATTTTGGTGAGCCCAAGTCGAACGGCGATAAAGGCGGTTTCAAGCATCACTAAACCACCGGACAGATACGACTCGAACGACATTTTACAATACTATATAACCTAGATCGGATATGTCACGACTACGAAATGCTGGAACAGACGTTATTCACCGCGTATTGCTATTTTTGTGTCTGTCTCCCCTATTTAGGGGAACGATAAAAAAAGGGATTCGTTTCGAACATGTATTATAATGAATCATTTCCCGCCCTCTCATGCCTTTGCTTTCGACTGATTGATTATGTCATGAACGATCTCGGATCCATGGATGTTTTTTCCGGGCTATTTTCACGAGGAAGAGGGATATATGGCTTTTCTTTCATGTTTGATGGATATAATCATGAATATATTCCTCGATTGTATGTATGAATGAGACTGTGTATAGACTTTAATATAACTAATTGTACGTAATTGATTCATTTCTGTCTATGCTAATCCATATGCATGGTAGCGAGGTTAGGGCTATTGAAGAGGTCCTCGATTAGAGGTAAGTTTGTCAACTTCGTCCAATCAAAGCACCTAAGCTTCTCAGGTGCTAATCCAAGGTACTCAGGCAAACTTTCTGGTTATAGCAGATATAGAGCGTCGCTTCTCTCCACGATTAGATAGGGCTCGGCGCGCATGTGACTTGTCAGTAATCTCATACCGAAACCTCGCCGGGGAGTTCCAACCATAGCCGCCCTTCAAAGCGAAGTGCAGTCCTGACTGAACCCTAGGTCCACTACTGTAAGTCTCCAGGGTGCTAATCTTGTGACAAACGCCCTTTGTGTGTTGGTGATCTGATGCTGAAGCGGCCTGCTTTGTGCCCAATGTCTGTACAACGTCAAGCGTTTGCAACTGAAACATTTCCTACACCGACACTTTCGCCCGGTCAGAGTTCTTTGTACTCACTAGGGAGTCTGCGTTTCATGTCGAATTCCAGGTTGTTTGCAACCTCTGTTTCCTCACGCTGATTGGTCTGTTGGGATTCCGCGGCACTCTTTGGGGAAGAATTGCCAATTGGGGCAATTGTGTAGCATCCGCGTTTTCCTTCAGCAGTTCGTCACCTGACCGAAATGTTCGGATGGCATGGGCAGCTCTGGTGGATATAAATACCTCCTCTTTTCCTTCTTCTGTCGTTCTCACTCACCACTGCTTCATCCGACTTCAATCATACGAAACACAAGCTGCATCATTCATGAGCATGTTTCTGATATCTTTCAAAACCCTCTTTCCAGAAGGTGGCACTCCGGATTCTGATTGCACCTATGCTCCTCCTTCAATCATTCTTATCGAATCTTCGAAATGGTGCTAGACTTGTGTCCGCCATTGCATCGACATCCAAATCTAACCGTGCGTTTATTCTTGATGGTCTCGCACTTACTCCTTCTATGCAGCTTCCTGTGTCGACTGTGTCGGCATTAGATGCTACATATCAATGCGAAAGATTGCATCACAGATGATCATCAGAAACTACAGTCCTGAGCAGCGTGGATCAGCCACTGGCAAATGACTCTCACTCCAATGCATTTTCGAATCATTGTTCCTCAATTATCAATTGTTCTTCCCAAAGCTCTCGGCAAACACCACTTCACGCCCATAGCGATATTTGAAGTTTTCTTTGGCAAATTTTCTGTGAAAAAGGTATGCATATTCCCTTCGAAAATTTGAATATTGTATGGCTAATTTCATGAAATTCCGAAGATGCTCACCTTACTGTTCGGATGGCACACTTGGCATCGACGAGGTTGTTCGAAGATTGAGAAAGGATGGTATCAACCGGAAAACGAAATTCGTCGTTTGGCATACCGGAAAACAGGACCTCAGAGCCTTGAGGCGGTGGTTCGAAGCTGAAGGATACACAGTCATTCTTCTGGACCTTGAGAATTGCTTTCGGCCCCTCCACTCTTAGGAGGGGACTGGTTCAAAGCAATGAAAGGTTCTCTTATAAGCTGGATAATTCGTTGGTTTCATCCTCCTCATGCGACAATTTGGAGTCCTCACCTCTCAAGACAGCTCGTAAAGAACCGTCTCGTCATCAGAGTTCTCGCACCAATCGCGTGAGTCAATAGCTGTCGTGGGATTGAGCTTTTGCTGACATTTGTAGCAGCCAAATCGTGATAGACGTTTCGAGCCTTCTCTGTTTCCTCGCATGTCTGATGATGCTCGTCGCTGGTATTTACACCAGCCTTACGGCGAGTTGCATCCCGTGCCTGACGCGTTTCTACGACGTATGGAGGAATATGATGCTCAGTTTCATCGTGAGATCTCGCGTGCGGATGATGAGCCTTCTGTCGAGGACGCTCCCGAGAGTGATGCCTCGGTAGCTGAGACAGGGGGTGCTGAGTCCCAGCTTTCATTGACTCAGGATCTCGACCATCTCTCTGTGAGTTACTATCCCATGGTGTCTTTGTTGAATGATGTTTTGCTAACATGCTATGACAGTTTTCTCCCACCTTGACTGCCCGCGGGCGCCCAAAAATCACGATTGAGCAATACCTTCTGTTTCGCACCATCTTCAAAGGTTCTCCGTAAACGGACTTTGGACCAACACACGGAGCACATATTATCCCATCGCCACAGAAACCGAGTTCTATGCAATATACTCTCACGCTCTACGGTTTTGGTCTGTCACAGGTCCTTTAAGTGCTCTAGTAAAGAGTACTAGGCTACTAGGACGAATAAGGAACATACGGTGATGATAGGGACTGAGATATTCAGGTTTCCGGAGATTTTGACCAACTCTCAGGGGCTCCGCCCATACTACACCAGCACCCATCTTCGATACATAGAGGCGTTTGGGAGCGTTTTTGTTAGATGTTCCGTCGTTTAGCATCCAGAACTGTCGTCAGAAATTGGAATATGTGTGGTGAACTCATTTTCTCTGACATAACATCCGCGCCTGCCAATGAGTCTTTCAACGAAAGGTCGGATACTCGCAACCACTGCCAGGACATTTCCAAGAAAGGCGTCAGGGGATCCTCAAGGATGGCTAGGCTTCGCGGGCGAATACGGTGTCAAACGGATGAACACCCTTGTCATACAACACTGTGTGCGACCGCTGTTCTCATTTGCCCATATTCTTCACCCGATCTTCGAACAGTAGACACCGCTGTATGCATAGCGCCTGCTTTTGAGATCAACAATGAGACAAATGCAAAGTTTCCAAGAAACGGCTGTTACATAGATCGCTATCTTTTGTGGATATTCTTGCGATGAATTTCCACGGCGATGATATGACACAACAGAGAATGAGAAAGTCATCGCAAGTACACAAATTGCGAGCCACGGTCAATGGTTTCACATCGTCTTCCAAACACATGGAGAAATCTAAAAATGTGTGGTTTTCCTCCGACTATATACTATGTATCGTCACAAGATTACTCGTTTTTCACGCTTCTGCTTTTGCTGAACGCAATTGCAAAAACTGCCCCGAACAGCCGATTTGAATGGCAATCTTTCAATGCTGGCTTTCTGTTAGTCTCTTTGCTCTGTCAATCTTTCTGCTTCATCTCAACCTGACACACACACGTTTACCCTTTTTGGTTCTCTGCACATGGTCGATCCTTCAGGTTGCAGAATTCAGTGTGCTACGCCAAGCGATGATTCAAAGAATCAACCTAACTGCGTGGGTGTTTGGCTTCAATACCGGACTCAATGTTCTTCCACCATTGTTCCAAAGCCAGTATTGCCCTCTCGCAGAAAATACACCAATATGTACAAGACTTTGCCCGATTCACCGATACAAAAATGGCCGGAAATCAGAGCCATACAACTCGAAATGGAACCATCCGCTCGAAGAATAGAACGAGTGGCAAACCGAAGATTTTGGGCCTGTTTGGTCTCCTAGCGATTATCATTCTTCATTTTTTCAAGCTGCGACATCCTCTCGTTCTCTTTCGTGTCATAACATCGTCGCGGAAACTCATCGCGAGAATATCCACAAGGGTGTTCATCCGTTTGACAGCGTCCTAGACGACGCTTTTCCTACCGTCCCTGACGTTCCCGTCTGCATGGAAAGATCTGCAAGTGCTATAATTTCGAACTTGACGGCCATTAACCACCAATTCGGGGACTTGAAACCCCCCTTTTCAACTTTGACGAAATATGAATTAGCTATTCGTTCCTAATGGCCCGATAAGAATGATGTGTTCATTCATGTTCCCCTGGAACATCCAGGCCATTTACAGTATGGCTCTCGGTCACCTGCCAAGCTACGCGTTATTTATTTAAACGTACATTTTCGCTTTCCTTGTCGCCTCCTGCAGGCATGATCTTGGATATTATACAATACCTCATCCGCGAGGATGAGCTTCGTCTCAAGCTCTTCGACTGTGGACTCAAATGACGCGACATCGCCAAGATGGCCACCGTGAAATTTCTGAGAAACCAAAAAAGGACTACGCCTTCAGTCCGGACTGAATGCGATGCGTGATACAGACACTGTCTTAGCATATATGCTAAAGAAAACGACTTAGGGTTGAATGATTTATCAATGATGCCGAACTACCATCGAAATCTTCAAAGGAATAGATCTATCCTACAAGCGAATGATGAGCCAACAGGTCGAATTCAAAAACAACGACCCTGAGAACCAGTGGGATTTGCCAAGCCAGGGCTTCTTGAATGCCCCTGGAGACTCGTGCCTGAACTTCGACGCGGAGGCTCAAGAGGAGCGACTAGCTGTCTGTAGAGAGCTAGGAAAAAAGCGCTGCACAACGTTTAGACCTCATTTGGCGGCACCACATTTCTATCAAGCAAATGAAGTTATTCCGAGGCTTTGAGTGAAAACATGAGAAGATAGAATCCGATTTCATCCGTCGTAGCACCGTGTGACAATTGCAAAGAGCTATTGCGCATCTACGGTACCACACAGAAGAGCAAGCTCTCCGAAATGGAGCAGGGTAATCTCAAGTGCCCTCCCGCCCCTGCTGGTCGACGAAAGGTACGCAACGAAAAGGCCGAGTGAATTCGCCTATGCGCTGGAAATTGACCAGCCGGATGAATGGGGGGGCTTCAGCAACGAAGTCCGGACACACAATGAGCGGCATGGCAAGCCAGAACAATTTGAGCCAACGTATGGCTCAGAAGGTGCACCTCGATAGAGATTCTATCGCGCCCAACTGCACGACGCTTTCTACTGTTTGCAGATGCTTGGAGCGAGGCCAAGCGCCCCTCATGTCCATCCGCGGGAAGACAACAATAACTGGAAAGATCATATTACAGATGGATAATTCCGTGATGTGATGTCCGCATTTATCAATGGTCCAGGAAGGCAAAAAACTCATATCGCTGTTTTAGCACACCATATACCGTGCAACGTTAAGCGCAGCAAGCTCATTGACCTCATCTGGAATACAAAAATGATCAAGTATCGAAAGGCAGCTCCGCCCCCTACACCCAAGATCAACGCTGATGGATAGCGGCTGAACCTCCGTGACGCGTTGAAGATCGTCTGGGAGATCGGCGGGAATCTGAAGGAAGACGCCATACGAACAGACTGATTCTACGACCCGCGCGCACTGGAAGCTAGATATGCAATAAAGCGTTTGAGCGAGTCTACAGACCCGGGCCACGGCATTTTCAGCATCACACCAAATGAGATCGAGAACACGTTCGATGACGCACCTCTTTCATGATATTATCACAAACTGTGTTACTACCGGAGGCATCACGAGATACAAGATGACGTGAGGGAATTCTTCCAGCCTGGAGATCTGGACATGGGGTTGAACATTTTACCACCGTTGATGCAAGGGGTAACGGCAAAGCTGCATACCCGTGGGTGCTTTACATTCAGGGTAGAAACATCCATTGACCCAGACATCTCGTCGTGGCCAGCGTTCAGGGCGATAGATTCCTACGAAGAAATCGACTAACTGTGGAAATGTTGTACTGGTTGCAGGAGATTCATTGTCTCTCAAGACGGACGTCAGATCTTTCTACAAAAACGAATCAAGCGAAATATCGAAAAGATGGAGAATTGGAATGCGCAGCATCCATTGCTTGGGCTTCCAAGTCTACGTAAGGTGGCCTACATGACGCTGCTTCACCATATGATATTGATAGCGGAACAAGATCACACCATTTCGCGTTACTTAGAATCCAACAATGCCCGAAAACTTTTACCACAGGTGGCGGCTCAACTTCGCAGCAGTCTACTACGTCAATAGAACAAAAACGATATCGCCAGTGAAGAAGCTGACGATGATATGGACGATACTACTAAGTACAAGGAGAAAAAGTCAATCGGCGATTTGACGGACAAACATTTACAAGAATGCTAGGGCAATATCGTTCACGCTGCCTGACCTTTGACGACCTGGATGATCTTAAAAATGGGTTTTCAAATAGCCTGCAATGCTGCGTTGGAAGGGGCCAGATCAGCACATGTAGCGGCGTCCAGCCCATTATGTTCATCACATATCCGGTCGCTACTCTTGACGATCTTCAGCGCTCCATCGAGGAACGGTGTTAGGGTGGTATCCGTCTCGACCACACCGCCTGGCGTTCTCCTACGAATCCGCTTCGAAACGTGATGCATCTTGAATCTATTCTCGACGGTTCCCCGGTTCCTCTGCATCTCTTGCGGCCTCCTCCTGGGACCACAACTCCTGCCGACTCGGCCGCTGCTCCGGCAGCACCGAAGGAACCAGAGGCACATCGTGACGATTCGGATGGCTCTTCCCATCCACGCGCGTTTGAAAGCATCCATCTATTGGAGGCCATGATGCTGCGATGTCTCGACTTTTCACGGAACATAAATTTGCGCAGTACCATAGCTTCTATACGAAGTGTACCAAAAGCAGATCTTGAAACCAACATTTCCCAAGCAGTGAAGGCTTTATGTGAAGCACGAAATATCTATTGAACGGGCGAGTCGCATGCAGAACGTGACAATAGATTCTGGATCGATAGGCAGTGCCAGCAGGTCCAGGTTTTTCTCAGTTACATCAAGGCATGTCACTGATCAGGATTTTGCTTATGGAGGTATGAGCAATGAGGTCCTATTCGCCTGGATTCCAGCTATTCCATTCAGCTCAGCCCAGTCCTGTTCAGTTTCCGCTCAGTTTCAGTCCAGTTCAGTTCAACTCAGTTCAGTACAGCGTATTTCAATTCCTCCGCACAATGGAGTGTTTTCTCGAGACATACAGTGGCCCTCAGGTCGAAACACGCACTGTTCTACAATGCCTGGGCGGGATCTCCGAAGCCCTCGCTCTCAGTTTTAACCAGGTATGAGCGAGTTTTTGTTGCAGGTTTCTGGTGCAGGTTTACATGCTAACAAATATGGATTATAATAGACTCAATACATCAACATACCTTTGCATGCTGTCGCTAAAAAACAATCATCAACCATAGCTGCTGTCCCTGCAGATCATCCAGCGCATATATTCCATGCCTTCTGGGGCACCTTCCAAATCATGCAAATGCCTGCGAACATCCCAGGCAACAACCCTGCAACTTGGAAAGCAGCAGGGTGGCTTGTTCTCGTTGTATGATATGCCTCGACATACTATATATACACGGATATGATACTAATGAATGTTTGGATGATGTAGTTCCTCGGCTGGGTAACGAGTATCACCCATTTCATGCAGAGCTTCGAGTTTAACGACGCAATCCACGACTGACTGCTGGGCTTCTGCGCGGAGGGTCGAGTCATACATCGGACATTCGGGCTACTAGATGGTGTCGCTTTTGAGGATGTTTTTTGGCCGGTTCGGCGATAATTTAGTCAACAAGGCTGCGAGTATGTCTTCCATCGCAGCTCGAACAAAACCGCGCTTTCGCAGGAGTCAATGGACCCAGCTACCTGTCTGACCTATAACTACCAAAACGTGGATACGAGCATCTGGCCAGCCCTCTCCAAAAAATACAAAGGGTGACGTTGAGAGATACAAAGAGTATTAGCCTGGCTGAACAGCGTAACATGGTGATTGAAGAGCTGAACGCACCACCGAAGACGAGGATAAAACCAGACTCCCTCCAGAAAGACGACACCTCATGAAACACCATTCCCGGGTGTTATTTCTTTCATATGTAGGGCTTCAGTATGGCGCATGGTCGATTGCTTTACGCTTACATGAGTAAGCAGCAGCATTCCCCCATGATGATCCCTTTGATGCCTCAGTTGATATTATCTTTGTTCTCGACTGCTGCTACAGCTAGAAGGCAACTCGAAACGATGAACCAAACTCCCAAATTGTGGAGTTTGTGTCTAATGACAAACTTGAAACAAACGCATTCAGAACCGGGACACGACCAATACATTTACCTCAAAGTCGATATCTGGGGTTCGGAAGTGGGCTGCTCAAGGCGAGTCGGCCAAGATGTTCTCGAAAAACTAGGACAATCTGATAAAAAGTCCTTTTACTGCGAAATTTGGACTCGGTTCTGGCGTGAGGCAGATTGGCTCGAAAGGCTTAGAAGGTTGCCAATGGGCAATGAACTGCGACAGAGCAGTCTTGATGGGTACTTGCAGCGAGGTTCGTGGATGAACTTAACGTCGTGACGGAGATGGTACCATGGAGTGAGACGTGCCAATTGTATTTATGTATTTAAGCCATGATGTGAATATTAGCAGAGCACATAGTAAATACTATTATCCAAAAGAACGACGTCTGTTACTTTGCCGCTCATTACGAGACACTCTGGCCGCTATGGGTATTTGGCAATCCAAATTTTGTCGTCTTGTGTGATAATATGGTTGAGAAAGACCTAGGTGCTTATTTGAAATAATAAAATAAGAAAGAGGCAATTCTTCTTTTGGAAATACTTCACTGATTGATTAGTATATAAATATTAACTCTAATTCATTCTTCTATATCTGGTTTGGTATGTTTTGCTTCAAATAGGGTTTCCTTTTTACGCCATAACTGCCTAGCTGACCGACAGATGGCGTATAAACATCCATTTTTTACAGGTCAACTCCATAAGGTCAACGATTGTTGTCTCTCGCGGAGCTTTTTGGTATTTATTTCCTTTGCGTTTGAAACGTCATTCAAAAGTAAGGGAATGGCACTTAATGGACTCCTTTCCCCTTCATATCACCAACAGCATCAGGAGCTTCTCACGGTTTCTATATACCAACAGACCCTAAACATGTCAAAACGCGCAAGCAAACTGACCCGCGAAAGGCTCGACTTCCTCTGGGAGAAGCTCATAATCGGCCTGCCCGAGAGCAGAATTGCCTCTGACGGCCAGTCTTGGTGATATCTGTGACTTCCCTATCGATCACCATGTTCGGTTTGACTTTGAAAAACTCATCCCTGGGCCTTCTGACACTCAAAGCCCGCTGATCTTGTTCGACCCTTTATCTCACAGCGTACTTCAGCGCCACCCCATTCGCAAAAAGGCTGAGCTGGCAGGATTTTACGACTATGACTCAACAAAGGACCTCGAGCTCTGGGACACTGGAATGCGCTTACAGTGCGTCTATAACTACGTGAATTCCTATGTGGAATCCACCGATCGAAAAGCCATCCGGGAGGGGTCGCTTGTAGACTTTCAGAAGATGCAGGACGTGAGGTAAGAAGGAACCTTTCTCAACATTTTGCTTTCCTTATTAATACCGTTATGGATTGCCAACTATCCCAGCCCGTTCCACCTCGTCCGAGAACTAACACTGGGCTACGGGGACGGGGGAAGCTCGAGTTCAGCAGCTCCCATGGAAGCCATGACATGACAGAAGACAATGAGCAACACGCATACCCCCTCCTCACAATCCAGACATGGGACACCCACGACGGCAAAGAGGACTCAATCCTCTTCCGCGAGCTGTACGTGCTGATATGCGCCATGCGCAATCGAGCCTGGCAACGGGACGTCGAAGACGAGGACGAGCGGAAAGCTCTGTGGGAGGAGGACGAGGACAAACCCGATCTTGAAAGATATGGGCTTGAGTTCCCTGATGAGAGGCATTTCCCGGTGTTGATGCTTTCGTATGTAGAGCCGCAGCATGGGAGGTTGTTTTGTGCTTATATGGAAAAACAGCGGCGGAGTATTTGGCAATCAAAGCTTTATAGCTTTGAGAAGAAAGACGATGTGCCTGTTGAGCTTTTTACGAGGATTTATCTAAGTCGTCCAAGGACGTGAGGAGTCTTGGTAGTCATTTGAATCAAATAATAAACAGACAATTCTTCTTTTAGGATTATCGATTGATTGGTATATTAAATTAATTCCATTCCATTCTCGTATTCATCTTGTTTCGTTCTGTTTTGATTTGTTGTTTTTCTTCAAAAGAGAATAAGAAAAGCCCTAACCAGATATCCACCGACTGATAACGTGTAAAAACATCCATTTTTACACAGGTCGACCCAATAAGAAGGCCAAAACCGAAAATAGAAAAAAGGCATGCCATAGCATAGCTTTTGTTTGCCGCATCAAATAATCAAAGTAGATACTTGTAGACAAGAAGGTAAGACAAAATTTGTGAACCGAATTCAGACAGACCAAGACAACGCACTAATTACCACGGCCGGGCAGAGAATGATATCAGACAATTTGGAAAGAGAAGAGAAGAAGCAGAAAAAACACCCATTGACACATTGTCAAGACCATCGCGAGAGAGAAACAGACACCGCCAAAATTAACAAAAAAGAGAACAAACAGTTTAAAAAATCAATCATGTGGATGCCTCAGGCTCATCCGCTGCCTTGTCGGCACTCGCACTCGCACTCTCAGTTGCGGGTTCTTTTGCGGCCGGTTCTTTGGCTTCTACTGGCTTCTCCTTCTCCTTCTCCTCTTGAGACTCGCCATCGGTCGTTGGCTTTTCCTCTGCTTCAGCTCCTTCCTTGGCTGTTTCGCCCTCGTCCGTGGTGGCTTTGGTCTCGGGCTCGGTCTCAGGCTCTTCTGTCTTTGCTTCCTTGCCAGCAGCGGCGGCAGCAGGAGCAGGAATATCCGTACCAAGCAGATTCTTCCATTCGGTCAGGATATCAATAGAGCGCTTCTTGAAGTGGTATTCCTCTTCCTTGGGAATCAACGGCAGCTTGATAATCCCTTTCAGGACTTTGTGGATCTTGGTTTTGCGGAGGATCGGCGCCTCGATCTCGCCAAATGACTCTAGCTCAGTAAAGAGTTTCGCCATGGTCTCCATTTCTTCCTCTTTGGGTTCTTGGTCGCGCTGTAGAAATCCCTTTTGTAAATCATGGCGGAGCTTGAAGACTGTTAAGATGGTTAGTGAAAAAAGAAAATACAACAAAACAAGAAACGAAAGTAGGGGAGGATTCTCCACATACCCCTGCTCTGTTTGAGCTCTCTGGCTACGACAGGGTCAACTTCTGGTGATTCCTCTTTGGCAGGTTCCTCAACAGGCTCCTCGACGGGCTCTTCGACGGGCTCTTCGACGGGCTCTTCGCTCGGCTTTTCTGCGGCCTTCTTCGCCTTGGTGGTTTTCGGTTTCTCGGCGGCGTTGGGGTCTTTGGGTGTGCTTAACTTAAGCTTGGTGGTCTTGGGGGTTTTGGTTGGCTAGGCACGAATGATCAGTCAAATGATATCAATAAAAACTCGTAGATATGCCAACCTTTTCGCCTTCAGCGTCACTTTCGGCGCCCTTCTTGCGCTTCTTCGCGCTCTTGGGCTTCTTGTCCGCATCATCGGCATCCACCATCTCCACATCCTCGCTCTCTGCGGCAACGCTCTTCCGCTTCTTTTTCTTGTCCTCTTTGGCGGCTTCCTTGGCGGCTTCTTTGGCGGCCGCCTTCTGGGCCTTCAATTCCTCTTTCTGTTTCGCTGCCGCCTCCCGCTCTTCGGCCTCTTGTTGGATGGCTCGTTGGTGGTCGGCGAGGAGACCTTTGAAGTGCTGAAGATCGCGGCCCTCGGCGGCAACCTTGTATGCGGCAATTAGTTGTTTCTGCTTTCCTTTCTCGCTGACGGTTTTGCATTCCTCGGGGTCTAGCGGAGTGAGGTCCATATTCGGAATCCACGCACTAAATGTCACTTGGTTAGTAGAAAGTAGAGATGAAAGTAGAGACAAATACATACAACTCATTCGTCTCCAAAAACATAATCGGGAATGTCCGGTCGTGCACTCGCTTCCCGCCATCGGCATATGCTTCCTTGTACGTGCCATCGGACTGCTTCGTCGTCACGGGGCGGGTGTTCAGCAAGCTGAGCGGGAGCATCTCCTCGTCACAGATGATAGACGGCCATGGCGGGAAACTCTTCAAACGCGCGAGATAGTACTCGCCCGGAGCTGCGTCCAGATGCGTGATTCGCTGTTGCGACTTCTTCTTGTTGAGCTTCTTTGCCGAGGAAGCGGCAGCAGCGCCGCTGAGAGACTTTCGCTTTGCGCTGGATGGTTTTGGAGTCGAAGTGCCGTTTTCTGCTAGTGCTTCTGTGGGCTTTTCTTCTTCGGCCTTGCCGTTCACTTCCGTGGGCTTGGGAGCTTCATCTGCTGGGAACCAACGGGTCAGCGGCGTCACGCGACGGAGCTCTTAGCTGCAGAAGAATGAATTTAAATAGTTACATACCTGTAGTCTTTTCCTCGCCTTCTGCAGGCTTTCCGCCGTCTTCTTTGGGAGCAGCGTCGGCTTCGTTGGTGGCCGAGTCCGGCTTGGGGTCAGGTCGCGAATCTCCAGCAGCTGCGGCGACAGCAGGGGTGGCTGGAGACTCGTCAGACATGATGCGCGCGATAGGTTTGTTGGTATGGAGTGGAGTTAAATAGAATAGCTGGAGATGTATGGGGGAGAGATGGCAGATGGGAGTCGACAGCAATGGCAATGGGAAGAGAGTACCGTTACATGCAGTGGATGAAAGGTCGCGCAAGACCGGCGGGAGGTCGAGAAGCGCAGCGCAGCGCAACGCGTGTATTTTGCTTGTATCGGGGTGCAGCTAGCAAATAGCCGCCCGCGCGCGGCCAATGACGCAACAGCTTTTTATTTTATTTTATTTTTATTTTTATTTGTACAGCAGCTCTTTGGCTTCATCTATTTTAGCTCAATTGGATCTACAGTGCACCACCCTAGACTTAGCACGTAAAAAAAATTTAGGTATGCCCCAGATGAACGCATGAACATCCTTCTAAGAGCAACGCATTGTTCTGAGCAAAAAAAAGAAAAAAATGCAAAAAGATAGTAGCCCGATGCGGGGCTCGCTGTATAATTATTAGTCTCTTGTATGCAAGACCAGATTCGAAGTCAGAGTAACTTACAACCCGCGACGTTCAGATATTGCTCGAAAAGTAAGAGTCTGACACTCTACCGATTGAGATAACCGGGCATTTTTGGTTGAAGGATCGAGCCAGTAAGAGGCTGTTAAGGCGAGAGTGAAAATTTTTACATTGATGATCCAGGTCTAGAAGAGCGCGCTAGGCCGGATGCGGGGCGGTTGAGCCCTTCGTTACGTACTGGATAGGACGACGAGGAGCGAGAATATGGCTATTAAAGGAATGGATGCATGGTTCTATGGATAAGAAGACTTTGAAGACGAAGCAGGGTAAAAAGAAGCACCCATATGGTCGCAAACCTGAGGATTTAGAAGATGAAGCAAAATGTCGAGAATGCTGATCTCTTCATCCATAGTATATATATATATATATCCACGAGTCTTGTCCTCTCCAGTAACGATTCACTCCACGGAAAAAAAAAAAAAACCTAAATTTCGAAAGCATCTATATCACTAAATCTGCCACAAGAAACATATTTCACTGCCAGATGGAAATTTCCCACGCATGCGTTGTATATATACATGCATGCGAGTCCGTGGATAGATGCCTGATCCCCAAGGCATCAATGCGGCAAACCCTAACACTAGGGCTTACCATCTCTCTTACATTAGTTAACTAGTACACCGACCTGACTCATCCTGAAACCGATAACCACATCAAACAAAGACCGAAAAAAAGAGTCTTGACCATCAATAGTAACTACCCCTGACCAACCGGCCTCTCGACTCCAGCTTCCAGAGCGATACCAACATCTCAGCACCGATTGGCCAATCTACCATCTACCAGCCAGCCAATGGAAAACTCGAATCGCATAGCGCATTCACACTGCACACCGCCATAGAAATGAAAAAGAAGCTAGAAGGCTAGAAGAGAGCTAGAACGTAGAATAAAATAGACAGACATAATATAGGCTGATATATGGTATATTGCCGCTAATGCAGGGGGCATGATCATGGCCCGGGTTTAGGTAGGACCTACTACTAGGACCTAGGTTGTCGGTTAGAATTCTGGAATGTTGATACCTAGCCTAGGTACGGAGTACGGGAGACAATTAATTTGTTGCGCTGCGACTCGCGAGTATGAGATCCTACAAGATAGGGGTTTATCATTGGCTGGTTCGTGGACTCGTGTTTTGTCTCGATGGTTGTATTTCATTTCTCGCAAACAAAGCAACATACCATTGCCCCGTTGAACAAATGATCGGAGCAAATCCAGGACCGGAGATAGCCGGTGTTGCGATGCTACATGATAGTACTTACATACTACTACGTACTTCGGAGCTACAGTAGTAAGTGACAAGGCGCATATTCGTAATAAATGTGAGGGATTAGAAATGTCAGCGTACTACAGTTCGGGGAGAGCGGGCAGCTGCGCCGGGGCTCGTGATTGTTTGGGCTTATTAGTAATTACACCATCTGCTAGGAATACGAAGTACGTACGGGCTTATGTGGATTGTCTGGTGATTTTGAGTGTGGTTGATTTTTCTACTTGTCTAGGAGGTCGAGTTGAGTGTAGATGATAAATAAGATAGGAGTATATTTTATTTGATTAATATATATAACATAACACACATGTCAACGTCCTCTTAATACCATTAATAACATGTAAATAAGAAGCAAAAGACATCACCAAGAATAAAAGGCGGAGTAAATCCGCCTAATAAATTTACGAACAGCTGAAATGGACAGCTCATCCGAAGAAGAGTTAGGTTGATGAATGAGATCAACCGCTAACATCCAAGGGCGACGTGCAGCCAAACGCATTCAGTTCAGGAATAGCGTACACGGCAATCAAACCCTCAACAGCAGCCCAGATACCCAGACCCGCAGTGGCCAGCGCACCGAGGAAAAAGAAGGTGTTGAACACGTTCACATACCAGTACTTGGAGAAGTAGCCGCGCTTGAAACGCGTCCAGCCGCTATCGAAGAGCGTGATTTGGCCCGTGGCAGGGTCAAAGCCTTCGCCGGCTTGGAGGGCATATTTCTTTACGTTGAAGCCAATGTGCATCAGCGGGGGGAAGGTGTAGGAGAATTGCAGGATACAGGTTGCGGACACAATACTGGTGAAGCCGGCAAAGTCGGGAATGGCAGCGGCAATGACGAAGGCGATGGACCAGTAGATGGGGATGAGGAAGATCCAGAATAGCTTGCCGGTCTTTTGGCTGAGAGGGGGTGCCTTGAACAAGTCAACGAAGACGTTGTTATAGATGCCTAACAAAATTAGTAAGAGATGACGAGGTAAAAGATAGAGAGAGACGAACACTTCAGTCCAATGTTGCCGTAAAGGGAGGCGGAAATCAACGCGCTGACCATGGCCAAGGAGTTTCCAGCGGTCTGGAGGTTGTAGTTGGAGATACCGAGGTACGACGGGGTCTGGACGTACTGGCCCTGCTCGCCATACATGTACAATCCGTAGACCATGTAACAGATGTAGATGAAAAGCTGAGCACCCCACATGCCCTTCAAGAAATCACGAGGACGACGCATTTCCGACATGAACTCAATAAAGACCATGGATCCTCCGTACGAGTAGACAGCCTGCATCAGACCGTTGACGGCAGAACCGAAGTTGCCAGGGTCAGGAAGGCCTCCGCTGTGCTGGATTGGGGGGTAGACGCCCTCAGCATTGGGGGTCACAAGGGCAGGGTTAATACTGTACCCGGCGGACGAGGCCGATCCCGAGTACAGTGGTTCCGAGTGTGCAGCAGCTCCCATGGTGATGAAAATGACGAGCAAGTTGATGTACACGGCAAGATTGGCCAACCAGCCGAATTTTTGCAATGTGCGGATCTGTCCAAAGAAGAAACCGGCGAGAGCCCATACCAGACAGCACACGGCGTAGCACAGCTTGAACTTGGCGGCTTCGGAGAGGGCCTCACCGTTGGAGATGATGATGGCGCCGACGTTGCAGACAAGCTGGATGGCCTGGAGGATGTTGACAAGGTGGCGGAACCAGGGGCCGTACAAACGGTAGCCGATATCACCAAAGGCCCGAGTGGGAAATTGATACGAGTCGAGGCCTGTACCATTAACTCAGCATCCCAATATACCGACATGAAGATTGGAAGACATACCCATGAAAGAATCCCACAGCAAATAACCCGAATAACCAGCCATAACACCGAAGACGGTGAACAGGGCTACACCAGGTCTAGGTCATGTCAGTATCTCTTTGACAACATCCACGGTGTATAATATAACATACCCCCAACCCGTCGTCGCAAAAGCATACGGCAGCGAAAACGGACCCAGGATGTCAGTGGTGATAAGGTAGAACACAGCACCGGCCGAGGCGTTTCGCGCGGCACGCGTGGCATTCACCCATTCATCGTCGGTGATGTGCAGACGTTTCTCGCGGTCGTTGATGTTGATCTCCGGAGCGTGCCCCTCGGGACCAGAGCCCTCCTGGCTCTGCAGATTGGGAACCAGATAGGCCAGCCAGTTCTTGCCAACCTTGGGAGGCTCGAGGGTGTTTTCTTCGGCGCGGGTCTGCGTGGCATAGAAGTAGTATTCCTCGAAGCTGACGTCGGGGTCGTGCAGGTGTCGGTGCTGCGGCGGGACAGCACCTTCACCGGGAGCAACGACGGCCTGTTTCTCGTCGGCCGCGGGCGGCGTGACAGGTTGACTCTCGTCCATTTTATGTATATATATATATGATGAAGTATATATATAATAAAAAATGCCAAGGACTATATTGCGCTACGCACAATGACAAGAAATGGCCAAGGGCTTGGTGAGTCTTGGTCAGACGTGGCGGACGAGCGATCGCTTTAAATACCGCAGAGCAACGAGGAAAAAAAGAGCCACCGGCCGTGCTTCTCCCTATCTCTCAGGCTAAAATGCAAATAGTCGAAAGCCATGGTCATGTCGCAATAACATGCATATGCAGGCAGCAGGCCTGATTTGTGGTCCGGACACGGATCGTCAGTTGATTCAGGCAACCGGCATAACCAACATATTAGGGCTTGATGCTTATTGCAGCTGGTTTTTAGGGGCCCGGATGGGGAAGGTCCTCCTAGCGGTTCAGCTGCAGGCTCCTGCAGCGATATTAACTTATTAAACAGCAATCTGGCACAGCCAATGCGTGGCCCTCGATATAGTACGGGCATTATTAAACATGGCCGCTAGCGATTGGTGTCGGCCAACAGCTTCCACGAGTCTCGGTTAGACGTGGAACAAAGGATTCGGTGGATGATAAGTTCGTTACATCGCCTGGTGCTAGCTGTTAGTGCTAAGCAGCGACGCCTATCACAGGCCGTGTTGTTGATTGCTTGCATTGGTGCACTCACCCATGCTAATGTAACGTCGTAAAGTGCTGTGTGGCCCATGGTTTGGCAGTTTTCTAGAACAAATCGCTCGTATCGGCTATGCTTCACATGTTCCAGAATATGAATCCAGTGTCCACTCATAACCTGGGGAAGGGACCTGCCTGCATCCGATGAACACAGCAATCCATGGATGGGAATAGGAAGAGGAAGAGAACAGGAAATAAAATTATGCACGCAAAAATAAATTTATATACACAAATCGCTCCTTCCTTCGGGAGCGCCACGTCCTTCCGAATGGAGCAGTCGAGCACGTGACGGCCCATCTGATTAGTCGGGCTATTGTACAACTCATCGTCTATTCTATAATTCTTGCACTGGAGCAGGCAATGCTATATGATCACCTGGACGGGAAGTGGCCTGACTGATTGGAGAACTTGAGATGGCTCTCGTATTTCAGTGATCGAGGTATAATCAGTACCCATCGCCAGCCTTCCAAACACGCCCCGCTGCCCATGCTCGCAACACAGGATCACCGCCCTTCTGCAGCGCCTGTTTCTTCAGCTTGACCAGCTGAGCAGTCTTCTCCTCGACCTCGGCCACAAGCAGGATGCCGTGGTTGTCATCCGGAGCCGGCTCGGCGTTGGCCATCTCGTCCAGGCTCAGTTTGATGCGAGCGTCCTCATCTAGCGCACCGGCTTCTTCCTGCCATTGCCCGAGCTCGTTGGTGGCATCGCGGATCCTCCAGAGGGTTTCATAATAGTACTTGACCTTGTCTTCGCCGCCAAAACAGATTCCGAATCCGTCACACAGACAGGCATTTGGCGATGGGCAGGACACCTCCTGGCCGGTGAAGACCACATGCCAAAGATACTCCCAGACTCTCCCAGACATGGCATCCCGCAGCTCGGTGTGCAGCAGCCACTCGCGGTAATAGACATATCTCTCGCGCGGAATTGCGCGCACTCGCTCTCGAGACACAGCAAACTGCGCACAGCACGGCTGCGAGAGGACCTGCGGCACAGGCATATCGGGGAATATCTCGCTCCACGCCTTGGCTATAATGTTCTCTTCTTTCTTGCCCCCATCCTCATTAATCGCGCCGGGATGCAGCCAATTGGGACAGCCCGGAGACCATAAACAGCGCATATTCATATATCCTTGACGCGTTACCCTCTCCAGACTCAGCCTCCGCAGCATCTCCGAGGCATCAAAGTTGAAAATATCCTCATTGTGCCATGCGAACTGATGCGCATGCATAAACGCCATGATGTCGGGCAGATCGTCGTAGTGGTCAATGATATAAGTCAGATAGACCATCGCCTCATGGCCTTTATTCTTCGGCGGACGCAACGGCGCATGGGCATCATCCACCACATACGCAGCGACCTCCCAGCCGCTGCGCACCATTTCCTCCGAATGCGTCCATGTGATATTGTCCTTTTTCATTTGCGCAATCACCAGCGTCTTGGAATATTTCGCGCCCTGCTTTTTGGGCACGCCCACCTCGAATGCGCTAATGTTGAACGGCGGCGCCGCCAACCCATCGGGTCTGTAGTAGTGGTAGGACCCTTTAGATTCAGTCGATTCTGTAGTCTTATTATTATTCCCCTCAGATTCAGCGAGTATATCGCCCAGTCCGATTCTCTGCGGTATGCTGCGCCAGCGATTCGCATTCAAGAACAAGCGCCATGTCGTGACGAGCAGCGCGAAGCTAAACACCGCCAGAACCAAAGCGGGACGACGCATGATAAGACAAATTAATCACGTCGACATTCCGCAGATAATCCCCCAAACTCGAAATATTGCACAGGTTATTGTATTTATAAGATAAAAAAAAGGTAACGAGCGTAGCCTGCTGTGCAGTGTGAAGAGAAGATCCTCCAACGGAGTCACACCTGAAACGACAATCGGCGCTGATATGCGCCGAACCAGCCAAGACGGTTGGCTGCCTGGAACAGGATACGAGATGATCTTCAATTAGCTCTTCGGTCCTGACGCAAATCGGCAAAAAAAAATAAGCTTTGTGGTGAGAAAAGGGGAAGTTTCGAGTGACACAGCCACTGGACCAGAAACAATGCGATTGTTCAATGTTTGCAATAGGCGGGCTGGTTTCCGCTTCCGGGGCTGAGCGTGCGGGCCGTGCGCAACCTTACCACGACCTTGGGGCTAGAAGGCTAGAACAATGTGCGGAGTACGGAGTAATGACTTATAAGTATGAGGAGATTTATTTATGTACCAAGTGAATATTGTTGTATTCTCAGCAAGAGAGAAGAGGGGTATGAAGTAGCCAATCGATCAATAAAAACAAAACAAGAAACCAAAAAGAGAATGGCGCCGGAAATGATACTAGACAGATAACAGACAGTGCTTACTCGGCTTTTTACAGATAAGGTAGAGGACTAGTCTATTCGTCGTCATCTTCATCGTCTTCCACTGTCGCTGCTCGGGCTTTGCCTTTGTCATGGTCGTTGTCGTTTGATGAAGATGCTATGTTGGAATCGTCCGCTGTTGTGTCTTCATTGTCTTCTTCGGGCCATTCGAAGGATGGGCTGATGCGGTTGAAGTCGCTTGTCTGCTCCTGCTGCTCTTCTTCTTGTTCTGTTTCTTGTTCTTGCTCCTGTTCAGTTGTGTTCTGTGCGCTAGAGCTTGCGTTACTGGTTTCGTTTCCGGCTGGAGGGGGAGGGATTGGAGAGAAAAGTTGCGGGTCGAGGACGGAGGGGTGTGGGCTAGGGACTGAAGGGACAGAAGTAGGTACTGGAGGAACCGGACCGGGAGTAGGAGCTGGAGCTGAAGTAGCAGTTGGGTTGACGGATGGTTCTATACGTCGAAGAGGCGTCACCGTCCAGCCCTGAGGCAGGACTAGGCCCGGCGGAAGTCGGCTGTCGCCAGCAGGAATGGGGGACGATGTTTGGCTGCTTAGTTGGTGGATGGAGGGACCTGCAGCAGAAGCAGGGGTGAAAGCGGCAGATGTCGGTTGTGCGTCAGTAAATGGCTGAGCAGTTATGGGGTTCTGTTGCGCTGTTCGCAGTCTTTGAAGCTCTGTTTGCAATGCGCGCAAGACATGTAATTGGTCTGCGGTAGCTCGCAGGCTCTGATATTCTTGGGCGATTTGTAGTTCGAGATTCGCCAGCTGGTTCTGGATATTCATCAGGTTGGTTGGCGCGGTGGTGGTAGCTTGTTGCTGTTGTTGTTGCTGCTGCTGCTGAGGTCGACCGAATCCGAAGCCAAAGCCAAATTGTTGAGCCCCAGCGGGAATATTCGCAGGCGGAGCAGCAGCGGCATTGTTGTTTCCATGAATCTGTTGCTGCAGATTCCGGAACATGTCTCCCCTTCCAGCACCGAATCCAACACGGAAAGGCCCTAATTGGTATACGCGGGCCTGGGGTTGGCCATCGACAGCGACGTTATTCGGTGGATTAGCCCCTGGTTGTGCCGGCGCATTCCCACGTCCACCGTTATTGTTGGCATTATTATCTCTGTACTGTTGGTTTCGTGGCACAACTACCGGCCGTCGGCACGTTGGACAATTCTGCTGCCGCTCCAGCCAGCTCCGTAGACAGGCGAAATGAAGAATATGTCCGCAAGGGAGCTTCTTCGCTCTTAGTCGCTCGGGTACAGCTCTCCTGTTACCCTCGGCTGGTTGTTGCCAGGCCACCATTTCCTCTCGGCAAATAATGCAGACATCTTCGCCTATTTCCTCTGGCGTCGCATCGGGGTATCTCTCGTTCATATCTCTTGTGGCGGTACGGTACCGCATGAAGTCTGCCAGACGTCGCACGAACGAACGAATAGTAACAACCACGTCTCGTAAAATGTGAATAGGGAGACCGTAGAACATGAAAAGAATGGTGAAAAAGGATAAATATACAACCAACTTGAAAAAGTCGGTAATCAGGTCAAGGTAAAATACCCAACGACCTTTTTCTTCCCAGCCGGGAATATCCAGGTCCATTTCATCTATATCGTTTTCATCTGGAAGAGTATCCGGGACTCCATAACCACCGGACTCCTGATGTTCACGTATTGCCTGCTGCCTGGCCGATCGAATTTCTGCCCTGCGCTCCGCGAGACGAACCGTTTTCTGCCGGTATTTAATATATATTTCCACAACCGAAATGCAGTATCGCGCCAGCGTTGATGAGGACAAAATGGTGAGGATGGCAAATTCGAAGCCGAACATCACCATCATGTCCGCACGAGCCTGTTCCAAGACCGTCCTCACTGCATAGTCCAGCAGAAAAGCGTCGAATGCGACCGAAAGCAAAAGGGACGATGCAAGGCGGGTGTGGAATAGTCGAGGATTCGCGGGTGGTTGTTGTTCCAGGATCTCAACTCTGCCTTCACCAATCCAGCCCCATATCTTGCCTACCAGGAGACAGACAAACATGACCAAGAACCAGCCGCCTAGCTCTCCGCGGAAAATTGTCATGGCAAGGCATGTTTCTGTGACGGCGAACCAGGCCTTTTCGTATAGTTGCTCGGTCTCGATGGGGCGCAGTTGTCCGTAGAGAAGTCGCTGAAGGCCATAGAGAAGCCATCCGGTCGCAACCAAAAATAGGTTCGTCAATATCTATCATTTTGACGAATAAATTAGCTCGGAAGTCCGGATTAACGATGCTTGTCCTCAGCTTACCATAAGATTGGCGCTACTCTGCGAAAGATACACGGCAGCTGCATAGAAGTTGGACCGCTGATGCAATGCCTTTAGAATAACCCCGGCAGCCAGGGTCGTTGAGACCTATGATACCTGTAAGTACTCGCTCATAAACGTGGGTAGCCAAAGTATAGCCATATACTCACCCCAGCATATGCCGCTAATCGCATGCTGAAGCCGATGTGATGACCTCAACAACTCAAATAATCATTTGCACAAGGCCACAGAGATGATATAAAAAAGGAAGCCGCAGCTAGGAAGGCATCGTCTATGGCAAAGAGTTGGCACAAAGGCGATGAATCGCAGCCGTGCTGATGGAGGAAGCACGTCGCGAACAAGCCAGCTATCCCTAAGGTCAATTCCCGACGCTCTCCGCAAACAACCTTACCCCGCTTATGTCAGCGATAACCCCAACAATCTTCAAGTCACCCATCAACTTGTCTAAACAGATGCAAAGCCGGAATTTCTATGAATTCTGTCGATTGAATACTATCTTCGCATTTTCCACTTCATATTTACGCCACCTCGATAAGCTTCGTGGGAGAATGTAAGTCGCGTGCAATAGTGACGCACGTGATCGCCGATTACGCGACGAATGTAGAAGCCCCCAATCCTGGCGATCTCTCGATAGACAGCAACATCGCACAGCTTATCCCCCGAACTGTAGTGTCAGGCACAGTACAGTGATGGGCACGGAGCTGTTCAGCTTGACAACACCATGAGGGACAGCCCCTGACTGGATACTTCAATCTTCACCACTTAATTACTTCTACCACAAATATGACGACACACCCACCGTTGTTCACTGCATCTCGGCTGCAGACGGCAACCTACCTCCTTGGCGTCTGTCCTTTTTCTATTGCCTTTCTCGTCTTTCTCAATTCCTCAGTCTCGTTTGTAGTGACGGATTTGATTGGGCTCGAAAAAGGCGAGGGTGATGCCGTTGGAACACTTGGATTTGCCGATGAGCTGCTGGCATTGATTGCTTGTCCTGCGTGGGGATTGCTTTCGGACAAAATAGGTGTTCGCTATGTAAGTCACCGGTCTCGTTGTGTTCTAATTGATTCTCGACTGACCGTTTGTTTGCTCAGGTCTGCACCATCGGTTACACGATCATTGCTCTGGCATTAATCGTCTTCGTACAAGCCTCCAATGTCTACCCACAACTCCTCCTTGGGCGACTCCTTTTCAGCCTCGGAGGCTCAGCCGTTTCGACCATGGTAACGGCAATCCTACCTACAGTAACGGAAGGAAATACTCATCAAGGAGGCCCGGCTCATAATCGACGCTCATGGCACACCTGGAGACCATCTCTTTCATCAGAAGTAACAATCACGCCGTCTCGTTTCGAACGGAGACGCTCCCAGGAGCAAGTGGAAGAACAGGCCTCTACTACTACGTCGTCGTCTCGATTAGCTGGATTTGTGGGGCTTTTCGCAGGCTGCGGCGCTTTGATCGCGCTGACAGTGTTCTTGCCTCTTCCAGCGTATTTTGAAAACTCCGGTTCGTCGCCAGCCCAAGCCATTCGACAAAGCTTTTATGTCGTTGCGGTAGTGGCACTTGTTATTGCGGTTGCTTGTTTCTTTGGACTTCGAAATCTGGCCGGAGAGGGAGAGAAGCGCATCCAGTCGCTGTGGCAGGGAGAGCCAGCAGATGATTTCTTTGGTTCTCAGCCAAGAACGACTGACAACTATGGCAAAGACCTTCTAAGTGCTTTCCATCTTGGATTTCAGCACCCTGAAATCTGTCTAGGCTACATCGGTGGGCTCGTTGCGCGGGCATCGTCGGTTGCCATTTCTCTTTTCATTCCATTGTTTGTCAACCACTATTATCGAAAGTCAGGCTTATGCCATGCGACAGATGTCGAAGATACACCTTCAGGTGGGATTGGCGAAATTAAAAAGTCCTGCCCGGAAGCATATATCCTGGCCTCAATATTGACTGGCGTGTCACAGTTGATAGCTCTGCTTACGGCTCCTGCCTTTGGATACCTCTCGGAAAGATCGCGTCGATACAACCTGCCGCTTCTCTGCGCCGCGCTTTTTGGCGTGATAGGATATGTGGCTTTCCCTCTAATGACAAGCCCCCAGTTCAAAGGACCAGATGGAAGCGGCAGCGTTTTCGTCATTGTGTCTTTCATTGGAATCAGTCAAATAGGCGCAATTGTCTGCAGCCTGGGAATCCTTAGCAATGGCGTTTTAAGCATTAATCCTCACAGCCATCGTCGAGAAAGCCGGTCATCAGAGGCAAACTCAGGCAGTGGCGAGGATAGTGGCATTAATCCAGACACTGAACATGACCCACTTCTCGCAAAGCCAGGCGAAAGCCTCGCATTCCCGAATTTGAAACATCTAAAAGGCTGCATTGCAGGAATCTACTCGCTTTGCGGTGGAGTTGGTATCCTCTTGTTGACCAAACTGGGTGGGTTGCTCTTTGACCGGTCATCGACTGGGGCTCCTTTCTATATAATGGCTATCTTCAACGGCATTCTACTTTTAGCTTGTTTGGGGTGCATTTCATGGCGGTACCGTGGATAATTCATGGTTTATTGATTCATAGTCTTACTTCAATAGAGTTGATCGCTTCCCTAGAATATCGTATTAACCATTCTCTCAAATTATACAGAGTCCCAATATATAGTACAATAGCACAATAACAATAAAAGTACCACCAAGCCTTTATTAATTTTGTTGTCTACTATTGTCGTCCGATTGAGCATCCCATATACAGCGCTAAACCCAACACGGATACATCACGTGACTTACCAGACAAATGGGATCCTTTTTGCAGAGTTTGCATTGTCTGCCTGGCCTCCAAACATCTAAGCTCTTGTGCCAAACCAAGCAAACATCACATCATATTGCAGATCGATCGATAGCTACTCCATCAGCTATCAACAAACTTGTCCCATTTTTCTCTCTTCAACCACCACATCGGGCTCGTGAGCCCTGTTGTGGGAATACTTGCAATTGATTGCTTCGATCCCTCGGTGCGGTCGCGACGCCTCAACATACATTGCGCGTTCTGGAGTGGAGCATCGAGGACATCGAATAGGGCAAGATTGATCACATCTATTTATTTCTCACTTGAATAGAATAGAGTGTGATTACTCACATCGCGCTCTGTTTTTTATTTGGTTGCCACATTCAATGGCTTCAAATACGAACTCTCAACAACAGCAGCAACAATCCGACTTTCATGCTTCCAACCCGCATATGGACCACACAAATTACACAACGAGCGAGAACCAACTAGCAGGTCTAGTTCAAGCAGCAACGGCAGCAGCAGGTCAGGACGTCTCGGAGTGGGCGGCTGCTGCTGCCGCCGCTGCCGCGGCCGGCCACCACCACCTCGAGAATTATCCAACAGACCTACATTTACCAGACGATGGATTTGGGGAGGCAGAGTTCGGAAGCCTTAGCTCTCCTCCCCCCCCTCAAGGCGCTGGACGGCAAGTGCGCGGATCAATCGTGAACAGCGGACAAGGTGGCGGACAAGGGGGTCTGTCGCGCGCGGCTTCGAAGAAGAGGAAGCGCGGGGATGAAGCTCTCGACCCGGCGTTGACTGGCGTAGGCGATCAAAGCGAACATCAACAGCAGGCATTCGATGGAAGCGAATTGAATATCAGAGAATTGGCACCAAACCAGTCTGTGACTGATGCGCGGGCGGCTGGAGTGCATTCCGCAGCTGCTCTATTCAGACAGCCATCCAACAATAAGAAATATACTCGGCCGCCCATGTCCCGTTTATACGCATCGCTTGAACTCTCGCCCGAGAATTTTCTACATTTGCAGGCAGCCGCTAAGAATTATATGTTGGACGAGAACTATCCGGATCGACGCGACTGCGTTGGTCAGCGTGGCAAAGGCGATACCGAGATGGTCAAATTGCGGCTGTGGAATTGCGTGCGCGACTTTCTCGAGATTGAGGGATACGGCGAGCGGTATTTCGGCGAGCACGTTGTCAATGAAGGCATGCCGGCGCGACAATACATTTGGCCCCGCGATCAGCACAAAATTATTTCGCTTGTGATTCCATTACTTCGACGGATGGTCACCAATGAACGGCAGAGACAGTATGCGATTGAGACGCGCAAGGGTGGTCCAGGTGCTGTTGGCGGTGGTGCTGAAGAGCGTAAGCGACGAAAGACGGATGAAAGCCCTGCGAATATAAGTGCGACGGACCAGGCAACTCCAGAGTCACAGCAGCAGCATAAACAACAGCAACAACAGTCACACGTACCCGTCCAGCACCAAGATACCCACACTCACTATGCGCCGCCTCCTCCTTTGCCGCAACAGGACTTTTCAACGTCTGGATCAGAAATGGGGATCGGACTATCGCCGTTGGTGTTGGATGGATACCCAACCGATTGGGATGCGGTGTCAAGGTCCTACAACATGTATAACCAGGGCTACCAGCTGGATTCTCTCTGGGGAGTATCCGGATTGCAACAGCCGGATTGGTGGGGATTGGTCGCCGCAGTTGACAGCCATTACCAGATGGTGCACAATGGAAATCCAACGGAGTGTGTGGAAGCGTGTGAAGCTCATCATCTCGAAAGCATCTTGACATCGGACGAAATTGCGCAGCTGGGTTGGCGAATCGGCACGTCTAACTCCACGGCCCGAACAGACTTGTAAGATTTCCCCCCTCTTCTTTTTTTCCAATGCGTCATACTAACAATTCGATGTACAGTGCAAGCAGTGTAACCCGTGACCTCGACCGCATCATCAAGGAGAGCCTCATCAACAAAATCCAAGGCACCGGACCAGACGAGGAAACAAACCCCCTCAATGACCATAACCTATCTCAACCTTATCTATCAGACATGCACCAGTCATACGGTTCAGCTTCGCATCAACACCCTCATCACCAACCTCACCACCCACACTCTCACGAAACATCCCCCATCACTCTACGCTTCAACGTCATGTACGAAGGCAAACGCATCTTCCCGAGACTCGACGTAACAGCCGAGCAGTGCCCCGATCTCGCCAGCGTCTGCAATCTGATTGCGCATCGTTGGACCGGCCAGTTCCCGGCGGCGATCTGTGACAGCAACGGCATTGTCGATACGACAGATTGGAAGATCCAGGCCTGGCTTCCTGAAGGACTGGTCACGCAGGACAATGACGGGCTGTGGACGATTGCGCAGCTGACGGCCGGAACGGTGGACTGGATGGAGAATGATTTGCGCGTGCTTGTTGACATTGGCGCGGATCCGAAGCGGAATAATTAGTACGTAGTTTTTTTGAACTTGTTTGTTAGTCTAGATACCCATGCATGTTGATATTGAATTTTCTTTTATGTTGAGTACAATCTATCCATCTATCATCTATCATCTTTCTATAAAATTTACTTCCACGTAGCATGCTTAAGGAACGTGAGGGCAGGACAAAGGACGCCATTCTGCTCTGATGGACAGACCTCTGAATAGTTGAACTAGTTAATCCTCTTAGTCTCAACGACTCAATGCTCGTTCTGTGCATTGTGCATTGTGCATGAAATATGCCAGACCCCGAGATGTTCAATCTTCCGCGGATATTGATCACAGCTCAGGCCCAATCTCAACAGCCGGAAACAATTATTAGGTTATACGGCTAAACATCCCCGATTCTCAACCCCACGGGGTCAAAACGAAAGTTCGTATGAGTGATGTCGTCGAGTTTGATATACAGAAGTAAGTCAATTGCCGGCATATAGATGTGCCAATCAGAGACAGCAACAATTGCCGACTGTCTTGGATATGATTGGCTTGTGTATGCTTACTGAATGATAGACGATGATTGGTCGCTGGACAAATCTCGAGGAGAGCTTATGTCAGCGCGGCAGCAGGTAAATCCGCGCCGAGACTTGTACAAACTCCCTGCGAGACACAGCATATGCTGTACTAGTAGCTAGCATATATAGATCGATATATGCATATATATGTGTCTGTATATATTAATCTGATCCGTAGATACGTATACAAGGAGAACAATCCGGGGAAGTGGACCGGATTGCGCAGATCATGGGCATGCCAGAGACGTCGGAAAGCGGTTTCCGTTAGAGGCACAGCAAGGGATGCGCCATTGGCTCGAGCGAGAGTATGCTTATTTACCCCGTGGGGTTTGCATATTTGATCTGTGACATCAGATGGATGCTTTAGATGTCTTGTTTGGACGGAACACTGCTGTGTAGAGTGCTGCTGCTGGTGAGGGCTCTCATGAGGTGCGCATCAACGTGATGATGATAGCACCCGCGCTAGTCTGTTTACAGCAATAGGCGAGACTCGGAAAAGGCAGTCGGCAAGTGCTCGCAACCCCGCATGCAGCGCACACTGACAGCCAAATCCATGGACAATGGATTGTAATGGCGATCATGCATAGGCGATGGCATGTATATTACCCGTATGCAATATTTTCTATTTAATTGCTACTGTATCAGTGTAGAAAAACACAGCGACGATAGGAAAACACGGATCGCGGGCTCCACAGAAAAGTCTGTCTCCTTAGTTGGCACGCTTGGGCTCTCCGCAACCCCCGGCCGACTGTAGCTCCACGTTCCTCCTTCTTCATTTATAGCTGCCTTCCTCCCTCCGTCCTCAGTCTTACTCTCGTCTTCTCACTCACTGTCTTACCTCGTCTTACCTTGGAGGGACAGTGGCACACTTCTCTTGAACAAGACAAGAAAGAATATACCTCACACGAGAGAATATAAGAGAAGATAAGAGAAGAGAGAGACATCATGTCTGCTGAAAAAGGGGACGAAATCTTCAAGTCCTCCACCATGGAGAAACAACCCACAAACCTCGACAGAGACATGCTCGAGAAACCCTCGTCGATGGATCGACTGCTCGAGAACGCTCGCGCAGCCACCGATAAGGAACATAACATGACCCTCATGCAGGGCATCAGACTGTATCCAAAGGCCGTCGCCTGGAGTGTTCTCATCTCAACCTGCATTGTCATGGAGGGCTACGACGTCAGCCTCGTGGGTAATCTGTACGGCTTTGACGCTTTCAATCGCAAGTACGGCGTCGAGGGCGCCAATGGGGAGTATCAAGTGCCAGCCAGCGTAAGTTTGGACCCCAGCCTCTTCTACTTTTCCAATGCTAAGCTGCGCAGTGGCAATCAGGTCTGAGCAACGGCGCGGCCGTGGGCGAGATCATCGGCCTCTTCATCAACGGATACGTGTCGGAGAGATTTGGATATAGATATACTGTCATGGGCTGCCTCGTAATGGTTGCTGCCTTTACGACCATTTTCTTCACTGCCCAGAATGTGCAGACTTTGTTGGTTGGCGAGATCCTCTGCGGTATCCCCTGGGGCGTCTTCCAGACGCTCACCATCACGTATGCGTCCGAGGTGTGCCCTGTTCCCCTGCGTAGTTATCTGACGTGCTACGTCAACACGTGCTGGGGAATCGGCCAAGTCATTGGCGTCGGTGTGATCAAGGCTATGTTGAACCGCAGCGGCGAGTGGGCCTATCGCATTCCTTACTCTCTGCAATGGATGTGGCCTTTGCCTCTGTTCATCGGTGTCCTCTTTGCCCCCGAATCGCCCTGGTGGCTAGTGCGAAAGGGCCGCGTCGAGGACGCGAAGAAGTCACTCCTTCGTCTCACCAGTCTCAACAGGGAGACCGACTTTGACGCCAACGAGACCATTGCCATGATGGTGCACACCACCGCGCTGGAGCAGAAAATTACCCAGGGCGCAAGCTACTGGGACTGCTTCAAGGGCACGGATCTGCGCCGTACGGAAATCGTCTGCATGGTATGGGCAATCCAGAATCTCAGCGGTAACCAGTTCTCGAGCTACTCGACCTATTTCCTGGAACAAGCTGGCCTGAGCTCGTCAGACTCGTATTCCTTTGCTCTCGGCCAATATGCGATCAATATCGTCGGCGTGTTTGGTGCCTGGGGACTGATGTCTCTGGGCGTCGGCCGTCGTTCTTTGTATCTTTTCGGTCTCTGCGGTCTCGACGCCATGCTCTTCATCATGGGCTTCTTGGGCCTTGTGCCCGACTCGCATCGCACACAAGGCGCACTCGCCACGGGCTGCATGATGATTATCTGGGCCCTCTTCTACCAGTGCTCCGTCGGAACGGTGTGCTACTCGCTCGTCGCCGAGCTATCGACCCGCCGTCTGCAAATCAAAACCGTCGTTCTCGGCCGGAACCTGTACAACATCGTCGGCATCATCACGGGCGTGCTGACACCCTACATGCTCAACCCGACTGCCTGGAACTGGAGCAACTACGCCGGTTTCTTCTGGGCCGGACTGTGCTTTTTCTGCATTATATATACCTATTTCCGTGTGCCCGAGCCGCGTGGTCGCACTTTTGCCGAGTTGGACGCGCTGTTTGAGAAGGGTGTTAGTGCACGGAAGTTTGCGACTACGGAGGTTAATGTGTTTGAGGAGGAGGTTGATAAGGGTGTTGTGGATACGTATAAGGATGTCTATGAGCATGAAGCGACCGCCTAATTTACCTGCACATATAAGACGTTGGATTTGATTGAGTGTGTATATGTGAGCGCTCTGATGATTTATGCGGCATGCTTGGAGTTCTGTATATAGTGCATGATTGCATATTACGATAATGTTAAGCTTGAACAGTGAATATAACTTATAACAACAACCACTACAATTCTACTACGTACAACTATTTAAAATTGTTTTTCCTCTTCTATATTTTGAGGAACTTGAAGGTGTTTGTGTTGTGTATCTGCCCCACAGGGCCACGCGGCCCGCCACGCAAGAGGATAGATTGATAAGATCTTTTTTCGATCTTATCTCCCGACCTCCCACGACGCTCGTGCTTGTCGTAAATAACAAACTACTCTTGAATAAACGACCTGAAATAGCAGCTGCAGACAGCAGCTGAGCCGTCATAATGAAACTCGTCGCAGGAACCCTCGCGAGCCTCGCACTGCTCGCCTCTGCCACTCCGATCGACAGCAGCAGCAGCAGCAACAGGGGCTCACACTCAGCCGAAACAACCACCACAGCAACCAACATAACCTCGCACGTCCGCAATGCAAACCACATCTTCAACTCCCTGCACTCGTCTATGCGCCAATGGGGCTCCGCCTGGCACCACAACGGCATGTCCTTCTACCTCGCCAGCGTGCCTGAAGGCACCCAGTTCTACCACGGCACCCGCTCCGAGTACCGCGTCAATGGCACCGAGTGGCTCGCCTTTGAGCCGGAGCATGCCCTCAACTTTGCGCGCGTGAGCCATGGGAAGGGGCCGGGCAAGGGGCGTGGTCCTGGCGGTCCTGGCGGTCCTCCTGGTGGTCCTGACGGCCCCCCTCCTCTCCCGATGCGCAAGGAGATTATGAAAAAGGGCAAGCAGGAGATCCTGCACGACGCACCACCAGCCGATGATGCAGCTACCAAAGAAGAGGCCCAAGAATGGGGCTATCTGCACACCTACACCGCCAACAAAGACCTGCGCCTGCTGTACATCGACGGCCTCTCCGCCGGTAAGACGGACATGGGCACAACCGACTCCGGCGACCGCATTTTCCTGCGTGACCAGGACCTTTCTCTCCCCGAGAAAGATCCCAGCCACTCATCGGGACCCGGCGGCGAGTATGCGCGCGCAGTTTTGGGTTGCGAAATCGCGAAGAATGAGTGGAACGACCGCATCGACGGCGTGCTGCGCGCCGAGGCCGGGTTTGAAATCATCCTGTGCGACTTCGCGCGCGATCTGGATGTTGTGCGTATCAATGCTGTGAAGAAGGAAGATGATTCGTTTCCGCCAGCCGGGTTTGGAAACAGCGGGTACTTCTACCGTGCTATTGCGGCGCGGTTTGATGGCATCGGCGGCGAGCGCGTGCATGTTAACTATGACAATTTCGTCACGGCTTTTACGTACGAGGAGCTGGATCTGTTTAACGGCGGGGAGAACGAGATGCCGCGCCTCGACCACCTCTCTGCCGAAGAACTACAGCCGATCCGCGACGATCTGACGAAGTTCGTCCTGGAGCACGACACCACCGAGCCGTCATTCAACTGGCAGACCATCGTCGACATGATCGTCACCAAATACTCGAATCTGCTCATGTTCTATGCCTCTGACGAGATCGACTCCCTGCGCAGTCTCCAGGGCAACATCACCACGCTCTTCCTGTCCTTCATCGACGGGCGCGCGCGCGACGCCGCCGCTGAGACGGAGCGCTGCGCAGCGCAGTTCACTTCCCCGAGCAACCGTCTTGCGCCGCGCCAGAGCCCCAACACTCTCGCCGCTGAAGTCGTCTACGACGTGTCCTACAGCATCTGCGCGACCCTGCGCAGCGTGCTGGACGACACGGACTTTACCATTGCCAAGTCCCGTATCACGGGTCTGGTGGAGTATCTGGCCTGGACGACGTGGAAGGAGTGCAAGACCAAGTGCGGCTATAACCAGGCTTGCTTTATCCCCATTTGGCCGTTTGGTACGGTGGAAGATAGGCTGAATCCGCAGTGTAAGGATGGCACGGATGATCCGCGGGGTGGTAGTGGTGGTGAGAGGTACTGGCGAGGGGGATTTGGGCCTGGGAAGCCGCGTGAGGATGGGCATGAGGAGTTGTAGGTGATTCTCTCGTTTATAGTTTCGTTTCGTTTCGGTGTTGATATCTATCTTGATATGTGCATATAGTTAGACTTTCGTTTCTTTTTTGTGATTATTTGGATAGATTTTGTCTTTCTTTATATCTTGAACTCCTTGTTATTAGACTCTGATATTCATCCTATAAATAATATGAATACTTTGATATTATTATAAAGCTCCTGAAGCATCTGCAAGCCAGCTTACAAACCCCTAAGCCTACTCCTTGTCTCTTACATCCTTATATTCCTTATCTAGGTACTGTACGATCCCCATTCCGCCCAAACCGCCTCCAAAACCGCAACCCAGGCCCTCGAGCACGTCGTTCATCGTCTTCCTGCTCATCATCATCCTCATCGTCTACTTCCTCCGGCGGAACCCACGGATTAATCCATTTGTGTTGCGGAATCTCGCCTATTTTGGTGCTTCCGGAGCTGTGCGAGAGGATTGATAGTCTGTTATTTGTCGTAGATGGTTGTGTTATCATAGGAGGAGGATGCTGTTCGTGCCGTGGAGGTGGTAGGGCTATATTAGTAGAAGAGGTAGCAGCGACTGAATGATGTGGTTTGTTGTTCGATGCCCTTTTTGCTGTTGTTGCTGTCTCGCCAGAAGAGTTTGCACGTTTGTATGTTGGCCTCGTGTCGAGCGCGATTGTGGATGAGTTTTTGGATCGGACCCATACGGGATGATTGTCTTGCTGCTGCGTTTTCTTCTTCTTTGTCGTATTTGTTGTCGTTGATTGTTTCGATGTTGTAGTTGTATCTACCTGCTTGCCAGAAGACCCGACGACAACGCCTGTCTTTTTGACATCCTTCTCCTGCTCCGGTTGCCTCGTTTTAGCACCTCGTCTCCCATTTTGCACCTGCTTGCCCTCGCCTAACCGTCTATTCCTGCGCTGTTGGTGTTGCACCGGCACACCCAACGAACTCACACTGTCCAACCGCATCCTCAAGCCCTCGAACTCCATCAACGCATCTCGCGCTGAAGTCTCAGACAGACTCAACAATGACCTTCTAGCCTCGTTCCGAACCGCGGCGTTATCATTCTTTGTCCCTTGCTGCAGGAGGCTTGAGATGATCTTTGTCAAACCCGTGTTTAGTACTAGGAGGGTGTGGTTCAGGGATGTTTTGGCGCGGTCTATATACCGTTAGCCTTTGTATTAGATTTGTAGGGTAAACAGATTAGAAGACATACCATCACCACGTCTATACCTTTCCCCATACCGCCCGGAATTCATTTCGTACGTCTTTGCGATCTGCCGTCGCGCGCGCCGGAGCTGCATTTGCTCGTTTCGAGATTGGGCCAATTCATCGTCGGTTGTGTATTGGGTTGGAGGATGCTTCCTGCTTAATCGCGACTTTGAGGTTGATTGTTTTTGTGTGTTGTCTTTTATGCGATGGAAGAGCTGCCGGCTCGAGTCGAATGCGGAGAGGAGGGAGGATATTATTGCTGAGAGGGGTGGCATTTTTAATTCTAATTTTGTATAGCTGGCTGTGTGACGATATTATAATAAACAGAGAATCACGAAAAGAATCATTGAGTCAACTCTCTATATAATAGTCTATCTCAGCCGGGGAATGTTGTATGGCTATGCATGCAGCCCCGCTGGTCTGGACTGTGAAAGCTAGACATGGCTTGCATTTATGCATCGCTAGGAATATTGTGAAGCCAATTATCGATTCAAGACGCCTTATCAGCCGCTGTCTCGTTTTAGGTGCATGAGGGGTAGCCAATGATGGGATTCCTCTCCGGCTTCCGTTTGTAGATGGAATTAGGGTTAGGTTAGGGCTTGAGGCCCTCAGGTCAGGAATGTACAACAATTCCAAGTTTCAGTGATAAAATTCTGTATACCATTCTATAACATTCAATCAAATCCACTCATTTCCCGCCCCTGCTTCGCAACCTCCTTCGAAACCAACTGACTGTTAACCGCCATCTTAACCGCCAACTTGGCAATAGAAATCTGACTCAACAGCTCAAACACACTAATCTCAGTCTTGATTTCCCTAAACACCCAATTCCGCACCTCAACCGCCTTCAGACTGTCCACTCCGTACGCATGTAGCGGCTTCTCCGGATCCAGGTCCTCCGACTCAGCAGTCATTGCGCTCGCGATGTTATGTCGAATTGCCAGCTCGACGGCCGCCGACGCTTCGGCGATGGTGGTTGCGGCGGCGAGCTTGGCGGCGGTGTTGAGTTGGGTGTTGTTCGAGCTGCTGCTGTGACCGGAGAGAGATGTCTTTTCGCATGTGGGCTTTTGGCGCAGTTCGAATTTGCGGTCGGTGGCCCAGATGGCTGTTGGGTGTGCGCCGCGTTCTAGGTCGTCGCCCATGCCAGTGATGATGTTCGACGGGATGGCGCGGCCGTCGGAGGTATATCCCTTCATGCAGGCCTCAAGCACGCAGTGCAGATCCTTCTCTTTTAGCTCGAGAGGCAGGAACTGAGGGTTCTTGTCCAGGAAACCGAGCCACTCCTCATCATTCACGTATTCTTCGGTGTCGGACATGAGGCCCACGTTGATGGATGTGCCCTTGAGGCCGAGAGAGGCACGGTAGTTGCAGATGGCGTCTTGGTAAGCATTACCGGCGCAGTAATTTGCTTGGCCTGCGTTTCCGATGATGTTCGAGATCGAGGACATGGTGATGAAAAAGTCGAGATCCGCCGGTAGGAGGCTGTGGAGGTTCCAGGTTCCTTCAATCTTGGGCCGAACGGCGGTTTGCCATTTTTCGAAGCTCATGGTTTCAAATGGGGAGTCCTAGATTTGTTAATTAACGACTATACCTGCTTTGAATTGGACGGCTTACTCTCAAGACCATCGCAAGTTGCATTGCACCTCTAATCTTCCAGCCCTCTTCTCTCGACCGCTCGATTAACGCTTCGAGCTGCAGTAGATCGGTACAGTCGCAGCGGAGTGCATCGACTCTACATCCTCGCTCTTGCCAGCTTTTCATGTAGGCAAGTTGCTTCTCTGTCTTTGCTCCAGATCGCGAAATACTGACGACATGTTTCGCTCCGTGGTCAATCATCAACGAGACCATACCCGGCCCAAGTCCGCCTAACCCTCCAGAAATTAGATAAGTCGCCGTTGGATCAAGCTCCAGAGCTGCGGGCTTGAAGGGTATCATTGGGACTAGAGCATTGGCGTTGAAGTCCAGCAAAACGTCGGCATATTGATCGACAGACTGGAGGGTGCTAAATGCCTTTTTTGTGTCTGTTACTGAATATCTTGTTAGATTGTGATATGTACCCAGAACACGCTGGCTGACTAGGTCGTAAGTCTTCTTGAGAGCGTCTGCCACGAGATGGCGTTTCTTGTCGATGAGCTGCTCCATATTGATCTTTTGATAGACGATTTGACGCTCGACGTCAATAACAGTGCCGCGAGCTTTGGAAGTGAGGTCGATGAACCGTCCAAAGTCGGCCAGACAGGACCATGTTTCTCTGAATCCTTCTCCGACCATGGTGTTCAAGACCATATCAACCCCCTGTCCATTCGTCATCCGCTTGATACCTTTGGCGAATGTCATATCACGGGAACTAAAGATATGATCTTCGGAAATTGCATAGTGTTCACAGAGCAGATTCTTTTCTCGGGAGGAATTGACAGTAACAAAAACATCGGCATCAAGCTGTTGCGCTAGTTGAATAGCAGTCTGGCCCACTACATCCGCCGCAGAATGTATCAATATCTTCTCTCCTGGCTGAACATGACCCAGTTCAAAGGCATATACTGCCGTGACCATTGAAAGCGGGAAATATGCGCCAACAAGATCAGAGCTGTCTGGAACTGCTGCCACGAGATCTTGCTTTTGTCGCACTAGAGTGCGGCATGTGTTTGATTGCAATGCAACAATCTTCTGCCCAGGCTTGAAGTTGACGACCTTGGGTCCCACTCGCGTGACGACTCCGGTGGCTCCATGGCCGATGATGGTCGAGGAAGTGTTACCGAGAACACTGTCCAAGTCAGCCTTGCTTAGCGGAATACTGGTGACTTGGAATTCAACGTCTTCCTCAGCAAGAGGCTCCATGGTTTTCTCGTCATCGATCCATAGCAGAGTATTCAACCGCCCAGGTGCCGTGATGGTCAATTTCAGGGGTCGGTTCGTTTGTTGGAGGGATGACATAACTGGCGTAGGCTTTTCGCTGTTGACATCCAGCTCCGAGTCAAAGCTTGAACTTGCAATCAGACGTGGGACAGAAATATGTCCGTTACTCTCCAAGTATTCCATGTCGATTTGTCCGCTATTTTCCTGTACTGTCTTTGAGAAAACATCCAGAATCAAATCTGCGACCCGTTTTGAGCCCGTCTGCAATTGCAGCGAAATCTCAAGATGGGGCAGACAAATCCGAGGGATTTCAGTCCGTATGACGCGGAGTAAACCTGTAGTCGGGCTGAAGTTGAGACCTGCACGGCTAGTCCAGAGCATGTAAACGTTGGAATTGCACAGTTTCTTGAGAAGCTCCAACTCCTCCTCGTCCAAGCTGATGATAAGAGGATGCTCCATTTCTAGAAGAGAGATGATCTTTTTCTTATGGAGTGCCTCAATATTGTTTAAGCGAGCGCTGTTGACTTGAATTCCCATCTTCTTCAGTCCCTGGGTTAAGTGTTCTTTCATTGCTTTGAGTTCTGGAGACATGGCTTTGGGCTCCAATAGCACGACTTCTTCCTCTGACAGAGTACTTTCGTCTTTTGTTACTGCTGATGCAATAACAATTGGGGCTTCCTCGGGGCTAGCCTCTAGAGTAAGAGTATGCTTTATCCCAGGAGGAGTTGTAAAACCTTCAGGGCCGTTGAATACCAACCAACCACCCGGTGTAACTAGAAATTTCAAGATATCAAGTGTAGATTCGTCCTGTCCAATGGCAATAACTAAACCAAAAGCTGATAGTTCAATATCTTGCTCTGTTAGAGCCTTGGACAAATCCGCAACTTTGAAGGTTGTGACGATGTCATCCTTTTCCAATTTGCTCTTTGTCTGACTGAGAATATCCTCTGTATTCTCAACTACTACGCACTGATCGAATTTTCCTCTGTGTCCAGTAGAAGGTGCAAACTGGCGGACGATCTCAAGCACGCCTTCGTCGCCATTATTACCGACAACAAATACTGAAAGATCTGAGCACTTGTGACACAAACGGTGCAGCCATGCTATCAATTGCGATCTTGCATCCCCGTTTGCTTTCAGAATGCTTTCTGCTTCCGAGCCCCAGAAGTAGTCGACGTCCTCCATCCATTGGATCTGCGTGAACAACTTCTGCTGGGTATCATCGGTCCCGGAGTCGTCAGGGCTTGTTACGTTGCGCGCTGCAAAGCCTCGAATAATAATTCTCGGGGCGCTCCAGCTTTCGTCAGATATTGTTAAAGCGCCAACTCCTTCTCTGGCCGTGGTCCTGTTACCAGAAACAAAGCCCTGGTATTTGTTTCCCGGGCCCTTGGGCAGATCAGCAGCAATGAACATGCTTCCCATGGATACAGGCACAGCCGCATCAGCCATATCTCCACCCGAGTGAATGCCAATGAATAGTAGATGAAATATAGCATCCAGAGTTGCCGGATGTATAAAATGAGGATATTCATACTGAAATGGCATCGCTGACTTCGTGTCTGGAATTGTGATGGTGCCGTAACCACAATTAGGACCGGCATATGCGCTGTCCAGATTTTGGAAAAGGTCCCCGTAATTCATTCCGATATCATTCATATTCTTGTAGAAGGTTGCTTTGTCGACAGATTTGCTGCTGACAGCGCGGACTAACTCATATTCTTCCGTCTGCTTTTGCCATTCGAGATCGGACTCTGTGCTAGCACCAATATCACTTTCCTCGTTATACACAATGGAGATTAGGCCCGAGCAGTGCTCAACCCACTCGCCGCCAGGGGGTAGTGAGAATAGAGTAAAACGGAACCATCCATCGACAACTTCATTGTCAAGTTTGTGAGTGTGGAACTCCAGTGAAGTCTCCACTGCCTGATCAGGGTCTTCAGGAATGACCATGCCACGCTCAAATTTCACGTCGCGGAACTCAACGCCACGGACTACCTTGTTCTTATCTGCAATCTCATGCGCGGCTTCCAGTGCCATAATGAGCATACCGGCACCAGGGAACAGAACCGTGTTTGTGATATTATGGTCCTTAAGCCAAGGTTGTTCATGGAGGGAAAGGAATTGCCTCCACCTAGGATGACGAGGATTCTGAACATCCACTGCCATTCCGAGAAGATCGTTTCTTGGGGCTTTCTTGAACCGCTTTGCTTTGGCAATTTCAGACTCGTGCCAGAACTCCTTGCTGTGATTCCAAGGGTACGCTGGGAGGTCTGATAGCACTTTCAAAGGAGAGCTGAAACCCTTCTCCTGGAGATTGACTCGGACAAGGTCTACTGTCAAACCCTGAGACCATAGCTTCCCAATGCATTCCAAGGCAGTAGTTTCGGCATTCTGGCCGCGAGATAATAAGGATGTGTAGGTGGTCGACGTGTTGAGTTTGCTGTCAATGCCGGCCAAAATCTGGTTGAGTGGTCCCTTGAGAGCTGCATGTGGGCCTACTTCAATCATTGCACTGTAATTGATTACGGCTCTGCGCCGTCCACGCGCACTTGGTGAGTGTCGAATCAAAGCTTGGACAGCATGGGCAAACCGCACTGGGCTTACCATGTTCTTGACCCAGTAAGCGGCATCCAGATCACTCGGTTGAACTAAGCCGGCAGTGACGGATGAAATCATAAAAGGGGCATCTTTAGGAGGTGTCTGAACCTCAAGTTTGCCCATAGCTTTGAGGTAGTCGTCGGCTATGGCTAACATGTGGTGACTGTGATACGCTGTTGGTACCTTGAGAGCTCGAGCGAATTTGCTGTCGGCTGTTATCATGGCTTCGAGCTGGAGAATGGCGGATTTGTCACCGGAGAGAGTTATGCTGGATGGACTGTTGATGCAGGCAACAACCGCCTTCCCAGATGTAACACGGTCCAAGTAAGGTTGAGCCTCTTCTTCCGAAATCCCGGCTGCCATCATGGCGCCGGCGACGCCTTCTAATGCACTGCTCACGCTTGTGGAGTAGATGCCTCGAAGATATGCTACTTTCACCGCATCTTCATGAGATATAGCGCGAGAAGCATAAGCTGCAGCTATTTCTCCGCTGGAGTGCCCAACTACAGCCTTGGGCTTGATCCCCCAATAAGCGAGCAAGTCAACCAGAGCTATCTGTATAGCGGAGCAGAGGGGTTGAGAAAGATCGGCATTGTTAATGCGGCTGTTCTTTTCGGTCTTCGTAAGCTCCTCCAAAGCATTCCATGGGCAACCCAGAGTGTCTAAGATGCTCTGAGTCTTGGTGATGCTATTCAAGAAAACAGGATGGGCAATCAATTCCGTGCCCATCTTTGGCCACTGAGCGCCCTGTCCAGTAAAAACCATGATGACATTGTCATTTTTTGTTGCACGACGAATCTTCGGCAGACCTCCCTCTAACCTGGCGCAAAGCTCTGTAAGAGAAGGTGCCACCACGAAAGATCGATAGTCAAACAAGGTACGACGAGCAGCAAGAGTGTATGCCAGATCATGGGTATAAGTTTTCAAGTCAGTATCCACACCTAAAGCAGACTCTTTGGCGTCTTGAATTCTTCCAGAGAGGAATTGTGTCCACGAAGAGCCCGCCCTCGCCAGGCCAGCTTGATCAAACGTGGAAAAAACAAAAAGCTTGTTAGCAGATGACGAACCAGTAGCTTCACCGTCACTAGTGACACTACTGTTAAAGCCGGAGTCGTCATCATAATCGACCTGTTCAGCTTTTGGCAATGGAAGTGTGGTGTGATTACCCGAGATTGCGTTCTCCAAGAAAAAGCTGGCTGCATCGTCAAGAATGACATGCCCGTTAGCTCCACCGTATCCGAAGGAGTTTACACTGACTCGGCGGACGCCTGTAGTAGGCCATGCAATTGTCTTTGGTGGCAGGGCAAGTTTCCATTCTTCGAGCCGTAACTTGGGGTTGAGGGTTTCAAATTCCGCATTTGGAGCGATGAGCCCTCTTTCAATGCTCATAACAGCTTTGATGATGCCGGCAAGCGCAGAGCATCCTTCGGTATGGCCAATATTCGTCTTCACGCTGGATACATACAACGGGGTTTGATCTGGTTTTCTAACTGCACCAAAAGTAGCCCCAAGAGCTGAGAGTTCCAAGGGATCACCGAGTGGAGTACCAGTTCCATGGGCCTCAAAATATGCCGTCTCAGTGAGCGGTAATCCGGCCTTTGCATATGTTCTCCGGATCAAATCGGCCTGTGCCTGCGCGCTCGGCATCGTGATACCTGGGGTACGACCATCTTGATTGCAGCCCGTGGCACGAATCACAGCTCTGATGGTGTCTCCGTCAGCAATGGCAGAGCTCAATGATTTCACAATGAGAGCACCAATTGCTTCACCACGAGCGTAACCATTGGCTCGGTCATCGAAGGAGTGGCATTTGCCATCAGGGCTCATCATATGCATCTTACTCAAGGAGTGAAAGAGGTCGGGGTACAGAAGAAGATTGGTTCCACCGACAATGGCTTGTTTAATCTCTCCGGCCTTGATGGATTGACATGCTAGGTGAAGTGCATACATGCTACTACTGCATGCAGTATCGACACTGAGAGACGGTCCTCGCAAGTCAAAAAACCAAGAAACACGATTTGACAGCATAGTAGCTCCGTTACCAGTTGCTATGTATGGACCCGTGTTGAAGATGTCGGAATTTGACATCAGAGAATAATCTTGAGTGAAGCACCCGACAAAGCACCCCGTGTCGGAACCAGGTAGAGATGTCATGGGAATGCCGGCATTCTCCAGGGCTTCGTAGGAAACTTCGAGTATCCAACGGTGCATGGGATCCATGGTACTCGCCTCCTTTGCTGTCACGGAGAAGAACGGGGCATCGAATCGAGAAGGGTCTTCGTCTATAAAAAATCCACTTTTGACTCCGATCTATCTTGCATCAGCACGGAAAAGCTTTTGAGCACAATTTCGAGGAGCAACCTACAGCACCCTTCCTGTCAGGATCTGGATGATACCATGCGTCAGCATTAAATCGATTTTCTGGGATAGGCCGGTGTGCTGTGCGAGCGTTGCTGATCATGTTCCAAAAGCCAGCAGGAGATGAACCCTCTCCAGGGTATCGGCAAGCCATGCCGACGATAGCAATTGGCTCATCACTGTGACTAGGAGCCTTCGCCATTGCGCAGTTGCTAGTGATGGTGTACTTTTCGATGTGAAAGAATGGCGCACCTCTGCTCGATCTTGATTATCGCGTAGACCGATTGAGAGTTGATAAATAGAAATAAACTGACAGAGCAATAGCCCTTTAATAGGGTTTTTGAATCGTCTAAATCTGCCTCACGTCGCTTGAATCAGCCACAGGAGGCCGGAATTGCGGCGGACCTGAGTCGCGCCATCTGTGCTTTCCACCAGTAACGATTTCTAGTACCTTGCATGTCGCTCGATGAGCATTAGGGCTGAGTGGACCTTTGATGTTTCGAATACCAAGCGGAAATATTTATTATTCGCCGACGGCGTAAAGCCGGCAACGGGCTATTTTTACGGAGGAGTCGAGATATGCACCCAAAAACATACCTTTTTCATATCATATTTTTCACCTGGCTGCCTGAAAAGTCGGCCTATTTTTTCCCGAAGAATATAGAGGCGCCCAACCTGTTCAGGGCGTCTTGTGATACTCCTGGGAAAGAACTGCCGTCTCGGACGGAATCAAAAAGGGACCGGGACGATTACAACAGACTCCGGCCCTTGCGGTGAAGCCTTTATATCCATTGCGAAAGTTAACCTAGGTTTCTTAGAGCATATCCATAGATACTATACACTGGTACTTTACAGCTATACTTGTCACTGGTTTGCAATATGGTCCGTATTTTGTGTCTTCATGGCCAAGGAACCTCAAGCAAGATATTTGAAACCCAGCTTTCTCTTCTATGCAAAAGTCTTCCAGAACATTACGAGTATGTGTATGCGGATGGGGAAATTGAATGTGACAAGGCGCCAGGTAAGAACGGACATTAAAACCGCTGCGTTTTTAGTACTGATAGTGGCAAAAACAGGCATCCCTCCGATGATTCCTGGGCCATTCCTATGCTACTTCAATGGCTACACATGTGATGAGCTGCAGGAAGCGCATGATCTTCTAGATGCAATAATCGAGGAAGAAGGTCCATTCGATGGTGTCTTTGCCTTCTCACAGGGCGCGTCACTGACAGTATCTTACCTTTTGCAACTGGAACGTCAAAAGCCTCGCCTGAATCCGCCATTCAAATTTGCTGCTTTCTTCTCGCCGTCGGTAGCTTTATGTCCAGACTTTAGTTTCTGTTTTGAAGAGATGGCGAGCTTCAATGAACTCGACTACGATTACTTCGCTTCAGTTTGTAAACAGGCTTCTGCGGAGAACGGCGCAGCGGCGACCGGTAGCCATCAAACCAAGGATTGGGACTATATAAATCCAGATCTATGGCAAGAGCAACCTGATTTTGAAACGCGAAAGAGGATTGTTGTTTCAAGTCTCGTCGGAATTTTGCGAGCTGGCGTGAAGTCAAGTATGAGTACTTCATTGCTACTGGGATACATCGAGCGACGTGACACTAAAGTCTTCCCACGAGTCTTTCATCCAGCCATGATGAGCGAGCGTATCTGCATTCCGGTAGTGCATGTAACTGGATTACAAGATGATGAGGCTTTGCAAGCTCAATTCAAACTTATGCCTTTGCTCTGTAAGGAGTCCATGACTCGCAAAGTTGCACACCATGGAGGGCACGATTTGCCACGAGCTCCCGATGATATCAGGGAAGTTGTCAAAGCTATCGAATGGGCTATTTCTGAAGGCAATATGCCAGTCTTTTAAATGTTGCATATTGGGAGCAGCCTAATCACTTGAGAATCTTGTAATCGATTCTTATGCATTCTTCTGGGGTGGATATTCAGGGTTAGGGCTGTCACGAATATTATAGAAATATACCCCATCGACTCACTAGTGTACTTACATGTCATGGAAATCGCATTTTGAGACTTTAGCTATGCAGCTTTACAATTGAATATAGCTGAAATCGGTTTTCTGTTTGGAATTCCACGGAGAAATAGGGACGGTGTATTCTCGTTCGGCCCGTTTTGTTCTGGACGGCATATATTACTCTGATTATCTCGGCAATACTTTCTTTGCTTAGTTGCATAGCGTATGAATACGTATACCGGCGATTCGGCATCTTTATGCATTGAATAAATATTATACTATAGGAATTCGTTACTGGTCTCTACTCGGCAGATAAAACGAAGACGGTGAGTACTGAATACCGGCGCACCTAGTGACAAATGCCATCGTGTGCATGTTTCCAAATTGGGACTAATTTGACAGTGCAGAATGATATACGCGTACACTGCGAAATGAACCATGGCTTGGTTAGATTTCCAATATTTCTTCTTCGTCCGAGCCCATATAGATCTATAATAAGTTTGGAAAGCTTCGATAAACGCCCGCTTCCTCAAGACACATCTCAATACAGTTGCCTATCTAAGTAGGCAATCTTAGCAGGATGAAAATTCTCTGTGGGTGATAGCACTTAGTTACCTCTTGCTATTCAAGGTTCTTTAATGTCTGGTACTGACAATGCCTGGTATAAAATAACTAGGCCTACATGGAATGGGCACAAATGCCGACATATTTCGGGCCCAGACTGCCTCATTCCGGTCTATTCTTCCTTCCCATTACACTTTCCACTTTCCCGAGGGTGAATACGAGTACCCAGCAGCAGACGGGATTGCAGAGATTTATCCTGGCCCTTACTTGTGCTGGTATCCTTTCCCGCCGACGTTGGACAATGTCAGTGAAGCACACGAGTTGATCTGGAACATCATTGAGGAAGATGGCCCATTTGATGGCGTTATGGGGTTCAGTCAGGGCGCTGGTAAGTCAAGCTATTACGTGGGACTGATGATTCATGTCCCTGTGCTAAGAAACAGACAGCATTGGCCGCATCTATTCTGCTTCACCATGAGAAAAACAAACCGCTAGAAACACCGCCATTTCGGTTTGCAATTTTTATATGTGCATCATTGCCATTCTCTGTGGACCAAACCTCGGGTTTTGAACTCACACGGGCTTTCAAATACATCACCGATCCGCTGCCAGGAGATATCGGACATTGGAAAAGTCTCGTCAGTGAAGAGCAGTATGTTTACAAAGAGCCAAAAAACGAAATTCTGGAGCTCGCTGCTCAGCAAATACCAAACTTTGTCCAGCCGATTAGTAGAGCTAGTTCCAGTAGCAACATTGTTGCCACCAATTCCAGTCCTTCTTCCTACAGCGACTCCGATTCCGCTTCAACAGAAGATACTACGCTTTCTGACGACGATTCCCTGGAAGGTATCAGAGAAGGACCCGAAGGGGAACATACATTCGCTGGCTCACTCCCCGGAGTGATGAAGGCGCTACCGAGTCCAAACGGCACCAGAATCTTTCGTTTCCATCCGGAGGTCGATTCAGTGAGAATCTCTATCCCTACCGTTCACATATATGGGAAGAATGACCCGTACTTGAGTCAAAGCATGCAACTAGTCAATATGTCTCAAGAAAGTCTTATGAAAGCAGTGGTAGGTAATGCCAGATGAATTTCTAGATTATTAAGGCTAATGATAGTTTTCAGGATCATGGCGGAGCACATGACATTCCTCGCTCGAATTCGGCGAGTAAGGCCATTGCAAATACAATTGAAAAGACTGCAATGAAAAGTGATTTCATGTTTTGACAGTCGTATTGATGTGCAATAAACCTGTTAGACTACCAAGTGAAAGCTTGCAAGGCCAGGATTGAGCGACTTGTGAACTATTGTTTTAGAACTATCTAGAAGTGAACGTGTCGAGTAGAGTGCATTAACAGTTACCAAGCATGCCATGACTCTTTACTCGTATTCAATCATTGTCTGGTTTCACATGAACCCTGGGTTAGGCAAGCTGCCGTGTCATCAAGAATTGCCCTAAAAGCACCGTATAGTCCCCGGTTTTCTATTTTATCTAATTATTTAAATATGTCCATTGTATTCAAGTAATTGCTACTTGTTTATACTCAAGAGGATTGCCATTTCTTCACGTTATGACCCTATTTAGATGTTTGTAGACGCTTTCGGAAATATCTCGGAGATATCTACGGATATACCAAATCTATTCCCTGCACAGTGCCACTAATCTTTGAGGACTCGCATGCATGATACAAACGCAATGCGTGTTATTCAAATGTCGGCCACGTCAGCTTGCAGTGACGCGGATACAATACGCACCATCGGACCGTATTTGCAGCACATCGGCTCCGTAAACCAACCAGTGAATGAAGTCGGGACATTATTGTATGGGTTCTTTTATATAAGCGAAACAATGTAATTGCTGACTTCTGTCTAAGCCATTCCAAATCCAGGTCCATCTCGCATAAAGTCTGACTTGTAGTTAGTTACACGGACGGCCACACCGAACACGAGTCAAAGCCCAATGGGAACATGTTAACGTCGATGGATGCAGCCATCCTTGCTGAAAAATAATTACTCTGAATAGCCCAGAAGTGGCTACGGAAACTAGACTAGCTCCTGTCTATCCACCTTGGCACCTTCCTTCATTTGTCTAAAGTTGGTGAGTTCAGGTAGCCAGTGTGCGGAATAATGCGCCACTTCTTCAGTTCTTGTAGCTGAATAACTCCTGTTCTCTCAAAGGGCTATCTTATTATTCGGAGTCAGCATCAAGCTGACGTTTGTATATCGACGAATCATGTTCTACCATTACATTTAGATGGATTCAAGTGTGTTCTTTATGCCTAACAGTGATGACTAGCAGCGAAACATCATTTTATTAGATCGAAAAGGAAATAAGAAGAAAAAAGGCGCAGAAAACTCTTCTATATGTTCTATTAAAATTAAGGCGGTCTCAACTTCCTACCTAGGTGGACTTCTCAATGGCGTCTAACCTATTAAGACATTCTCAACCACAGCAGCAGCATCTCCAAAATTTCAAGGTTCGAGCAGCCTGCGAAGCTTGTCACCGGAGAAAGATAAAATGTCAGCCTCCAACAGGCGGAGGTGTCTGTCAAGCTTGCGAAGTAAATGACCGCAAATGCCTGTTTGCTCCTCGTGCGAAGGCAGGCCGTCCACGAATACCACGAAACAATCGCCCGGAGCCGAGTATTTACCAGCGACCCATGTCTGACGAGCGAGATGACTTGCATGAGATGCTCAATGGACACGGAATGAATGGCATTCAACTATCTTCAAACTTGGATTGGACCGATCTGAGCAACATCGAGGTCGCCAACTTTTTTACTGAGGATTACAGTCCGCTACCACTCGATAGTCTAAATGGTCGACCTGAACAATTGGTAACGAACTATAATGAGATAAAACGAAGCGAATCAAGCCCAGGAATTTCTGGAACGGATACAAGTAGTTCTCGGTCCGTCGATTGTCAACCTCGATCTTTAACATTGGAGCGACCGCCCATCCATGACGAGTTTACTTCATTGCTTCATGCGTGCACGGAATTGCAGAGCATACACCAGAATATAACACAGTCCGGAGTGCCGCCTAGGAGTCAGCTACAGTTGATGTTGCAAAAGCTCGATACGGCTGGGGACGTGGTGATAGATATTATCGGACAAATTCAAGTTTCATCTCACGTCTATGCGTCACTTACAGGGACTATATCCGCCTTGTCAACTCTCGTAGTTACGACTATGCTCCGACTGCTGGAAGTCTGTGATCTGCTCAGTCAAAGCACGACACCTAAGATCCAGACGCTGAGTCAAGTCCAGCTTCTCAAACGCATAGATTTCAACATTGCCCAGGTCTGCACGGCGGTCAAGCAATTGGAAGTCGTTCACCCATCGCTGGGAAGTGTCACCAAAGATATTCTAGTGAGGTCTTCTCTCCTGCGTCAAGAAATACAATCTGCGACGAATGAGTTGCCGATCGAGCTAGGTGGCATATTATGAGTTCAATTGATTTCGGGTTGAATGTCTTTCTTTCTTTCGCTTGCTGCTTTCGTCTGTAGATAGTTTTAGAGTTAGTATTATATAAATAAGATTTCAAGGTTTTCAACAATGCCGGGTATTTTTCAAGTCTTAGGATTATTTAGTAGTTGCATACCAGAGAAATTACCTTGCATCTATAAAAGGCATTGCGATATCTCAGACTCGTGCACTTCAACAGGGGTATATAATATCTTTACAATGCCTTTCTTTTTCTTTTATTATTTTTTCCCACACATGTCCTTTCATGTCTTTTATAATTGTTCTTATTGTAGGTTCTGCGCGTACATCGACGGTTTAGAGAGACTGGGAATTAATCATCTCATTATAACAAAGAGGCTCCATTGGAAATTAAGACAACCAACCATTCGGGTCGTATGATAGGGAAAAGGGACCCATGTCGCTTCTACGGCCGTAATTATCAGGCGCCCAGAGCTTCTGAGGGGCTTCCTCAGCCATGGCTTTCTCCAATTTCTTTCGCACGTAAGGAAATAGACACCTGCAGTTTCAGGCCCTCAAAAAGACATCCCGCGCCGCATACCTGCAACGTGCTATAACCATGGTATGGTATATTTGATGATTTGCGTGCATAGATATTTGTCCCTGTCTCATGCCTAAAAATATCCCTCCAGCAGATACTTATTCCAGAGGTTTGCTGACACTGGGATGCCGGAAAGCCCTAAGTCCGTTTTCCTTCGGTAGAGAATTCGCCCGAAGAGCCCACCCAGCCAAAGCCTATTAAAACCATTCGTACGTACGAGCATATGATTTTTCCGATGCGGGGATGCAATAGCCTGATTATAATTATATGAGTCATTTTGTGCCTCAAATAATGACTTTGTGGATGAAGAAGGGTCCCTTACCGGGCTTGTTGGTCTTGAAGCTAAGTAAACGTTGTTCCCAACCCTGCCTAGCTCCTATATGTGGGTAGGAACCAAAGCTGTTGCATGGTATTTATTATGTAGAGTAGTCCCATAATGTTACAGCTGGCGACAAGACAAAATCTATTCAGCTTTCTCCATGTCTCAACCGGGTGTTGAGAAAACATCTGCAGATGTTTCTAGGGCTACCAGTGCCAATGGAGGCGCATCGCACGATGGCCCCATGTTCGATCAAATTCCTGGCCTGGAATCATGGCGCAGAGCCCTTATTTTCATTGGCCTCTGCTTCGGCCTCTTTCTTTCCCTGATGGATACGTCCATCATGGCAACGGCCGTTTACACCATCTCGCTCGAATTCAACTCGCTTGCCAGCACATTTTGGGCCGTCATCGCGTACCAGCTTGCGTACTTGGGTTTTGCGGCCATCTTTGCACGTCTTAGCGACTTCATCGGACGTCGAATGGCCGTGATCATTGCATTCGTCCTTTTCGTTGGTTTCTCGCTGGGCGGTGGATGGTCTCAGAATATCAACCAATTGATCATGTTCCGGACCTTTCAGGGAATTGGCGGCGCAGGATTATATGCAATGGCACTTATTCTCCTTATTGAGGTTAGTACTGCCAGGCTTATCACCCTGACTTCGACTTTCATTGGCGGAACTATTGCTATCGCGGGTGTGTTGGGCCCTATTGTGGGAGGCCTCTTTACGCAATATGCCACATGGCGCTGGATCTTCTGGCTTAATGGACCCTGCGGTGTTGTGGCTGCCGCTCTCTTCATCGCTGGCTGGCCGAATAAAACGCCATACGACAATGCTTCTAGGCCTTGGGCGGATTTCGACATCATCGGGGCTATTCTCATGCTAGCCGCCTCGGTTCTTGTTGTCTTTGGCATCCAAGAGGGTGGATCTGGATCCTATTCCTGGTCGAGTAGTGTTGTGGTTGCAACCATTGTTGTTGGAGTCATATGTTGGATTCTTCTGTTTGGGTGGGAGTACTACGTCTACCGACAACAGCGCCAAGGGAAGAAGATAAATATTGCGTCCATGTTCCCATTTGAGCTCGTTGTGCACCGGCCCATGTTCGCAGGCATCATCTCTACTATGCTTACTGGATTCACGTTCTTTCTCGTCGTTATCTCAATGCCTCTCCGCTTCCAAATCGTCAACCTCAAATCCGCTTCTTCTGCAGGTGTACATTTGCTCCCTCTTCTCTGCTCCTGTGGGTTCGGTTCTTTCTTGGGAGGTGCCATTTCCAGCAAAAAGAACCTTACGTTCTACACTTTTATAAGCGCGAGCTGCCTGATAATGATTGGTGCTGGTTTGCTCTCTACTCTCGGATCAAGCATCGCCATCGAGAGCAAATGCTATGGATTTCAAGTCATTCTTGGACTAGGGGTTGGGTTGACATTCTCGAGTATCTCTCTCATGACATCTGTTGAGACCAAACTTCATACACATTCCGTAACTCAAGGAATTGTTGCTCAAGTGCGTGTCTTCGGGGGATCAATTGGTGTAGCAGCCAGCAATGCCATGTTTGCCGCTACCTCTGCTACAGACCTGAAGGGGATCTTAACTCCAGAACAAATCTCGGATCTACAGACAGATACCGGGATATTATCAACGCTAAATGAGACACAGATGGAGGCGGTCCGAGTTACGTATAATAAGGCATTCGACAGTAGCATGCGAATATGTCTTTACTTTGCAGCGGTCAGCTTGGTAGTCAATCTTTTTATTTGGCAGAAAAATCCGCCGGCACTTCGGCAGAAGAGCCAATTGGTGGATGAGGAATCTGATATAAATAAGGTAGACAAATGATGTAGCATAGCATAATATAGCTCTTGCTTTGTGACCATACGATATGGAATGGCTAGATATTGATATGGAAGTACCATTCCCAACATATGCGTCTCTATCTCCCTGTTATGGATGAACAGTAATAATTTGTAAGCAAATACAGCAAATGAGCTTCTCTGAAATATTCATTCAGGCATTCGTACATGATAAATATGATCTGAGTCTAAACTAATATCTCGGCGCATAGGTTTCAACCATGTTGAAAAAACGCCGAAACGGACCGAAACACGGCGATTCTCATTGATTTCTGTCCCTCGACAAGAAAAAGGCCCGTTTAATTTTCATCCAACCATTTCACCAGCGGCTGAAACAAACAGGGCACTTGATGCATCATTCCTAGACGTGCATATCTGTCAGCATGGCAATATATCCCTCAAGATATTGCGACGCTGTTCTTTAATTCCCGCACATTTGCTATCACTAAAGAATCAAAGGCCAGTGAATCTCACATAGACCAAAAAGAAAAAAGAACAGAATGGCTCTGATCGAAAACACCCAAGCATACACCGCAACTTGCCACTGCAAGTCAACTATTCTCCACGTCACTCTTCCCTCTCTTGACTCCGATTCCCAACCCGTGATTTCTTGTAACTGCACCATTTGCACTAAACACGGCATCGTCGTCCAATATTGCCGACGAAAAGAGATCCACTTCGAAGCGGGCGAAGCTGAATTAAAAAACTATTTCTGCGGAAGCCGTACTAGGGTATTGCGATTCTGCGGGAACTGCGGCGTCGTCATGCTGTTTGATGCGCATGGAGGAGGTGATGTGAAGGAGGAGGAGACAGTGGTTGCTATCAATGTGAGTTTGATTATGCAGTTGCAATACATTAGGTTTATATAGCGTCTTTTTCATCTGACCTACTTGTCTGTTTTCTTCAGGTTTGTGCTATTGATGGGTATAATCCCGACGAGGTTGTATTTCAGTCATTTGATGGGCGCTCGGTGCCCATCACACAGTGATTTGGAAGTATTTAAAAGTCATTTTTATTGTTGAACAGGAGTTATCGAGCCCGTGGATACTATTGTTCCCTTCTTTGACATCAGTATCTTGATACAAAACTTTTAACTCACTTACACGGTTTTTCGGGGTGGAATAAGCCCTAAGTGGCTGCTTTACGATGCTAACAAGTAGGGAATACAGGATCACACCTATTCGTTTTCTTAATATTTTATTGAAGAAAGTCTAGACCCTAGGATTAAAGACGAGGGAATAAATTGGCATTGAAATATCTAAAACAATATCCTAGATAACAATCGATTGACTCTTATTTTTTTTTCTTAGCCCGACAATACTGCCTAAGCCTCCAGACGCAACTTCTCCAAATCACGGATCTGCTGCTCAATCAGCGCTGCTTCACCTTGTGCGTCACGCAGCTTCTTTTCCTCTTGCTCTTGGATCTCCGGCTTAACCTTCTCCCGCCATCCCGCAGTGTTGATCGTCTTTTGGGTCTTGGTGACCAAGTCGAGGGCCTTTTGCAGATTGGCCTTGGCCTTCTCTTCCTGTTCAAGGGCTATTTGCTTGGAGACCTTGAGGTAGACAGCGGCATCGGCACCAACGGGGCCAACGACACATCCAGCGGGACGGGTCTCGTTTTCTGGGCCCTGGACGGAAAGTTCGCCAGCGTACTTGCCGCCTAGAGACTTGATGGAGACGACTTCGTCGGAAATAGTCTTGTAGCTAGTCTGGTTGTAGGTGGCCAGGATGAGATCGCTCTTCTCTTTGACATCATACTGAGCGAGGATGGAACGAATAGCCTTGGAGGTGTCGAGGACAAGCTCGTAGGCCTTCTCGGCAGCCTCGTCGTCGAATGAAGCGTTGTACTCGGGGAAACGGGCAACCATGATCGACTCGGTTTTATCTCCCTCACGACGTGGTAGTCGTTGCCAGAGATCTTCTGTGATATAAGGCATGATAGGGTGAATGAGGAGAAGAGCTCCCTCTAGAGCAGTGTACAGAGTTTGTTTGGCTGATTCTTGCACTTCGGCAGGGGTATCCTCCTGCAGCAATGACTTTGAGTTTTCGATGAAGACATCGCACAGTTGGGAGTAGATATACTGATAAGCGGTCGAAGCTGAAGTAGAGAACTCGCGTGTCTCAATAGCAGTGTTGATCTCTTTGGTGGCATTGTTGAACTTTTGCAAGATCCAACGTTCGGAGAGAGACTCGCGTCCAGTCTTGCCAGCCGTGGCTGCTGGTCGGAAATCAGGGCCCAATTTACCAAGAACGAACTTGGTAGCCTGATAAATTTTGTTGCTAAAACACGAAACAATTTGCTTTAGTAAAAAGAAAAGTAAATCAATAAAGAGAAAACCGGTTTCCACTTACCAGAAACGACGGTATCCGAAGATCACGTTGACATCGAATGCAATATCACCGCCACCAGTTGTATATGAAACAAGTGCCATACGTAGAGCATCGGCACCACACTCTGGAATACCCTTAGGGAATGCCTTCTTCTGGTACTTGGTGGCAACTCCAATTTCTTTCTCGGCAAGATTACCCTGCTTCAACTTCTCATGGAGAGCATCGAGGGTGATACCCTTCTGGACATCGAGAGGGTCAATGACATTTCCCAATGACTTGCTCATCTTGCGGCCCTCGCTATCTCGGATCAGAGAGTGGCAGTAGACCTCCGTGAAAGGAACCTTGCCTGTCAACTTGAGACTAAGCATGATCATTCTCCTGCGGTAGAGTTAGCGTAGGCCTTCTTAATTGGGAGCAATACAGAAGTAGAGTACATACGCTACCCAGAAGAAAAGAATATCCCATCCGGTTTCAAGTATACTGGTAGGGAAGAGCTTTTGGAAATCGAGGCTCTGAGCGTTGGGCCAGCCTAATGTTGCAAATGGCCACAGTCCTGACGAAAACCATGTATCCAGAACGTCTCCATCTCTCGTGAGGGTGAACTTCTGTCCTGGGAACTTGGCGGCAGCCTTGGCATGGGCCTCCTCTTCTGTACGACCAGTTACCCATAGGTTACCATCGCTGTCATCTGCTGCGGGCTGTCCTTCAACCTGGATAAGGTATGCTGGCGCTTGGTGGCCCCTATATCTCAGTTAATCACATATACTCATCTTCACGAACTCCAGAGATTATTAACATACCACCACAGTTGACGGGAAATACACCAATCTTGGATGTTCCTCATCCAATGGAAGAAATTCTTCTCCGCAGAAGCCGGGACAATATTGATTTGTTTCGATTCGACAGCATCCATGGCTGCTTGCGCCATATCATCCATCTTCATCCACCATTGTGGCTTCAGGACAGGTTCAATAATATCCTTGCTCTTCTCGCAGCGAGGAATAACCATAGGGTTGTGTTCCCACTTCACGTAGAGACCGGCTTCCTTGAGCTTATCAATCACAGCATATCTGACGTCGAATCGCTTCATGCCTGAAAATTGGCCACAGTTGTCTTTGAGCGTACCATTGTCGTTCAACTATTACACGAATTAATATTAATCAGATAGAAGAAAAAGGTTGAATTCTCACAATTGAAACGAACTCGAGGCCATGTTGTTTTCCACGAGCATAATCGTTGAAGTCGTGGGCGGGGGTCAGTTTGACAGCACCGGTTCCGAATTCCATGGAAACAGAAGAATCGGCAACAATTGGAAGGAGGCGTTCGACGAAAGGATGTTTTGCTTTCTTGCCAATCAAATGCTGGTACCTCTTGTCTGTATATCAGTCGCATTAGCAAAGATAGCCGAAAGAGCATGTTATAAGTTGAAGGCCGCTTACCTTCAGGATGCACGGCAATACCGGTATCACCAAGCATTGTCTCAGGACGAGTGGTGGCTATCTCAATGCGTTCCCCGGAGCCCTCAACTTCGTAGCAGAAATGTGTAATGACACCAAACTCAACCTTCTTGTCGTCTAATAGCATGTCAGTATGGCACAACAATATATCATGCAATGGAAATACTTACAGCCAGGGACATCAAGCAATGTTCGACCTTGGATATCTTGGTTGTTTACTTCCAAGTTGGACAAGGACGTATTCAAGGCACAGCACCAATTGACCAGTCGATTGGCACGGTAGATTGTACCTTCCTCGTGAAGACGGCAGAATGTCTCCGCGACAGCTGCCGAGAAATTTGGGTTCATGGTATAGGCTTCACGGGACCAGTCAAGCGAGGCACCCATTGCTTTCAGCGAAGTGAGAATGGATCCCTGGTATCTGTCCTTCCACTCCATCGTCAAGTCGACAAATGCTGGTCGGCCAAGGTCATGGCGAGTCTGTTTCTTCTCCTTCCATAGCATCTTCTCAACCACACTCTGCGTCGAAATGCCCGCATGGTCCGTACCCGGTACCCAAATAGTTGTTTTCCCCTTCATTCGGTAAAAGCGAGTCATTGTGTCTTGGAGAGCCTGGAGAAATGCATCCATTTAGTTCCATGACCAACAATGTAGGAGACATTGGGTCGCAACTTACCACCATCAGCGCATGACCCATGTGAAGAGCACCAGTGACGTTAGGGGGAGGGCAAGCCATTGAGAACACGCCTTCGGAATTGGTATTGCCATTTGAGTCAAACTGGGGCTTGAATAAACCCTTCTCTTCCCACCACTCATAGCGGCCTTTCTCAATAACGGTTGGGTCGTATGCATCAGTGGTCTTTTCGACAATTTTCTCTTTTTTCTCAGCCTTCGGTTGCGCGGGCTTCGCAGAGGCAGCCTTGGCCTGCTTCTCAGCAAACTTCTTAGCCTTTTCGGCCTTCTTCCTCTCCCTTTCCAGCTCCTTTTCCGTCTTCACCTTGCCCGCAGGAGCGGCAGAGGTGTCTTTCCCGGGCTCGGATTGACCGTTTTTGGCGGCTTGCTGGATCTCGGACTTGACATTTTCGGGCACAGCTGGCGCAGCTTCAGTTACAGGGGCAGTCTGCTCACCCACTAGAAGAAGAGAAAAAACAATGTTAGCATCCTGATGGTATATGATTGTAGATGAGGGGCACGGGGCACTCACGAGGGTTCGCAGATCCGGATGTTGTAGCCATGAATGAACGTAGATTGGGAGAAACGATTCTCCAGGGCGCTCGCCGCGCCACAAGACTCCGAATAAGTATTTTGAATGTCGCTGTGGGAATTGCGACAAGGACGACGGAGGAACGTGGAGGAGCTTGGCCGGAGGGGAAGCCCTTTTTTTATTTCTGCGAGTGAGTCAGATCGGTTTAGTGACTGCGGGGCCAATGGTAGGCTGGCGGCCGTGTGGAGACCAGCGGACCACACAATGCGTGCCTCAGGTATCGTAGCACTGCATAAATGGGTTACTTACGGCTCAAGCTCTGCTGCGTGGGTTCTGGACAGTTGTTCGTTGAAATTGAAACGCTGAATGAAGAGAAATGGATGCGAAACACGTCAGGTGCCATCACGTGGCCCATGCTCTGCTATCGATAAGGAACGCGATCGACTACGGTTTAGCTTCTTTGCTCTGAGGGAAGAAAATAATTGAATTCGTGTAGTAGTAGGAGTAGTTATTAGTCTTATGCAAAAAGCATGTATTCGCCAAGAAATGCGAACAGAAAAAGTAGGCCATTCAGATACGTTGCACTCATCCATAACATAAGCAAAGTCGACGTGATACATCAATGTCCTCGACACCAAATCATGAGCAGGTCCTAAACGCCTCAACCACCCTTTCGTAAGTGTAACGTAACGGCCCAGGAACTGAAACAATCAAAGAGGAGTATATTGGCTCGGTATAACTTGTGTAGAAATCTGGGTATAGTGAGGGATGTTTGCTGTAGGCAGACACCAAAAAGGTTATACTCGTCTGTGATTGTCAACTCTTCGTGCGACGGCCGACCGACACTTGGCACCTGGTAATTGTATAGTGCTCCGTCACCACGCCAGTAATATAGAGAGTCAAGTCGAGTCACAGATTTGACAATCGTTTGCGAAGGCGGTGTTCCCGGTATGCCCAAGTACAGACTGCCATAAGTGTCTGGGCTAACACGGTCTCATTTAGGAATGCGGCGCAGTGGCATTGTTCTGTCCTGTTTGAGCTGCCCGGACTGGTGCGAAATACGGGTGTGCCATTGCCTCTTGTGCGGTAAGACGTTCCTATAATAGAATCAGCCAAAGGAATAGAACGAAAGGGCTAGAGCATGATAGCTAGAAGCATACCGCATGGTCATATTTGAGTAACTTGTCAAGGAAATCAATGGCTTCATTGCTAACAAACCGTTGGTTTTCGGCATTGACAAAGGAGTGCCATGGTTTCTTGGGATAGCGCGACAGAACATCATCGTATTGAGAGTCTAGTTCAATGTCGTACTTGTCGAGATATTCAAAGAGCTCTTCGGTACCGAGTACTTTGGCAATCTTGACCAATTGGTCGGAATTGCTTATTCCGTGAAAGAAAGGCTCCTTGCGGAAGATCATCGAAGCAAACATCGCACCCAGGGACCACATGTCCAGAGAGTAGTCGTATTCCTGGAAGTCAACAAGAAGCTCGGGGCCCTTGAAGTAACGCGACGCGACTCGCACATTGTACTCTGTGCCCTTGTGATAGAACTCTGCAAGACCCCAATCGATTAAGCGCAGCTACGAGGCAATCAGTATATGATAAGAAATAAAAGTCGAGATATGAAGAAAATACAAACCTTGCGTTTCTCGTGATCGATCATAACGTTATGCGGCTTGACATCCCGATGCATGATACCCTTGCTATGGCAAAAGTCAAGAGCCTTGAGGAGCTCGAAGATATAGTAGCGGACGTCATAGTCAACGAAGCGAGGGTAAAGAGTGCGGAAGTCGGTATTATTGATATACTCAAAGACGAGACTCGGGGTTTTGCTTTGATTGTCGCGGACAACGTCAAGAAGCGCGACAACATTCGGTCCGCCAGAAAGGTTTTGAAGAATCTTGATTTCACGCTTTATCTTCTTCTTCTTGACTGGCTTCAAAACCTTGATAACGCATTTCTGATAGTTTACGACGTTTATGCCTTCAAAGACTTCGGAGTATTTCCCTCGGCCTGAAAGTTTCGTTGGTCAGCCTAACTCCTTCAATGTCGACAATGCATCCATCCATCAGATGCAGACGGAAACTTCATCCATCGATCACGCCCTACTCACCAATTTTGCGCACGACCTCGTAGTTTTCCAGCGCGCCCCAGGATATGTTAACACCATCATAATCCCAATAGGATCGGGGCATATGCGTGTTCACATCGGCGTAAACTCGCGCCATCTTGCAGTGTTGATGAAGAATGTCCAGCCCACAATTGGGCCTGTTTGGTTGAAATGCCGAGAGCGGGGTAGACGAGTGCTGATAAACGAGACGAAACTCAAAAACGCTCGGAGGGCAGGAGTAGCAAAGCTCAAAAGGCACACAGGTCCAACGATCGACAGCAATGCTACTTGGCAAGGCAGCTTGGGTTCACAGATGCATTAAAATAAGGTGGATGGGCCACGACAATTTGGTCTCACTGAAACGTTCCGGCCGCATGGAAAGTGGCTCGCTATTCGCAATCCGGAAGTCGCCGCTGTGATTGGCTCGGGTGAAGGCGGTGACCACGGCCGCAATCGACCCGTTCTTATTTTTTATTTTGGATTCTGCCGTGCTGCCTGAGACAGACGCTTAAATATTTCTTGCGATCTTCGTTTGGTGTTTCTTTATCAAACAACTTTCTTCAGCGGCAAGATAGCTAGTTTGGGAGCTGCTGCTAGCTTTTGCCCTGCCTGCCAAGATGTTTTACGACCTCAATGTTCCATACGCAGCCGACGATGCGCAATTAACCAATACCCTAAGCTTTCTGGCCGAAGGTGAGTCGCGGATTATTTCGAAGTCTGAAGATCATTTAAACTGAAATTGCAAACCAGTTGGATACACGACAGTAGCCCTTTCGCAGACGCTATCAGGAAAACTGCCTCCGAATCTTGCGGCCCCCCAGCCTCCGGCAAATGCGCCCAAGTCACTCACGCTTCTGACGCGCCTCAACCTCATTTTATCCGATCCAGCGCAGAGTTACCGCATGGCCAATTTGATACCGTTATTTTCCATTATTGCTGTGCGCCCCACGAATGAGAAAAGCTTGTTGAATGCTTGTACAAACATGGATTGCGACCTCATATCATTGGATCTTTCGGTCCGCCTTCCGTTCCATTTCAAGTTCAAGACCGTCTCGTCTGCCATCTCCCGTGGGGTACGATTTGAAATATGTTATAGTCCCGGCATAACTGGAAGCGGATTGGAAGCCCGCAGAAACCTCATTAGTAACGCGATGAGTCTCATCAGAGCTACAAGAGGCCGCGGCATCATCATATCTAGCGAGGCCAAACGAGCATTGGCTATTCGTGCACCAATGGACGTCGTCAATCTTGCATGTGTCTGGGGCTTATCTCAGGAACGTGGAAAGGAGGCAGTCTGCGAGGAAGCGAGGAAGGTTGTTGCCCTGTCTAGCATGAAGCGAACAAGCTGGCGAGGTGTTATCGATGTTGTCAATGGCGGTGAAAAACCACTACCGAAGGTCATTGATAAGGCGTCGAATAAGAAGACGTCACAAAATGTTGCTATTCGGGAGAGTAACGTCGAAAGCTTGAAAAGGAAAGCTTCCTTGGACTCAGCTCCTGAAGCCGAGAAGCCGCTGTCCAAACGAGAGATGAAGCGCAGGTCCAAGAAAGCCCGCTTTGAAGCCAATGCCCCGTCATGAATGAACCTACTACTCGAGGCACTCGCAGCTTAAGATATCTTATTAACCTAGCAGGACGATAATATCATTCTTAGCCTACGTCTGCGAGTGATCGCGATGGTGGGAGTTGAATGTTGTGATGCTATCAAGGTCTCTCAATTTGATATTCTATCGACCAAGGGCTATTGTCAACGCGGAATAGAACTCAAGGGTATTAATGTTTACATTGGCAGGCTTGGCAGAGCTTGTGGTCGCTGAGGCAGTGATGGTCGTTGACGATATTTCACTGGAGGATGTCTCTTGTGCAGAGGTTGTCGAGGCCGCCTGAACGGCAGATGTCCCAGAAGTCAATGGAGCTGTGGTGGCAGCCTGAGCGCTTATTGATGACGTTGATGATTGAGATGCAACAGCAGATACTGCGGACGCTGTCGTCTCCTGGATTATAAATCCTGATGGACATGCACATGTACACTGACAGACATCTTCGCCATCATCCGCTGCAGATGCGACCGAAGTCGAAGTAGTGGCTGCTGCTGTAACAACGGCGTTTGATGCTCTGGCGGCAGAAGTCGAAGCTGCGCCATCCGAGGCTGCTGCTAATATGGTCGAGGAAGCGCCAGAACCGCTCAAGCTCGGAGTGACAGTTACGGTGCTTGAAGCCGATACGATAATGACGGACACTGCGGCAATAGGGCTGGACGTTGACGTTGATGTCGCTTGATTTGCGTTTACCTCGGAGATGACTATCGTCTCAGACCCTTCCGTGACCGTGGCAACTTCTCCTCTGCTAGCCGTTAGAATAACCAACGGCACCAATCCGTCTGTCGTGTTTATTAGCAATGTTATACGTATTCAAATCGAACGATGCCTCTGCCATACCGTTGGAGCCAGACGGAGATATCTCGACTGCAACAGTCTGTGATGCCTGTGATGCCGATTGCGTATTTTTGACTTGACACACTTAGCATTGGCTTGTTAACAATAGAGGGGTGTCACTCACCGGCCGTGGACGAGGGTGTCTGCTGAACAGCTTGTGCTGATGGAAGCGTCTGTGTACCCTGTGCATTGGACGTTGAGGTTGTCGCGGTTGCCGGATTCAAAGGCACAATAATGCCCACAGTTTCGCTGTGATTGATTAATAATGGCCATGTCAACTGTTAATGCAAACGGACATACCTCGTCACATTGCTCGAGCTTTGCTGTGCATTGCCATTAAGATGCTCATTGTGATGGCCTTGCCCATGCGCTGCATGAACTGCTATATCAGTCGCCTTGGCTCCGAGTAGTGGAAGGTGGCGAGCAACGACAACGCCCTTGATCTTCCGTTAGCTTTGTTGATACTGCAAGTGCGTAAAGTGCACCACTTACATTGAGTCCCCCCAGCACTGCCACAACTGCGATTAGAAGAACCCGATACATGTCAAATGTATTTTTTCTTCGTTGTTTGCGCGGCGATTGATTAGTACTGCTTGCCTTCTAGGCAGTCACGACATTGATCCCACCAGGGGATTGATTTGTGAAAAGAATGGACGCTCTGAGAGACTCAAAAACTTCAATGGAGTTGACCTACGAGTGATCAAGATGGATGTACCGGGAAAGCATTGCAAAGAAGACAGAGATCCCAAGGGACTGGCAATATTACGGGGGATACATCAACTCCTTCAGACATTCCAGTTTCACTAATGTAATGAGATTGGGTTATTATCACTTGTCTCAGGGGTCTTCTTGGGCTCTAAATGTACCTGCAACCACAAATGCAGTCAATATATTGCTGGTTACCACGGCAGAATGAGCCTGAATTAAGCTTTTCGGTCCGGTGGCGCATCTATGAGACCTAGCTTACACCTGAAATCTAGCTAGGCAATAATACAACGCTATCTGGCCTGGTCAGGACTAAATAGCAGCTGTCATTAAGGTCTCAGGGACCCTGGTTTCAAAGATGGTGAAGCGAAACGCCTGGCGTGTCAGTGCGAGATAGAGGCGTTAGCAGAATTTGGGCCTAACTGCGCATTGGAATTCTGGTATCAATCCAAATTTAAGCTGTCAATTTAGAATATGAAGACAATTTCTCGGCATCGAATCCATAGATATAAGCGATTTAAAAAAAAAAAAAAAAGGCCATGAAATGTAGAATTCGACGTGCGGAGCTTATCGGCGGAGATAAGGTTATCGATAAGACTTATCGCGCCTGCCAAGAAAAACCCGAGACTTTTTTTCTGCTTCGACCAGGAACTAATTTTCCAAGCAGCATCACCTTGTGAAACATCAGATTACCACAATGCTTCGAGAAGTGTAAGTAAATTGTTTATTATTCCGTCATGTTGATCTCTGTGCCTTTTTTCCCATGTCGATTCTCTGTCAATTCGAGAATTGTGCAGCTACCTGCCTCCCTGAAATTTGTGCATGCGACCAGAAAAAGTGAAAGACAGTGAAACTAATACTGATAAAAATAACAGAAAACCCAAAAACCCGCGCACTGCGCGAATCCTTAAGAAGAAGGAGCCGCAACTCATCGAACCCCCCAAGCGCACATTGCTTTTGCACGGCACAAAATGTCCTCATGCACTCAGCACCGTCCTGAAGACAATCCATGGGTTAACGAATCCCAACTCCGTGCTTTTCCACAAGAAGAACGACAACATCCATCCATTTGAGAGCGTTGAGAGCATCGAATTCTTGGCCGACAAAAATGAATGCGGCATTGTCGCTTACGGAAGCAGCAACAAAAAGCGACCCAACTGCGTGACGCTTGCTCGGATTTACAATAAAAAAGTGCTGGAAATGTTTGAGTTGTTATTGATCTTACCGGGTGCTGGCGAAGAACAGATTCCGACACCCAATGCATTGAAGTTTGAAATTGGCATAGGGATGAAACCCATGATGCTTTTTGCGGGTAGCATATGGGAGGATAATACATCGGGCACATACGCCATGATCAAAAGTGTCTTGTTGGATGTGTTTAAGGGAGAGGAGACTGATAAGATTGACGTTGAGGGCTTGCAATTCCTCATGATGGTTGCTGCCGAAGAACCCGCCGAGGCAGGTCTTTTGCCTACTATCCACCTACGATGGTATAAGATCCACACGAAGCGTAGCGGACACAAACTCCCACGAGTCGAACTGAACCCCATAGGACCCAAATTCGACTTCAGAATTGGGCGTGTCCGCGAGGCAGATCCAGATGTCATGAAGGAGGCGATGAAGCAGGGCAAACGACCTAATGAAGAAGCCAAGACGAAGAAGAACATCTCCATGGACTCCATGGGTGACAAGATTGGTCGCATACATCTCGGAAAGCAGGATCTGTCGAACTTGCAAACACGCAAGATGAAGGGTCTTAAGCGGAGGGCTGGTGTGGATGAGGGTGAGGAAGTGGAGGGTGATGATGACGAGGACGATGAGCCGTCTCAGTACGGATCAGATGCGAGTGACGAGATCAGCTTCATCGACGAGGATGCGCCCTCGGACGAGGATATGATGGATGTCGATGGAGGAGTAGCAGTAGAGCAAGGACGTTCTAAAAAGCCCAGGATAGCATGAATCACTTAGCTTCTTTGCTTTATGTTACATACCCTTGTGCGCTACACATACACGCAAATTATGAATGTCAGTCAGTTCTTATGTATATGGATCCTAGGAGAATCGTAAATTTGTTATGTTAGCTGAGTATGATTAAAAATAATGAACCCAGCGCCTATCATCAGCCAGTTAATCTCAACTGTCTCCAAAAAAAATTGAAATGATCCGTCCCGTGATCGAAACGAGGACCTCATCCGAGAACATTGTATGAAATATACAAAACTGTAAAGGATGCGTCATAACCACTAGACTAACGGACCGATTTCCGTCATTCCAATCGCTGAGAGAGTTTACGTGGACAGAGAGTCACGTGCGCGGTGACGTCGGTCGGAAAGGGGAGATGCTTCCATCACATGCCGAGGCCTGTCGGGTTTAACTTTCCCCAGACAACAGGCGGGACTCTGTTGCAATGATGGCGTTCGCAGTGACGATCTAACCCCCTCAATCGATGTCATTTTAGAACACTGCATGTTGCGAGAATCAAGTTCATGACATTTCTGATTTTGGGCACTGCAGACTGCACCACTCGAGTTGGTGGTCTCCTGCTAGCAGCCGAGGATGGATTCCATTATGGTGAGTTGGGCACATTGACGGCATGAGCACAAGCTAACTGGATTCGCTGCTTGCTCTAGGATAAACTCGACGCGATCGCGTTGAATGACGACCTGAAACCCCTCCTCACGCTCGTCAAAGCCGCTCGCAATGGCGCTGTTTACGGCGCGAAAGTGCGGTTCCCGCATGCTTTGGTGTAAGCTTCGCAAGGATGGAATGGTCGGAGTCGAACAACTGAACGATCTTGTTAACGCATGTGTTTGATACAGGATGATATTTCTTTTTCGATCCGGAACGTGAGTTGTCCTTCCTTTACCACCGGCTTGTTTCACCATGAGATCGAAACGCCATGCTAACTTGGATGGTCTCTCATAGATTCCGCGAAAAAGTGAAGCTAGTCCTCAAAGCAACCAAACAACATGCTTGGAACCTCGCCACGTTTGCCGTTGTCTATAAGAGCACGATGTTTGCTATGAAATATTTGAATCCCAAGGGACCTCAAGAAGGCCCCTTCGACACGTTCTTTGCCGGCCTGCTAGGTGGATACATTGTCTTTGGCAGGAATCCTGGTAGTGTCAGCCAGCAGGTAATTCACACCATACCTTAGTTTAACTGTTGTATGGTTCCTGATTTATTGCAGATTGTCATTTACGTCTTCGCTCGAGTCGTTCTAGCCATAGCGAGCCTCTCCGTCCAGCCAAACATGCACCCGCTATCCTCACTTGTCACACCCGAAGCTCGTGCAAGGATACAAGAGAACGCATGGCCGGCATTTGCCAGTCTGAGCTGGGCAACTGTCATGTACGTGTTCCGATGGCATCCAGAGTCTATTGTCAATAGTTTGAGGAGCAGCATGACATATATGTAAGTTCTGCCTTTTTCTGAGGATAATTCCAAAGCGGACTCATACTGATAACCTCACTCAGTTACGTGGACTGCGACTATTGGACTTCATTCCACAACTTGTTGATACATAACAAATGATAGAAAGTCATCGTTTTGCTGTGGCATCTACTTATCATAGTTCAGCAAGCAAATACATGCTTGGGGGCAGGTGTTAGGCGTTTTATTGTAATGGACATGATTGACATCACGGGATGTCTTTGTTATCTATATATGTCATTATTAGTTATTGATCAATTATTTTTGCTATCAATCCATTTAACACAACAAAGAAATCAAGATACAGATGCAAAGCATACCAAACTCATTTGAACCTCAACATTGAGACTACGTAGTAGGTTTCATTCTGCCAAGAATTAAGTATCTGGCGCCACCTGTATAGTCATGCTAATATAAATACATATGGATATCGACCATGTTAATTAACTGTATCCAAGAAGCAATGTCTAGGATATCAGTTTAGTGCAGGAGTCAAACATTGTGTTGCGTCCCTATGCCTAGCACGATTTGCATTGATTAATTAGGGCTTCCGGGCCAAGTGAGGGAGGGCATCATCAAACAAGGAGACCTCAACCGCCCCGATATATGATTTATATTTTTGTTATCAATGCCATATCAACATTAGGAAGAATTTGCTAGAGATAATTTATTTGATTGTATTTTATCGGGTGTTTTGGATGACTTGTCTAACCGGGGTTTCTTCGAAACGTTCCTCACACAAGACCTGTCTCAGGATTCTCAGATAAGGACAGGAGGCGGTCTTGAAGGGAGTCTATTGTAACACACGCTATCTAGTCAGTTAACTAGTAGATAATATCTTCGATAATCGGTTATAAAATGACCGATGCTTGGCAGTTCATCTCGCGACAAATTCCAGTACGTACCTACCAGGTATACGGGATTTTCTTCCAAGTCTAGGTATCGACCTGATATCTGTTTATTTTCATTATAATTTGAAGCCTGCTGGACAGGTTGGACTTTTTTTTTTACATATTCATAAATAATTTGTTTGTTGCCTCCTTGATCCCGGCCGGACCGTCGAAATATATATACAACGGCAATGCGATTCTTGCAATTTGCATACTTCCTGGCTATTGCTCTCCCGAGTGACGCTGTACCAGTACCAGGCGTCGATGCAAGGCCTCATGCGTATGACTTTCGAGACTACGTGGTAAGTTAATTTTCCTATTAATCGCGAAGAAGAAAAAAGCACTATGTAAAATCCCATTGCCGGGTACTAAAAGCGGAACAAAGGCAAACTCGGCGTACGCCAAGTACGTCAAGCCTGCTGCAGCATATACACCTGTACATGAATACGAAGCCGTAAAAAACGATGTCAGATCGAAGCATGATACAACAATGCGGGAAGATGCAAGGGTCAGGGCACTCGATAATAAAATCAAGGCACTACGAGAGCAACAACGGCAGCAACACCACAGAATCGATGTTAGTGAACGAGAGTACCAAAACATGCAGAGCAAGGAATCTCGAGGGGAGAAGGAGAAACGAAGAATTCAAGCTAGCAGTAAGAGTTTTGGTGCTGATGAGGGGCTGCTGAATAGTAGGGTGGACGGGGAAATGTTTCCTTCTGTTGCAGGGCCGAGTACCTCCAGCAAAACACGGGAGGGATGGACAGTGCGTCCTCGTGTTGATGAGCGTGGGGAGTAACTATGTTCGTATTTTCTAGGTAGTTTAGATATCGAGGTAATAATATGTGGTGTGAATCAACTTGCCAAGGAGTCTTAGAATAGCATGGCCATGTGGCATGTGCTTATCTGGTTAGTTCCCGCAGTGGAACCCTGATCAACTTAGTTTGGATGCGACGTACGCAGCCAATCGCCTTATCGACAGAAGAAATAGAGATACTAGCGCGAAAGGGTTGACAACTTGAGGGCTAGTGCTCCAGCCTTGCTCTGTACATACGCAGTACGTACTACGCACGCTATACTACGGAGTACGCGCCATTATTGAATAGTTGTCCCGGCGCTAACCAAAAATCAAGAATTTGATTTCCCGAGCGCCGACGACCAGCTGACGAGTGGATTCAACAGTACATAACTTTGGTCATAAACAAAACAGCCCCAAATCATACAAGTGCCAGGTTTAATCTCCCCGACACACTAAACAGTTTTATCGGTTTGGCCGATGCAAACTTGATCACAGAAGCCCACAGCAGGGATTTCCCCTGTACATTGCCTTCTCCAGTCATCGTATTCGCTTGATGTGTATGCAACTAGCCCTCTTATACATCAGAGGAACTGCCAATTATAATTGATTGAGGTATATCTTCAGGTCGTATTATGCCAAGCTGGCTTTCAGTCGGTGCCCACGAGCCGATGTGCATGATATCGTGAGACTGTTTGGATACAATTTGTGAGCTAGATAGGGCAACACAGACATACATGTAAGTATTATAAACTAGACAAAGATAAATAAGAGTGAGATGAGCGGTAATGAACATACTGTGGCAGAACAGTTTCTCTATTAAGAGTAGCTGGAGGAGGCGGGCCCATGATTTCAGTAGGAGTAGTCACACTCGCTGTCGCAGCTTGAACTTCACTAGTACACGATGGCACCTGTGACATAGCATTTGTCTGGGTGCCAGTGACCGAGGTCCTGGACGAAGTGCAGTCGTTGGTGTTCATGTTGATATTTTAACGTCTTGGGCTTGGATATAAAACGATTGGGTCGGAGTAGAGTGGGAAAAGCACTATCAACCGTAAGTCATAGAGACAAGCTCAGGTAATATCCAAGGAAAGCCAAAGAAAGAGAGATGCGTAGCAAGATGTATAGCAAAGAATAAAAGAAATAAAAGAAGTCTATCCTCTGTGGGCATTTGCGTTGCTTTTAAACTCTACACTGGATCTTCGTTAAATTAACTAAAAGGGCCTTATATGTTCTTGCTAATGGCTGAACAGAAGGCATTATATTACTATTTTTTATACATGGCATTGGAGGCTCATACATCATATTCTCTCTGCCTTACGGACAGTCGGCCCCCACGGCCAATTTAAAGAGCGCTAAGGATTTTGTTACGGCCAATGGCCGACCGATATTATTAAATGCAAGAGAAAGGGGAGCAGGAAAAAAAAGAAAAGAAAGCGTTCAGGAGATAAAGAGACGAGAGCCTTCCCAATCCGGCAAGTAGTAAAGTCCAAGTTAGATGCGACCGTACCATAAGGGAGTGGGACACTGATGACGAGCTGCTCAGCTTTGAGAGGTTTGAATCCTTGATCGTCTTCGCCCAGGAACAGTCAGATAGGGCTTGCGTGTCTTGATTGGCTGCAGGTTGCGTTTGCACCACTACCTTAATGATCCTGGCATGGGGCTGAAATTGAACGTCCACTCAGCGCGCCGACCCAAGAAAACGGGCTTATACCTGATTACGCGTCCCAACTTGGAATGCATTTCATTGGTAAACCCAAAGTACACGTGGGAAATGCATAAGCTTTTCAGCCTGGGGATAATTGCGGATAAATATCCATGGTTGTATACCGAGAGGCAGAGCATTATCAGGGATCCACCAATGGGCCCCTTTTCGGTGCTTAATTGTCTATTGTTAGTTTTCAAACGAGTTTATTTGCTCTTAGGCAATAATCGCCAGTAACAGAACTATAAATATATTACGAAAAGAGTATTAAATATGCTGTAATTCCTAGGTTTTGACTATCTTTACTGGCGCAATTCGATGTCTGCGGCTGATCTACAAGATCGAGCCCAGCGGACTACGGAATTAGGTAGGTGTTGCTGGAGGAGGGACATTGAAGGTCACGCTGCTACGTATTTAGTTTTTGCAGGATTAACAAATATGTACAATGGTAGATACTAAGACTAGATACGTCGAACTATACTATACTAAGTATTCCGTATAGGGCTAGGGCATTAGGGTTAGAATGGCATGTGCCATATGCCGCCCCACAGCGGGTCCCAGATCGACGATGAGTGGCCAGACCAATCGCTACATGCTAGTCTAATTTAGGAAAGCTGGCAGAATGCCAGAACGTACGGCGGTGTACATAGTTGGCGCGAGGGGCAACTTCCTCGCTGCCTCAGCCGTGCGCTGTACGGAGTACGCACCACGGACTCGACTACGGAGTACAATGATCAATAGTTGCTCCGGCGCTAATTTGTGCGAACAACTAGAATGTGGATTTGACAATCGTCATTGAAAGCTGAATGCATATTTACCCCGCATAATTCCTAACAGCGCGTTCTATCAAACATAACTTGCTCGATCACAAACCAAAAAAAGAAGCCCGAAATGATGTGGGTGTCAGGTCTGACATTCCCGACATTAAAGCCTTATCAATTTGGCCGATGTAAACTTGCTTTCAGCAGATCCGCAGCCTTGCTTCTCTTCTGTACATCGCCTTGGTCATCCACCGTACTTGTTCCGTGTGTTTGCCGCTGCCCCTCTTGAACACTAGAGCGACTGTTAACCTTTGCAGAAGCAGCGATGATTGATTGAGGTATATCCTCATGTCGGCTTATGTCAAGCTGGCCTTCAGTTGGTGCCCACGAGCCGATATGCATGTCGTCTTGAGGATGTTGGGATAGGTGTGATGAGGCGGAAGAGGAACTAACGAGAGAGAAATATGTAAGTATTAAGAACCAGACAGCCAGAAAAAGAAGAGCGAGATGGAGGAATGATGAGCATACTGTGCCAGAACAGCATCTCCATTGAGTGGAGCAAGAGGTGAGTCGATGACTTCAGTAGGAGTAGTCACGCTCGGAGCTGGCGCTTCGCTAGTGCCTGATGATACTTGTGACATACTATATTTCTGCGTGCTAGCGACCGAGGTTCTTGAGGAAGCGGAGTGGTTCGTGTCCATGTTGGTGTTTGAACGTCTTGAGTTGATATGCAACGGTTCGGTCGGAGTAGAGTAGGAGATCCTTGAAAAGAACTATGAAGCTGAAATCACAGAGGGAAGTCAAGGTAGGTTGCAAGGAAAGCTAAAGACAGAGAGGGAATGTGCAGCGAAGAATATCCATGAAAAGAAAAAGAACATCTTCCGCGGGCAATTGTACTGCTTATATACCCTAGTAGGGCCTGTGACTGTCTCGTATTTATAGGAAAACGTGAGTGTCTACGTGGACTGAAACATAATCCGTCAACATCTGCAAAGGAATAAAAAAGAAGGAACAAGGCACAAGCTAGCTTCGTTACCTAGGTACTCTTTAGGCATTGGATAATTAAGTAAGCAGAGGCTGAAGGGAGAGGAGTAAAACGAACGAAATACAAATTATATACAATCATTGAAACATACCGACCACGCAGGAAGTCACTGATAAGACCTTTTCTATGGAAATACTCAAGGGAAGTACAAATGATTAATTACCCATGTGTCGTCGCACGTTAGCGTCACGTATGGGATATTCACTGTTTAGGCTGTAATGTAAATACAACGATGAGAGAACCTGGGGACCCACACGCAACGACTCTAATAATATCCGTGCATACTGCGTAGTTCCTCAGTCCTTCTAGAGATGCAGCTAATCGACGCGGGACCCCCGACCCGATCAACGACCAATCTGATCGGCCCTCGAGAATGTTGCTGAGACACATGACAGGTAATGAATGATGCAGACAGCTTGCCGCTTACAGCTTCTGCTATTTCTTCCTTAAAGTTTTCCTAAATTTCTAGGCAATTAGATCTGTGGAGATTGTGCGGCATTCTAAAATTTGGAGTATCTTGAATAATTTCTTTTGTATTTACCGTATATAAACGGGGTTATGCATGTATAATCGCCAATGCAAAGAATGTTTGCTTCTGCCTTCTGGATTAAACTAGCATAAAGCTCGCTGTATACAAAAGTTACTGTACACCGTATTGAATACATAATACAAGTGCGTACAGTGTTTCTTCCTCCCGAAGGGAAGAAAGTGCAGTGGCCTGTGGCGTCATGTGCCCTAATCGCCACTACGCGATTGAGATTATTCCTTTGGCTTTCCCATTGGTCTGGTATGGTCCCAAACGATCTGCGATGCAGCTGTGACTACCGATGAGGAGTCGGGGACAGCTAGGTCTAAAAATATTCCCATCGTCGCCCGGGTTCCTCGATGATCGATCGCCTTGCATGACATGACTCTGGTTCGCAGCCGCCACTAAGTTCTACTAGTAACTACTACGCAGTACAGTAATATTCAATACTTATTACTATGTATCAGACTTTCCCAGAACTAGTTACCCCCTCAAGTTAGGAAGTGTAAACACCTTGCTATACGCCTTGCTTTTCTCCTGTGCTTCGCATAGCAGAACATAGGTTGGAGAAGGGCAGAGGACAGGCATCGTACCGGCGTTGGTTATAGAAATACGAAAGAAACTGTATAATGAGAGAATTGACCATTTGTGTATACCCTATACTACATGGTATGTATCTACCTATGTGCTCAATGTTGTTTGATACATACTCGTATTGTTACAGTATCGCCCTGTGCCCATCATGGCAACAACAAACCTGTGTATCACAGCTTTAATACGGGGTACGTATTGTTTACAGGGGGGGGCGGACATTGGGGTTTGGTTGCCTTTGGGATGTGACGTTGACGGTTGGGATCTACTTCGGGATCCAGTTCGGACTTACTGTGGGTCACTGGGTTTTCCTGTCTGTCAGTGCTGCCCAATCAGCATTCACTAGGAGGCATGGTTTTATTCACTGCATAGACAGCCTAGCCAGGTGAATACTTAAATGATATATAAGCTAGCTTTTCTTTTCATTAATCTTCTTGCTGCTTAGTGACGTCAGTTCTTCAATTGCATTTAACCATCTGTAGAATATATCTACTGTACGGAGTAATGTGATTGGAAAATTCGTCATACTTATTAGAGCTAGCAATTTATCTACAAGAGCTCTGCAGATTTCTAAGTTGTTAGATATCACACATTCAGTTATACCAATAGCTAAATCTAGAAGTGAAACAAAGAAGATGCGCAGCATCCAAAGGAAGGTTTGTGATTGGGTGGAGCCATGTCGGGTTACTACTGCCTGGTACTCTATCCAAATATCCGCCAAGACTTTTACCTCAGCAGTGCTTGAATTATCTACACACACAACTTCTAATATCCACACCACGTTATTTAGGGTTAGGCGTTAGGGTGGTTAGGGTATTTAGGGCTGGCAAAGCCAGGGTTAGGGTGTATTTAGGGCTTAGGGGGGGTTAGGGGGTGTGGGTTAGGTTTAGGGAGGATTAGGGCTCCTTGGAATATCCTTAAAGAATATTAAATATGTGTGTATATAAATAGTAGAAAGTGTGTGCATATAAATCTAGCACCGCTCAGCATTTGACGCTAAGGGGTCTTGGCGCAAATCTCTAGCACCGCGCGCTAATTCTCTAGTAGTGGGCAGTTGCAAACCCAAGCCATGTGCCTTGGATCCATCGCATCTGTGATTCTGACAGGCCCGCAGCTAGACTGGACGTCGCCTTTCTTGAACCATCAACACTGTATATCCGCATGAGAATGAATGTGATTGTCCAGCATTGAAGCCAGACTCTGTTCTTATTTGACAATCAATCCGGGAGGCATCTGACTGAAAATGGCTCCCACGCTTATATCCTCACCGCCACAACTCCGCATCACCCCGGAGCCTCTCACGCCGCAGACCTTTGCCCCCTTTGGCACCGTGATTACAACCCCTTTCCCACGAGACCTGCTCAGTGCCCCGAACAACCTACCCTCCCTCGAACTGCCTCACCCCGTCCCCGCAACGCCCGTATACGCGAATCAAGGCTCCGCCGTCAAAATCAGCCCCATCGCCCCGCTCGCCAATGGCTACGAGAATGACGTCTGCCCCAGCGGTAAAGCAGCACAAGCTCGTCTGAGCCTGTTCGCTAGCTTCCCACGCAAACCGAGGCGAGAGCAGCACGAACAGCAAAACCAAAAATCCCAGGGCTTAGTACAACAGCCGGAAATCGACACTCCCGTCTTCGACGTGCGCATCCTCGAGCGACACCCCTACACAGCCCAGACTTTTATCCCGCTCGACCTGTCGAGCCAGAAACGTGTACTGCGTGATCGCCAGCCCGATAAGAAAAGTCACGATTGGCAGGGGTATGGAGACGGGGATGTGGATGTGATGCTTGGCGGATCCGCAGACCAGGAAGAGGAGCAGGAAGAGCCGATTTTCTTGGTCATTGTTGCGCCGACGTTGAAGGGACAGGCTGCTGCTGCTACGAATGGGACATCTTCTGATACTACGACTTCGTCGATAGAGACCGTATCGGATTCGCTTAATGAAGGCAGTGCGGATAAGAATCGTGTGCTGATTCGTGATCCACCCGATCTGGAGAATCTGAGAGCGTTTATTGCGCGTGGTGGACAAGCGGTTACGTATGGGGCGGGCACGTGGCATGCCCCGATGGTTGTGTTGGGTTCACGACGCATCGATTTCGTTGTCGTGCAGTATATGAATGGTGTTGACAATGAGGACTGTCAAGAGGCTGCATTCAAGGATGGGATTGTGGTTGACTTGAAATCCTTGAGTGAGGAGGAAGATGAGTTCTGGGACGATGTGAAGAAGCTATCAAAATTATAGGCCTGATACAAAAGTGATAAAAGGGGTGAAGGAAGTGGTTGGATGGCTAAAAGTACGATTTATTAATTATACAAAGGGTATCATAATAATATAACAAACTAATATACAGTCATATAAAAAAACGAGAAGGAATGCTATCCGCTGCTGGCGACTTTGGAATCATTAGACCACTCAGTCTCCTTGGCTGCGTGCATCTGACGAAGCACATTCTCTGCTACAGCGATTGCGCTTTCTGGGAGACCTGCCAACCGAGCTACCTTCAGGGCATGCGACTGCCGATTAACACCCTTGCGTAACCGATGCACAAACGAAAATGAGCCAGACGGACTCTCTTTGACGTCAGTGCAATAAGTACCCAGTTGCTCAAATCCAGCTGTCATGTCTACCAAGGAATGGAAGTGCGTTGCGAACAATGTTCGGCATCGATTCACATTATACAGATGCTGGAGGCATGCGTATCCAACAGCAGTCCCATCTTCGGGAGTCGTCCCTCGTCCGACCTCGTCCATGATAACAAATGAACGAGGAGTTGCTTGTTTCAAAATCGCCGCAGTCTCCAGCATCTCAACCATGAAGGTTGATTGATCTCGGAACAGGTCATCCGCTGCACCAATTCGGCTGAATATTTGATCGACAACACCAATCTCTGCATATTCTGCAGGGACAAAGGACCCAACTTGTGCCAAGATAGTGATGAGTGCGTTTTGCCGCAAGAATGTGCTTTTCCCTCCCATATTCGGCCCTGTTATAAGCCAAATACGCTCTTGATCACCGATAAAGCAGTCGTTACTGACAAAACGTCGGCCTTGTTCTTCAAGCCCTAGTTTCACTGTTGGGTGTCTGCCACCGACGATGCGATGCGATGTGGTAGTATTCAGTGTGGGTCGCACCATGTTTTGCTCATTTGCTAGTGTGGCGAATGAACAAGCAACGTCCAATTCGTCCATTACAGCCGCATTGCGACGAATCTTGACGAGATTGAGGATGACTTTACGCCGAAGCTCTTCGAAAATCCGTTGTTCCTCAGCACGGATGTGCACTCTTGCTTGGTCTATGCGCGCACCCAGTTGTGACCAGGCAGGCAAGTAGAATGACCGTGTAGACTTTGTCGAGGAAACATTCCGAGTGACACCCAGGTCTTCGAGGGCTTGCTGTGAGATTTTGGCTCCTTTGACATGACAGATATAGCCGAGGCCAGGTGTCCATTTCAGTGTCAGCATCGAAGAACCCACTTGGTCTTGCAATTTGGTGGTAAGATCGGATTTTTCTTTCTTGAGTCCGTCAAGACCATCGTGTAGTCGTGCCAAAGACTCACTAGCACCACGTCGCATGATCCATGTATCTACATCTCCTCGATCCGACTCAACCGTGACACCTGGCCGACCGGTCGTCTTGAAACGCACTTTTCGAGGCATCGATTCTACATCTTCTGGCAATCCTTCGCTCATGACGACATCTTGAGCGAGGCCAGCCGCTTCGGCTGCCTGGTTGTCCTCAATTCGATGCTTTTGTAAAAGACCTTCTTCGTCGATGGCGGCAAGGATTTTCTCTGCTAGCTGCGTCGGGCCATCCAAATGTAGTCTACGGATCAGCGTCGCCATACTTTGATAAATGGCTTCAGGGCTAGAAGCACTGCGATTTTGTTGATCTGATAATACCCGGCGTACTTCACGAGAGGCCTCGATAGCCCTAGATAAACATATCAAGTCATCTGGATCTCCTCTGCCTAATGTGAACTTCTGTACAAGCCGTTGTGAATCGTAACTTCTTTTAAGAAGTGATATAACGGTGTCTCGTATTTCGCCATCTTCGAGAAAATAAGCAACGAGATCAAGACGTTCATTGATTACGGACAAGGACGTCGACGGCGAAGCTGTACAAGAGCGGTCAGATAGAAATTTCAATCAAAAATTGGGTCATAAACATACTCAGTCTGTCTCGCAGAAGACGAGCCCCGCTTTTCGTAGCCGTTCTGCGAACAGCATGAAGAAGGCTGCCTTTACCTAGACTATCCCTGGTCGTTTCCAAGATCTCCAGACCTCTGAGGCTGTTACGGTCAATCCCCATGGACTCATCCAGATGTCGTCGACGAGGTGGCTGTAGTTTCATGTCCACCCCTTGGAGCTGAACACGAACGTATTCTAGGAGATTAAACCCGGCGGCAACTTCCTCACTAGTAAATGAAGTTTCCATCTCCGGAGCCACAGGGGCCTCTAGCATATGAGCCCATTCTGTCATTGGCTTTGCGGTTTGAGGCCCGTCAAAGAAGGTTAGAAGCTGATGATCTATACCCACCAACATCTGGAGCTCTTGCCCTAGAAGATTCTGAAGTCGCTGATCGGCAACAATCTCCCGTGCACCGATTCTGGCAATAACCGACGGAAGCATTTGCGTCGTGGTTACCTGTGTGTAGAAGTCACCCGTAGACAAATCCATCCAAGCCAGTCCAACACGTTGAGATGATGAGGATAGCAAATGTGCAATAGAATGGGAGTTTCCTTCCCGCTGAGACTGTGATTTATAGTGATCCGTGTCAACATAAAGTGACAATAAAAAATTGTTTTGTGAAGTATCGATAAATTTCTCGTCAATCAATGTTCCTGGTGTGATCACTCTGGTGACTTTTCGATCAAACAGCAACCCTCCCGACTTTGACTTTTCCTCGACCGGATTCATGAACTCTTCGCTTATAGCAACATATTTATTTAAATCTTGCACGAGGATCTTGAGAAAGCGATCGAGCTGGAAGAAAGGGAAACCTGCCATAGGCACCGGTCCGGCGTTCGTCTTCTTGGATGCGAGCTTGATGTTGAGCAACGGAGCTAGTTCTTCTGCTTGTTCAAAGTAAAGCTGCGCTTGGTTAGAAGAGAAACATAAACAAATGCCGGTCTATCGAGTGCGCAGCTTACTTCGTAAAAACCCCCTACTCTAGTCAGGACCACGCAGTTCTTGAATTTCTCCATGTTGTTTCTGTGCCCTTGCACCACCGTGGGATATCGCGGCGCGTCGTCGGAGCCATCGCTGTATGAATCGAGCTTTAACGCGCCCTGAGGAAGATCTTTCAGCTTTACTTGTGCCTTCGTCTTTGCGCCCCTGGCAAATTGTATGCTATTTCGAGCAGTTGAAGCTCGTATGATGGGGCGTCGTGGCGCATTGTTGCTGATTGATCTGTATGCGGCGTAGTTGGACCGAGGAATCAAATCAAAGCCACATGAGACGGGCCTGAAGCGCGTGGATATGATGCTTCTGCCATGAAAAGCGCGAGCTTGCATGATATAGTATCATAATATTATGTCTCCAAATCCATTCGTCGTGTCGCTGCCAAAAGTGAACGCGCGGAGGTGCTCTTTCCTTTCTTGAGAACCTCTTTGGTGTTCCCCACGCTGCAGGGGCCCGCAGCCAATCAGCGTCCTGAACGGCCGCAAAAAGTCTCTCCACTCAAAATCGGAAGTTCATCATTTTAGCTCTGCTTGTCAACGCCCTCTTTTACTCCAACACAAACGCTGCATTCTCGTTTTGCAGCTCTCCTTATTTGACGCTCCTGGCATTGAAAGAACCAGGGCGATGATCTTTCAGTGAATATTGAGATCATCTATTCTTATTTATTTCCCTTTGAAAGGTGGTACCTCGAAGCTCAAGACGCGCCACTGGTGCGGAGCTCGACGTTGAGCGGAAACGAAGAGTTTTTTTGACGCTTTATATTCGACGTCAACCGGCGACTTACGATCCTCTATACATTCGCTCGCTGGGAATTGGGGAGGCGTCTCTGATTTTTTAATATTTTTCACGCCACTCTGAAATTTACCACCGCACGACACTTTGCAGACGAAAACAAGCCTGTCAAGATGGCGGACCCTAACAATGTGTCGCAATACAAATACTCGTAAGAGTCGCCTTGCATTTTGACTATAGGACCAACTGCTAATGATATTGATAATAGGGCGATGAGTAACTTGGTTCTCCAAGCCGATCGCCGATTTATTACGCGCCCAGGAGATGATGCGACCGGTGACCCGGAGTCCCTCGCAGGGAGAATAAATATACGAGATATGGGATCACGAGTCGCCCGCGATGCAGTACCGAAAACAAAAAAGGCAGTAGTCGCGGAAGTTGACGTTGAGAGAGGTGGTATTCGTGAAGGTGCCGATGTTCTAGAACGCGAACAGCGAAAGCGCAAACGTGGCGAACAGGATCAACTTCGTGGAGCTGGTATCCTCTCAGCTGCGGATATGCTCATAGAGGGCTTGAAGTATCGCCCCAGGACACCGGCCACGAGGGCGACATACGATCTTATTCTTACCATGACGGCCAACCATCTCGGCGATGTTCCGCATGAGGTCGTACGCAGCGCAGCAGACGCTATCCTGGAAACCCTCAAAGATGAAAACATGAAGGATTTCGATAAGAAGAAAGACATCGATGATTTGCTTGGGTCCACTATGAACCCCAAAGAATTCAATGAGCTGGTCAACTTGGGCAAAAAGATCACCGACTACGATGCGCAGGATGAGGACGAAAACATGGAAGACGGCCTCGGCGGCGAAAATGAAGCAGAACTTGACGAAAGACAAGGTGTTGCTGTCGTTTTTGATGAGTCAGATGAGGACGAAGAAGGCTTGCGCGGAATCGACGAAGTTCGTGACGAAGACGAGTCCGATGAAGAAGCCTCAGACATCGAAGATCGACCGGGAGCGGAGGAGGTTGCCGCAGCTGGAGATCGCACGGATCTAGATGGCGATGAAGAAATGATTTTCGATGGTGGTAGAATAGGCGAGACCAAAGTAACTGCCGACAAACTCATTGTCCCAGTGCGCGAAATCGATGCCTACTGGTTACAACGTCAAATCAGCGCCATATTTCCGGATGAGCATGAAGCAACTGAAGCTGCCAAATCCTCCTTGGATCTTTTGAGTGGCAAGGAGGAGGATGGAAGTGAACGTCAGCTGCGTGATATCGAGAACGACTTGATGGAACTGTTCGACTACGAACATCCCGACCTGGTGGCAAAATTCGTCAAGAATAAAGACAGAATTGTCTGGACAACCAAGTGGAGAAGGCTGGCAGAGAACGACGATGCTCGCCTTCTTATTGAAAACGAGATGGTTGAAGCCGGCCACCGTGATATTTTGGATGAGATACACGGACGAACAGCTGCCGCGGACGAGGCTCACCGACCTGGAAAAAAGATAAAAATGGATTTGATGGATGTTGATGTGCCGGCTACCGCTGGTGGAGTTGAACAGGAGGAAGCGAAAGCCCCTTTGAGCGCTCTGCTGCCAACACGTCTAGTGAACCTCGAATCCTTGAAATTCGACCAAGGAAATCACCTCATGACAAATCCAAATGTAAAACTTCCTCAAGGCTCTACAAAACGAACCTTCAAGGGTTACGAGGAAATCCATGTACCCCCTCCAAAGCCAAGACGTGATCCCGGAGAGAAAAATATTCCAACATCCGATTTACCTGACTGGGCCCGAGTGGGTTTTGGTACATCCAAAGAGCTCAATAGGGTACAGACAAAATGCTACCCTACTGCCTTCCACGACGATGGCAATATGCTTGTTTGCGCCCCAACCGGATCTGGAAAAACCAATGTTGCCATGCTTACGATTCTTCGTGAAATTGGCAAGAACCGAAACCCAGAGACGGGAGAAATCATGCTAGACGACTTCAAAATCGTCTACATCGCTCCTCTCAAGGCTTTGGTTCAAGAGCAGGTCGGAAACTTCGGTAAGCGTCTGGAGCCATATGGCATCCGCGTATCCGAGTTGACCGGTGATCGCCAACTTACCAAGCAGCAAATCGCTGATACTCAAATCATTGTCACAACACCCGAAAAGTGGGATATCATCACTCGCAAAGCAACAGATTCTAGCTATACAAAGCTTGTACGTCTACTCATCATTGACGAAATCCATCTGCTGCACGACGATCGAGGTCCAGTATTGGAAGCTGTTGTTAGTCGAACGCTTCGTCAGAACGAGACTACCGATGAGCCTACCAGAATTGTTGGACTTTCGGCGACTCTTCCAAACTATCGCGATGTGGCAAGCTTCTTGCGCGTGGACACAACCAAGGCACTATTCCATTTCGACGGAACCTATCGCCCTTGCCCACTGAGACAGGAATTTATTGGCGTGAGCGATAAAAAGGCGATCAAACAGCTGAAGACCATGAACGAAGTTTGCTACAACAAGGTCCTGGAAAATTGCGCCAAAGGCCATCAAATGCTCATTTTCGTACATTCGCGCAAAGAAACTGCTAAAACAGCTCGATACATCCGAGACAAAGCCGTCGAAATGGAGACAATCGGCCAGGTGTTGCGAAGTGATGCAGCCAGCAGACAAATTTTGGCAGAGGAAGCCGAGAGCGTGGACGATGCCGCCCTGAAAGACATACTGCCTTATGGATTTGGTATTCACCATGCTGGTCTGTCACTTGCAGACAGAGATTCAGTAGCAAGTTTATTTAGCGACGGTAGTATCCAAGTGCTTGTTTGCACGGCCACTTTGGCTTGGGGTGTCAACTTGCCCGCCCATACTGTTTTGATCAAGGGAACCCAAGTGTACTCGCCCGAGCACGGATCTTTTGTGCAATTGAGCCCTCAAGATACCCTACAAATGCTTGGCAGAGCAGGACGCCCGCAGTACGATACAGAGGGTCTTGGTACAATTATTACTACGCAGAATGAGCTGCAGTTTTATCTCTCGCTTCTGAATCAACAGCTTCCAATCGAGAGTCAGATGATTAGTAAACTTGCCGACAATCTGAACGCTGAGATTGTGCTCGGAAATGTTCGTGACCGCACTCAAGGTGTGGAATGGCTGGGCTATTCCTATCTCTACGTGCGAATGCTTCGGTCGCCCGGATTATACAGTGTTGGCGCTGATTACGCAGATGATGAGACATTAGAACAAAAACGTGTGGATCTTATACACTCTGCTGCTACCCTCCTTGAAAAAGCCGGTCTCGTCAAGTATGACAAGAAGGTTGGCAAGCTTCAGTCTACGGAGCTCGGACGCATCGCTTCCCATTACTACATCAGTCACAGTTCAATGCAAATCTACAACCATCATCTCCAACCAGGTATCAGCACCGTTGAACTTTTCCGGATCTTCTCTCTCAGCGAGGAATTCAAGTACATACCCGTTCGACAGGATGAAAAGCTGGAACTTGCTAAGTTGCTCGGTCGCGTACCTGTGCCTGTAAAAGAAGGCATCGAGGAACCGCACGCAAAGATTAATGTTCTTCTTCAAGCTTTCATCTCTCGACTGAAACTTGAAGGTCTCGCTTTGATGGCAGACTTGGTATATGTTACCCAGTCGGCTGGTCGAATTCTTCGTGCGATCTTCGAAATATGTTTGAAAAAGGGTTGGTCGGCTGTTGCAAGGGTTGCCTTGAATCTGTGCAAAATGGCAGAGAAGAGAATGTGGCCGACAATGACACCACTACGGCAATTCCCAACGTGCCCTCGTGATATTATGCAAAAAGCCGAGAGAATTGATGTTCCCTGGGCGAGCTATTTCGATCTTGATCCTCCACGAATGGGCGAGCTTCTTGGTATGCCCAAAGCAGGTCGTGTTGTATGCGACCTAGTCTCCAAGTTCCCGCGCCTAGAAGTTCAGGCACAGGTTCAACCAATGACTAGATCGCTGCTCCGTGTCGAACTGACTATCACTCCAAACTTTGTTTGGGATGACTCCATACACGGTGCGGCAGAAAGCTTCTGGGTCATAATCGAGGATTGCGATGGAGAAGAGATCCTTTTCCACGATCAATTTCTTCTTCGTAAAGAGTACGCTCAGGGCGAAGTGACTGATCATATCATGGAATTCACTGTTCCAATCTCTGACCCGATACCTCCTCACTATTTCTTGCAAATTGTGTCTGATCGCTGGATGCATGCAGAGACAAAGGTGGCAGTGTCTTTCCAGAAGCTTATTCTTCCAGAGCGATTCCCGCCACATACCCCATTATTAGACATCCAGCGAGTGCCTGTCCAGGCTTTGAAACGCGATGATTTCAAGGGTCTTTACCCTAACTGGCAGACCTTCAATCGAATTCAGAGCCAAGCATTCAAGAGCCTGTTTGAATCCGATGAAGCTGTTTTCCTCGCTGCCCCAGCAGGAAGTGGGAAGACTGTGTGTGCTGAACTAGCACTGCTCCGCCATTGGTCGCAGCCAGATAAGGGACGTGCAGTCTATATTGCTCCTTTCCAGGAGCTTGTTGACTTGCGACACACTGACTGGACGAAGCGCCTAAGTTCAATTGTTGGAGGAAAGACAATCGTCAAACTTACCGGTGAAACTACTGCCGACTTGAAGCTCTTAGACTCTGCGGATCTAGTGCTTGCTACTCCTGTTCAATGGGATGTTCTGTCACGGCAATGGCAGAGGAGGAAGAATATTCAATCGGTTGATTTGTTCATTGCGGACGAACTCCACATGATTGGTGGTTATCTGGGCTATACCTACGAAATCATCGTGAGCAGGATGCAATTTATCAAGTTGCAAATTGAGAGCGAGTTGCGAATTATTGGCCTTAGTGTGCCTTTGTCCAACGGTATGTACTCCATTACCTCCCTTGTCCTGTTTACCGTCTACAAACAACTTGTGGATATTTATCAAAATAACTAACTTGTCTTACAGCGCGTGATATTGGCGAGTGGATTGGAGCCAACCGCCATTCGATCTTGAACTTTAGCCCAAGTTCTCGACCCACTCCACTGGATTTACATATTCAGTCTTATAATATACCTCACTTCCCTTCCCTTATGATGGCTATGGCTAAGCCTGTCTACCACGCGATAGCCAATCAGCTCTCGACAGATAAACCGGCTCTTGTATTCGTCCCGAGTCGCAAACAGGTTCGCTCGACAGCTGTTGATATTTTGGCAGCCTGCGTTGCAGACGACAACGAAGACCGCTTCTTGCATGCTGATGTCGACCAAATTGCCCCTCTCTTGGAACGACTGCACGAAAGGACATTGGCCGAGTCTATTTCACACGGAGTCGGCTACTACCACGAAGCACTGAGCACTAATGACAAGCGGATTGTATCACATTTGTTCACCATTGGTGCCATCCAGGTTATGCTAGCTTCTAGGGATGTATGCTGGGAGATTGACTTCACCGCTCATCTTGTTATCGTGATGGGCACACAATTTTTCGAGGGCAGAGAACATCGTTACATCGATTATCCGATTAGCGAAATTCTCCAGATGTTTGGCAAAGCTTCGCGCCCTGGTCAAGACAAGATTGGACGTGGCTTGCTAATGGTATCGGAAACTAAGCGAGCTTATTACAGGAGGTTCCTGACCGAAGCACTGCCACTGGAGTCCGGACTCTCTTTGACACTTCATGATGCCTTTGTCACCGAAATCAGCACTCGAACAGTTAGCTCTACGCAAGATGCGGTGGATTGGATGACATACACTTACTTCTACCGGCGTCTTCTTGCCAACCCCAGCTTTTATGGGTTGACTGATGTTAGCCACGAGGGCTTGAGTACATTCCTCTCCGAGCTGGTTGAGAACACATTGAAAGAGCTTTCGGAAGCGAAGATCATCGACCTTGATGAGGAAGACGACAGCATCTCGCCCTTGAATGCGGCCATGATTTCTGCATACTACAATATCTCCTTTATTACCATGCAGACATTCCTCTTGTCATTGTCTGCTCGCACGAAGCTCAAGGGCATATTGGAGATTGTTACTTCCGCAACCGAGTTCGAATCAATTCAAATGCGCCGCCATGAAGACCACATCTTAAGGCGTGTATATGATCGTGTTCCTGTTAAAATGGCAGAACCTGCTTACGACTCGCCTCATTTCAAAGCATTTGTTCTTCTACAAGCCCACTTCTCTCGAATGCAATTGCCGATTGATCTCGCAAAAGATCAAGAGGTCGTTGTCGGCAAGGTTTTGAACTTGCTTAGTGCTTGTGTTGACGTTCTATCATCGGAGGGTCACTTGAACGCTATGAACGCAATGGAGATGTCTCAGATGACCGTCCAAGCAATGTGGGACCGCGACAGTCCTTTGAAACAGATTCCACACTTCACATCTGACGTGGTTAACGTGGCCAATGAATTTAAGTATGTAACCACCGCTTCTCTTTCTATAGACGCAACTAACATTATTTGTTCTAGGATCAATGACATCTTCGAGTTCATGGAGGCGATGGACCCATCCGAGAACAAAGATTATGCTGCCTTCGTCAAGCGTCTTGGATTGGATAACAAACAATTAACGCAAGCCGCCGGATTCACGAACGAGAAGTATCCGAACGTGGAACTGGATTTCCAGGTTGAAGATCCCGATAGTGTCACAGCAGGTGAACCGGCTTACCTCAAGATCAAGGTGGAACGCGATGTCGAGGAGGACGAAGAACCGGACACCACTGTTCACGCGCCATACTACCCCAGCAAGAAGATGGAGAATTGGTGGTTGGTGGTTGGCGAAGAGAAGACCAAGAGTCTTCTTGCTATCAAGCGTGTCACCATTGGCCGTCGTCTGGAGACGCGTCTTGAATATATTGTGCCCACGGCTGGCGAACATGAGTTGACGCTGTATCTCATGAGTGACAGTTATGTTGGTGTTGATCAGGACCCTACATTCACCGTCACTGCCGCCGAAGGCATGGATGAGGACGAGAGCGAAGAGGAAGAGGAGTAGGCAGACAAAAGAAAGCAGAAGAAATTTTAGATATGAGGATTACGGAAAACCGGCGTATTATGTGGAGTGCTTGTTCCTTATTCTTGGTGTATGTAATATCATAATTGATTCGCAATTTTTGAATTTATGGACATGTCATTTAATCACTTAGGGCATCTATACACACGTGACGTGACGCAACATATTAGACAGCTTTCAAGGTTAATTTCTTTTATAACCTCAAAACGTTTCTCCGGCAGTTGACTACGTGGTGGGATTTTATCTCTACTGTTGTCTAACGAAAAGATGGCATTCCTAAATGAAACAGATCGTTGCCTAATTTCTAGGGCAGCGATGCAACATTGTGGTATGATCATAAGGTGTCAAGGCAGCCACAACTGACCCCGCTTTCGACGATCGCATTGGAGCTCGGTGAATGCTGCTGGCCTGTACGGAGTACCTTCCTTTAACAAAGCACATCTTTACACGCGACTTTTATTGTTGAGATAGAGAGTATTCCATCTGTATCTCAATATTCCGAATACAATTGAACTATCTTTGGCGATTGGAGCTGTGTCTAGAATCAGCCAGGCACCATGACTATCAGGGCCGCCAAGTTCACACCAGAGTAATCCCGTCTCTACAGCTCATGCCATTCTTCATTCACAGATTACTGACAGACATCATATCCTCAGGGTTCTCCTCTCCGCTCCTCGACGATCTGTTGCCATCCCTAATTCTACCGGTACCCTTGCCGCCTATACCCAGACGACCTACTCCTTCAGCTCGCACTCCTCGACGAACGAAATCCGCGTCATCGACCTCGAATCGGGCCAAAGTACAGTTATTACGAACGACGCCAGTGCTAGTAACCCGCAATGGCTCGATGATGGAGATTTGCTCGTTTGGTTGAAGGAGAAAGATAACGGGCACACAAGCTTTGTGATTGGCGACGCTCGTGACCCTGGCCGATTTTACACTGCAGGCACAGTACCGGGACCGGTCTCTGATTTGAAGGTGACGAAGCTGGATTCAGGAAAGACAGGATTCGTGGTCTCTGGTAAAGCGAATTCCGATGGAAGCTTGTACAACCCGAAAGACGTGAAGAAGACGCATAGCACTGGAAGATACTATACATCGATCTGGGTACGACACTGGGACACGTATGTTGATTCGCAAAAGAATTCATTGTGGTATGGTGTCTTGCAGAATGCACCATCGGCAGCGTCGGATAAGGAAAAGAGATACTCGGCCTCCACGTTAACCAACTTGCTTGCTGTCTCCGGTCTCACCGATGTGGAGGCACCGATCCCACCATTTGGCGGCACTGGGGACTTTGACATTAGCCCGGATGCTGTTGTTTTCATTGCAAAAGACCCTGCTCTCAACCCTGCAACCCACACAGCATGTGTTTGTTACTATTGCCCTATGATGTCGTGGACTGGCTTCAGCAAACGTGACGCTAAGATTTGCCAAGTCAAGGGTCTTGAGGGCGCCATGGGCTCACCTGTGTTGTCAAAGGATGGTGGCTCAATTGTGTTTTTGGCAATGGAGAAAGACGGACATGAAGCTGACAAGAACCGAATCATCTTTGTACCCAACCCATGGAGCGGTGAATTACTTGAAGTATTCAAATCTGAGGACGGAAAAGGACAGTGGAACTTGAGTCCCAATTCAGTTTCCTGGTCTCAAGATAACAAGTCACTGCTTATTACGGTTGAGGAAAAAGGTCGCGGGGTGCTCTACCAACTTCCTATCGAAAATATTCTGGCTGCCAAGCCAGAAGAATTGAAGAGATTAACCAGTACAGGCACTGTTACTGGTGTCGCTCCGTTGTCACAAGACTCTCAAAAACTTCTTGTCTCAAGCAGCAGCTTGATAGAGAGCAGTGTGTACACGATCATTGACCCCGATTCTCCCGACCAATCCAAGCTGTTGTCTTCTGCTAACCGGGGCGGAGCTGCACTTGGTCTTTCACGCTCTCAAGTTGATGAATTTTGGTACAAAGGAGAAAGCGGCCAACCCGTCCATGCTTTCGTCGTGAAGCCATCAAACTTCAATCCAGACGAGAAGTATCCACTGGCTTTCCTGGTGCACGGTGGACCTGAGGCTGCCTGGGGCGATGAGTGGAGTACCCGATGGAATCCTGCAGTCTTTGCTGAACAGGGCTATGTGGTGGTTACGCCGAACCCAACTGGCAGTACAGGCTATGGCCAGGAATTTACGGACGCAATCAAAGGCAGCTGGGGCGGCTTGCCTTATCTTGATCTGGAGAGGGGATTTGACTACATAAGTAAAAATCTAAAATATGTCGACATTGAGCGAGCAGTGGCCCTAGGCGCGTCATACGGTGGTTACATGATGAACTGGATTCAGGGGCACCCACTTGGCCGTAAATTCAAGGCCCTAGTCACCCATGACGGTGTTTTCAACATGGTCTCGCAACTGGCCAGCGAAGAACAGTACTTCCCTCTTGCAGACCTGAAGGGACCCCTATGGAAAGTGCCTGAAGAGTGGCAGAAATGGGATCCTTCTCGATTTACCGCAAACTGGGCGACACCGCATCTCATTATCCACAACGAACTTGATTACCGACTGACAATAGCCGAGGGACTGGCTGCCTTTAACGTTCTGCAGATGAAGGGTATTGATAGTGCATTTTTAACTTTCCCGGACGAGAACCACTGGGTCTTGAAGCCTGAAAACTCCCTTGTCTGGCATTATTCGGTCATCAATTGGATAAATAAATATGCAGGACTGCCGGAGATTTCGACGACTCACCACGAAGCCGTCTTTTCTACTGACAAAGATTTCAAAAAGGTCACCAACGTACCCTTGAGATAGATAGCTGTATTCTCAAAAGCAAATATGTGTAGAGAAATTGACAGTTGAATATACATACATTGCATGTTTAGTCACTCTTTCGTCGCAATTAACTATCCCGTATTCTTTCTTTCTTTCTTTTGCTACGTTGTCGGACTCTACCTTTGACCATAATCATAAAGAATGAAGCACGAAATATCGGAGAATAAAGAAGAAGCTGACCGACTGACTCTCATGGATCATCCAATGTCTACACTGTATCAGTGAACCGACTCATCTCCCTTCTGGGTCATAAACTTCTTTTTCATCGAGTTTCCCTTCTAAAGTGCTCAAGAATCAGAATGACTCGACGATACTTTAGTCGTCACTTCCTCATAGATATTGAGTCATTTTTCTCTAAGGTTGGATTTAAGAACGATGCCAGCGTTGTTGACGTGGATTACTTATACATATTTGCAACTTCACTTCGAGAGAGTATTTGATTTTTTTATTTATCAATCCGACAAGGTTTCTGGAAATACTATTTCCGACAGATACCTCCTAGAAACAACCTGAGATACCTTCTATTTATCCTTCCTTGAAAATGGCTAACAACGGCAATTCCGGTAGAAACAATGTCTCCGGCTATCAAGATGCTCACATCGTCGGCCCGGCCACAGACACACATGGCATTATTCTCGGTCAAAAGGCCCATCTGGATTTCATACCAACACTGAAGCATCTCTCCAGGCCACTGTACAACTTTTTCTCTTTAACCAACGGCTTGGTACACCCCAGCTTCCCGGGATCACTCTTCCAGTTCCATCTGCTCACAAACGATCAACTAGACGACCTTGCGCGCCACTATCACCAGGTATGGCCACCAATGCCGGAGACCTTTCAATACCCAAATCCTATTACGGCGTGGATTGGCACGTCAGATGAGCATACAATTGATATCGAGATCAAGCGTAGACGGATAGGCTGTTTTATAGGGCTGGCTGGGGGCGAGAACATGTTAGCATCAGAGCCCTACCTCGATACTCCTGCTACGGATGACTTTAATGATAACGTGTGTGTTGGCGAGGATCCTGGAATTGAGGATATGATGGAGTATGAGTGGGAAGAGGCACTTCGACAGGCAAAACACGAGGATAGTTCTAATGTCTTTCTACCACCGAAGACGGGTGGGTGCTGAGTTAGATGAACAACCTTCAATAAACCATTATTTTCCTAAAAAGATGCCAGCCTTAATTATTATCTTATTGTAGCAACCCAATCCAAACGCCCATTCCTTTGAAAAACCAGCTAAAATGGCATTTATTGTGATAAAAACACAGGTGCCGACCTCGACTCCCGGCCCCCTTTGGTCTAGTTTCCCTGAACTTCTCTTAGGTCTTCCTCATATGTCCGGGAGGTGTGTTTTCCGTGCCTCCGGTTTGGACTGGGCTTGGTCTAAGCTGCATTGGTAGGTTGGCTAAGCGGGGCTGCAACAAATCATCATTCCAGAGACCGAATGCAAGCACGAATGGGCTGTTCTCATCGATGATAATGTTATCCATGAACTGATAACCCCAATATGTAAGGTCAACGAGGTACCTTTGGCCAAAGCAAAAAAGCCGTCAGTCTCTAATATTCAACGTATGGAAAGGAAAGTAAATAGAAAGGCACCTTACAGCTTGTCGTTCTTTTGATCATATCGGAAACAACTTGGATCCTCGTGAGTCAGAAACCTTCTGCGGGTTCTCATCGTCTCCAATATGTGGGTGAGCTGTTTCCTGACACTCCTAAGCTTTGCGTGTGAGAGATCATCTTTAATCTCATCAAGGTCCTCCCCAGGAACACGCTCCATCACTGTGAAATATAAAGCGCCCCCTGGATGTGGGTGTGATGGAATCTGCTTGCAGACAGAGGCACCGAGAAGCTTTGGTCCATGGCCAATGGAGTGAAGAAGACGTATCAATTCTAGTTCGAATAGAACGTGCTCATGCACAGTCTCTTTGTTCTCTTCAACGTCCTCAATACCAAATGGCCTGGGGTCGATACTATTGACGAGCGATAGTGTTAGTAAAAAGATACTATATTATTAGAGAGAGGGCGAAATACTCGTATCTGATTTTCAGCATAATTGGTATATCCGTCTGGTCTTCATCCTTCTCCTTATACCGTGCTAGAGCGAAGACATGTCTCTGCGCCATCCTAATATCCTCGTATTCGGTAAGCTGTTTCTCAACTAGAACCTTTCTGCCATTCACTCTGAAAATCTTGCCATCCCAGCTGTAGCTCCAAGACTCGAAGTCGGACTCGGAGCTAGACTCGGTGTCAGACATTCTTTGTGAAGTAGTTGGCGATGTCCTTGGATGGGGGCTGTGATATTGAGAGATTGATGAATCTAGGGTGGGTTGAAGAAAAACGAAGGAAAAGTAAATTGGAGGCTTGATGGATGGAATTTATAGGAGAAAAGAGACCATGGATGCCTTGAAAGGCAGAAATGTCGTGGTGTCCGGGCTAGGCATAGCGCGTATTGCTTTTCTGCCTATTTTGGAAATTATTGATTTGAATAAGAACAACCATAACGAGAATAACTAGGCAGCACTTGCATTGATAATAGATAGCAATCAGAGATAGTAATTGACCGAGACCCTGGGCACGCCCTGGAGTAACAAAAAGTGAGTCATTTTTCTCTTCAGCCATTTTTATGTAGAGAACGGAGTCAGCCATCGGTTCCTATTATGATTGAAAGTAACAATATACGGTGCTAGCAACATGATGGTTACAATTGTCGGTTTGTATTATGATACAATGCTGCCCAGCCAGGCGTATTCCTTTGTTTGGCAACATCGTCTTTCAATCAAAGGCGCTACCCAGACCCCCAATAGCGATATCTCGTGATATTTCCGGGAGGTCTCCATGACATTATTGTGTAACATTTTAGGGACACTCATATTGTTTTCAGGAACGCCTCAGAGCATTTTTCTAATTATCACTACCAAAAGCATATGCCACGGGCGGCCTCCACAATAGAGAATGTAATCTATTGTTTCTCCCTAAGTGCCCATACTAACGCTACCCTGTACAACTTTGAATAGAAAATGTAGAAGCCATGTGATCCTATTGAGAGCACCAAGGAGTATATAAAGCCTTGGATTTCTCGCCCACCCAACCAACCACCCATCTTTCCACCTACCTAAGGACTCAAACATATTTTCATTGCTAAAAAAACGATTTGAACAACTATCCTCCGCAGGTAAAATGGACAAGAAGTTTCTGACACAGAAACACCGCTCTGTTATCTGTTGTCAAATTCCAGAATTGAGAAAAGATGCCGACCACGCGACTAGAAATCCCAGCAACTCCCCGTGGAAGCTGGAATCCCGCCAAGTGAACCCATGGCTAAACTTCACTCAGACCGTTCGTGAAACCACCCGCACGTATTTTGATAAAGGCAAAACTCCCTACTCAAATCCAGAGGCAGAGCACCACATCGTCGGCAACGAGACAGGGGTGCAGGGACGTTTTGTCCAAAACATCTCCCAGGCCATGAACCCGATCTTTCTGTCGTTGGGAATTGATGTTCAGATGACCGACTTTGAGGTCGGAACCCACCGAAAAGGAACCAAAGGCAAAGCTCTGCGGAAGGGCTGGGGGAAGAAGCGTCTATACCCTGACCTCGTTATGATTCAAGGATCAACCAACCACATCCGCGTGGTTGGTGAAGTGAAGACACCTTGGACATTCAAGCCGCGAAACACTGAGCCCTTTCGCATATTCTTGGCCGGAAAGCTTGGTAAGGAGGCAGTTGATTTTTTCTTGGTTTATGAACAGATACTAAATTATACAGGTCAACCCGCGATGTATATGGATGCTCATAACGCCAAATATGGATTCCTGACAACGTACAATGAGACGTGGATCTTGCGCCGGGAAGATAAGTACCATTTCGTCGTTTCGCCTGTTGTCCTGGCAAGCCAAAAAAGCGTACAAACCCAGGTTTCCTTAAGAGAGGTCTTTTTGTTTTTGGCCAACAAAGCTGGCAATGTGACAGCTTCCTATTTCCCAGATAGCTATGGGGTGAAACTGGTAAGCAAGAAATCTTTTCAATGCAAGAATATTTCAATACCGAGACTTACTCGTATTATAGGCACAGGGGACCTACAAACCACCCAAGGTGGCGGGTCAGAAACGAAAGGCCGATGAGGAGCTAGACAAGGCGCTTGCGAGGGACCTTCCGATTCCGGAAGATTTTGATGCCCCCGAGTTTTACTAAATCATGTATTGCAATTAGTTTAGATGGTTTCTTCCTCTTGATACAAATATGAAATGATCTTTTTGTTGTGTTGTTGTGCATTGGTATAGTATTTGTGGTATATGAAGTACTGTAGAGGACACCCATGGCATATATCGTGTAACACAATACCCAGAAAAAGCTTTGGGGGTGCTCCTGGCTCACTGAAGAAGATAATGTTTCCGCAGACAGTACCTTACCGGAGGGACTCTGAAAGTCATTTATTAGTTCTTAACGTGAGGTCACTCTGGGTCAATATGCTCATATTGGTGAGATATCTAGGAAGGAAGAACGCGCTCAGAGCAGCGCACAAGAAGTGTGCGGGCGGTGCCCACATGGGCTACAGGGGCGCTGGTTTACTACTAGGTGAGATAGAGATGATTGGGGAATCCAATCAGTTCTTGTTTACTTAACAGGGGTAGATGATGGGCCCTTTCGCGACTTCTGGACCGGAAGACTTGATATGAAGGCAATTTACATGGATGCTTAGAATGTCAATCGAGTATGGCTTCCTAACCTCTCTAACCGCCATGGACGCATAGGCTAGGTAGTTTTCTCAAACAAATATGAAATAACCTAGGCGTGTTGACTAAATCGCATGTTCGGTGAGTCACAGACCGGTCATCTTCCGAAAAATGTTGGGGATCCTGTAGAGATAGAACCTTGGAAGGGGGGCCAAAAATTCTATTTGTTTTTATATCCTCGGCCCGATCTGCAGTATTTCTCCGGAACGCTGATCAATACGTGAAAATTACGAAAATTAATTAAAAGTTACATACAACTTACTAGCCGGTGACCTTTTATATGTGTCATAAATAATAATAAATACGAGCAAGTAATTTTCAACCAAGGCCTGAAATGGAAAGATCCGATGATCGCAGTTGTGTATGTAGATAGAGTTGATACAGTCTAGAAGGTATATTGACTAACTTTCACCCAAGGATGAATCATATCTTGAATACAGCAGAATTTGCAGCCCGGTATGGGCGTCTTCAATCTCCATTTCCAACAACCGATGCATGCTATGTATTGCTTTTCATCGACAACTGGAAGCTGATTAGCATTGTCCTTCAGGTTGTATAAGAATAAGAAACAAACCTTCTTTTACAAGAAGCATCTCCATTAGCATATAGTCGCGACTCGTCATAACATTTAGCATTGAAGCTGTTAAATTTATCTGCGTCAGCTCTACTCTCACGGTACATAGCCATGTATTCAAACATCCACATGACTTACCATGCAGTAATCGCAGCAACCAGAATCACTTGGATCACATCCATCGGCACAGTCGTAGGCGTTTGCAGCGGCAGCGAAGCTGAACAGAAGAACGACGGCGGTGTGGAAAATCTTCATTTTGATGTGTGGTTTTCGGTTTGGTCGTTGTAGAAAAGTGAGATAGTATGGTAGGTAGCGAAGTAGATATTTGTCTTGAGTATGTATCACAGAAATTTTAGAAGACGAACGACCTACTATTTATACTTTTTTCTGTACGCGCAAGTGATATCTTTTCACCGACTTTGAAGTTTAGTAGAGTTTTAAATGCTGATAATGCAACTGTTCGATGTGACTCCTAAGGTTTTGATATCGTCGATCCATAGATAGCAAGTAGGTGCTATGTTGATGCTAAAAACGCTCATCCGGGGGCAAGGTTTGGCCAAGACTGCATGTTAGAATGATCTACGGAGTACACTGAGAACATACGGAGTGCACTCACATATTAAACCGGGGCGGACTTGCAATCTATGCGTTTATGAGGACCATTTTAGTAGATTAGCATCCGGGCAAGTCCAATTTACTGCAAGAAAGTAAAATCCCATAATAGAGAATGCAGTTAACAGGCGAAACAAGTTAAGGGAAGCGTAAGATAATGAGCGGGCAAGTGGGTGAGGCTTGCGTTTTCAAGTACAATCCGTATTAGGGCAGAGATCCATATTCCAATGATCGTCGCGGTAAAGGCCGAAGTTTGAACGGTCAGTGGCCCCGTTTTACCCACAAAACCAAGCTGTTCTTTCTCTATGGGCAAGGGTCTAATTCGAATATGTATGGACCGCGTCATTTCTCCGGAATTTTGAGTTTGAAGTTATTCCCATGGGGGCTGATAATGGCTTGGTGTAAGGCTGGGGTATCACCAAGACACGTACGTACGTAGTATAATTCACTCACTTGGGATGTTAGAATCTGATAACCTCGGAGCTAGATCCATGATTTGATAAGACTGAATCCTCCTCATCTAAATAAGAGGCGGACTTTACGGACTTTACGGAGTGAAGGTTGTCTTAACCATCTGTTTTCCGCATTGGTAGTCTACACGTGTTTAGAGGAGGATGGGATAAAGTGTATTATTCAGGGCTAGCTGTGAAAGAGGGCAGTCGGGAATGGGAAGAACTGGGATAAGCCCGATTTGAGGCGTAAAGAGAAGACGGAGTCGGCGATTGTAGACAGCGAACGGGGTCCGTGGAATCCGATTTCCTTCAAGGTTACAGTCATGGTGTGAGAGAAGAGCACATATGTAGGTAGATTTGAGAACTGCCAGACTGAGGTATAAATGAAGGTATTCCTATCGAAGCTTCTGCCGCAATGCATTACTGTTTGTCTCGCCTTCAGTCAGCGTGCCGATATGGTTAGGAGGTGCTACATTCAATCGATGGTCTTGCTTTAAATCTCTATTGAGACAGATACAGGCTGACACATCTAAAGCAGTGCATACTCTTGCGTTGTCTGTCCAGGGCTCTTGTTCCATAATAGAGATATGGTTAATGAATGCGGACGTCAAGGTGTCGTTGATGTTTACATCTGCCTGTTAAACAGAATCGGGGAATCGTTGATCCGGCCTGCCTCGGACTGGCTCAGTACACTGATCCAGCAGATTATTTTAACCAAATGTTCAAAATGAAGGAGAAGAGAGCTGTGGAGAAAATACAGCATCTGATAAGATTGAAAACATGTCGAATAATACTTTCCGGTAGCCGTTTACGGAAGTCGGGGGGGGGGGCTCCATCGGTATGCCGGTACCGTATGTAATTGTATCTGTAACACGCTTGTATCAGCCTGCCAACGGATGGCTTGGGCATGGTATTTTTTACATAATCTATATTACTAGTTCCGACCGTTTTCCACCCGCTTTCCCCAGCGAAAAAGATTAAACATCAAATTGCTAATGGTAATACTAATACGACAATACGGTGAGCGTTTAAGCTTATACGGGTGAAAGGATGATCCCATCGTTTTTTCCCATGTCAGTCAGAACCTAGGTTGGAGTGCGAATATCGGCTGGGAGTCTAGACTGCCATCTACCTGTCAATCTTATATCTTCTCACGTCTCGCATCTCATCTATCTGCCGAAAAAGAGAGAGTGACGGATCTTCTACCAAGCATCCCGCAATGAGCACTAGCGATGCTCGCGAACCCCGCGCGGGTCACGCAGAAAATGCTCGCGACGACGACAACAGCTCTGAAATAACGCTGACACGATGGCAGAAAATTGAGAACGTCATCTGGGATGGCGGCCATCGGACTCCCCAGGAACGAAGGCTTGTGCGAAGACTGGATATTTTTATCATGTTTGTATTGCCTGGCATTTATTCCATTGCACTTTTTCGCCCTCTTTTTAAACCGGAATTGAATTCGAAGATATGCACTAACTCTGTAATGATAATGACAGGAGCTGGGCGACAATTGGGTACTTTGTCCGATTGCTAGATTGGGCCAATGTTAGTAAGTAATCGAAACAAAAAAGACCCTTGAACGCCAGGAAACCAAACTAACCAATCAAACCAGCAAATGCATATGTTTCCGGCATGAAAGAAGACCTGCACTTCACGGGAGCAGACTATAATCTGCTCTCGACGTTTTTCATCATTGGCTATGTCATCGGCCAAGTGCCCTCGCAACTAGTCCTGACACGCGGTATGTCTTTGTAGCATCACGTACTAGATTGAGAAATTCTGACGAGGGTCAAAGTCCGCCCGTCAATATGGCTTCCGACATGCGAATTGCTCTGGTCGATTATCACCTTTTGCTTCGCAGCAGTCCGTAATGTGCGAGACGTCTTTGCTCTGCGTATCATTATGGGTTTCTTGGAGAGCCCATTCGCAGTCGGTGTTTTGACCATTATGGGAAGTTGGTACACGCCGCGCGGTATGTCCTCACCCTATACATATATATCAGTTTCTTCCTTCCTAACGAAAATATCAGAACTCTCCAAAAGAATCGCAATCTTCTACTCCGCATGCTACGCCGCCAGCATGTTCAGCGGCTATCTCCAAGCCGCCATCTACGACGGCATGGACGGCACGCTGGGCCTTGCCGGCTGGCGCTGGCTCTTCATTTTCTGCGGCATAATCTCCATGCCCTTCAGTCTGTACGGCTACATCGCCATCCCGGACAATCCGTACATCTGCAAAGCGCGCTGGATGCCCGCCGACCAACTCGACTTTGCGCGCAGACGCATGGAAGCGTACGATCGACGGCCACCGATGCTGCTGACATGGGCCAAAATGAAGCGCATTGTGACCCATTGGCCGCTGTATGCCTTTACGGCGATTATGATCTTCCAGTGCCTCGTCACGCAGCCGCTCAATTACTTTGCTGTGTGGCTGGAGGCGCTTGACAGGTTCTCGGTGTATGAGGTTAATGTTATTCCGACCTCGGGCCAGGCGCTGGGTCTTATTACGACGCTGTTGTATAGCTGGCTGTCTGATGCGTGGGGTGGGGACAGGCCCAAGGCTCTCCTTATTCCTGCCGTGATCAATCTGGTTGGGTTGATTATTGTTGCGATTGGGCCGGGTTTTGGCGCGACGTTGTTTGGGTATCTGCTCAATGGAGCGAGCTGGGGATTCTGGCCTATTTGTTTTGTGCGTTATCCCATATTCGAATTTTATTTTATTCTTCTGCTGACTGAGTTGAACAGGCATGGACAAATGAAGTCTGCGCAAAAGACCCCGAGGAACGAGCCATCGTAATCGGTGTTGCACAAACACTCGGCCAAGCATTCGTGGCATGGGTACCTGGTTAGTCTCTAATCCACGAGAAAGAAAAAAGACAAAAAAAGCTAATCTATTAAACCTCCAGTCCTTATTCTGAATACATCCAAATACGCACCGAAATTCACCATGGGGTGGAGTGTGCTGAGCGGTGTGAGTGGATTGCAATTAGCAATGGTATTCGTGATCCAATGGCTTGTACAGCGCGAGAAAAGACAAGAAGCAGCAGCCGTATCAGCAGAAGCAGAATATTTCGAGGGCGATGCTGGTTATGGTGGTAATGACCTTGGTGCTGGCACTGGAGAAGTGAACTCCGTTGCTAAAACTGATGCCGCTGAGGGTAGTGGTAGTTCCAGTGGTGGCTTTATCGTGGAGACAGTTCGGGAAGAGACGAAAGTGGCTTGATATGACTGGACAATGATTTTCGGATGATGATGTTACGAGATGGTGATTTGTTGTACGGTTGAAGGGCATGCGAGGCGGTTCATGCGCTAATGTTGGGAATGAAGATATGTTCTTCAGCTTACAGCTAGGATTAGGAAAAACGAATCTATGGATTCATAATACCCGGTTGCATTTTATGAAGAACGCAGATATACGAGTCTTTTGAGCCGAAGAATGGTAAACAAGTTTTATTTCAATCTGTAGAATACTTTGTGTAGGAGTGATTGCCTAGCCGTATCGATGACGTGCAATCATTGACATCATCAATAAGAATAGGAATAAGACCAGGGAGCACAATAAGAATAGGGAATCGTCATCTAGTCATGCAGAACTGCTACCAATTAGAATCGACGGACCATGGACAGAAGTAGGATATGCTTACTCAACCTCAACCAGAGTATTCCGCGTAGCCCTGTCAGTCGCTATATAGAGCACTTCATCCTCACTCAACTTCTCGCCGTTCGCAGCCATCCGAGCAATCGTCGCTTCGGCAAGAGCAGGTTTCCTACCGTGTCCGAAAAGACGGTACGGAGCAGACGTGATCAGTCCGTTGTAATAAAAGTTGACAATTGAAGCACCTTTCCACGGGGCTTTTGAACACACATATTTTCTGAAAAGCTTTCTGAGGCTGGGCATAACACCGAGGTCGGTGGCCAACGTCTCCATGTAACCAAGTGTAGGCACCGCGATTGTATGCCGTCGAGATTGAATGAACTGCACACTCCCGGTTAGACAACGTCGCTCGGCATACTTTTGACCGTAGGACACTTACCAGGTGGCCTTGATCTTTATGAAACTTGTCAATGCTCTTCTCCATTTTCTCAACCGAAGGCAACGAAATCCTTGCAGTTAACACCCCGACAGCCCATCGCGCCTGCAACTCAACCGTTGGGTGGATAGGGCCCAAAAACTCGACTAATCCCATGAAAAAGAGGTTGTTGTGTGCCGGGGGATTGATGAGTCGATACAGGCGTACGGAGTTTGGCTCATCTCCACGATACGTATCCTCCGAGATTACTGGCATGGTAACATTGTATCCAGTACACAAGATCACTTCGTCAACTTCGAGAGCCGTTTCATTGCCGAGAATAATCTCCGTCTCCGAGAATTTTTCGACCGAGGCACGATGTGCAGTGATACGACCAGAACGGACATGCTCTAGCAAGCCAGTAGATACAACTGCATTAGCCTCAAGGATACCGTGATTAGGCTTGAGAGTCTCCGGTGTCTCGCCCATTACGGCGCGATGAACACCCTCGTAGCTGAACGAGAGCACAGATCGAGGCAAGAGATATTCCCAGAACCGACTTTGAAGAGATTCAACAGGCTTACCATTGACATATCTTGGCAACACCCAGCCTCCTCGCTGAGTGATGAGGTGGCATTCTTTGGCTCGGTGGGAAACTTCAGTTGCAATATCAACGGCTGATGGACCAAATCCTACTACAGCCACTCGCTTGTCCGCATATTCGTCAGGCTGGCGGTAGACATGGCTATGGATAATACGACCCTCGAAACGTTCAAAACCTTCGATCTCTGGGGTGTGTGGGACGCTCTCCTTGCCAGTGCAGATAAATAGTGCATCATAAACATCCTCACTTGTGCTGGTTATGACTTTCCACTTTGTGTCGTCATGCTTCAGACAGGACAACACTTCGGTGTTAAGACGAATGTAGCTTTCCAGACGAAAGTGACTTGCGTAGTCAAGAATGTAGGTCAAGTAATCCGTGTGGGTTGGATAATCGGGGTATTTGGCAGGATCCATGGGAAAGTCGCTGAAATGAGAGCGTAATGAGCTCGTGTTGGAGACAACCCCATTGTAGACGGACGAGAATGCTTCCCCAGTTTCTGGGTGAGGTTCTTCGTAGCGCCACTGGCCGCCAATTCCGGCACGAGCCTCGTAGACGGTTGGGATCAAGCCCTCTTCGAGGCACTCTTTTGCTGCAACGAGGCCAGAGATGCCTGGTTTAAGCTGTCAGCATAGCACGTCAACATAAGCAGCATCCGGAGACTCACCTGCACCGATGATGGCAACTCTCTGAGCCATGGCGAGAAGCGTGATAAGTTGGTTACGGAGAATTGATAGGAAAACTCAAACAGATAGGATAGCGTTGGGGATAATGAATAGCCAGAAGAGTAGAGTCTGCGAGGGGAAAGATGTGGGAGAAGAGAGGAAGAGGAGAGCAGAAAAGAAGAGAAGAGGAAGGGGATGGGAGGGCTGGCAGGAGGAGGAAGGTGGCCTGCCGTTCCTTCCTGGCAGGAGCCCTCTTGCCATGTCTGCACCTTCCGAAATGGGGATCTCTTCTTGCCTTTTCGGATCACCTCCCCTGCGTTATGTAAGCGAGAACGTCTTTCTATCAAATGATCTTTCTCTCACCTTGTCAGAACACGCCTTGTCCAATTTTTGCTTTACATCAGCTAAGTATTCATCCTCCGAAGCTTTGGCTATGTCAATACCCTGTACGCGCGCCACTTTTGTCCGCTGTTTACTCATAATGCTGACATCTGATTTCGGAACACCCAATGCCTGGAAAACACCTTGTCAGCAGGGCCAGTATCACAAATATATGTAGTCTCAGTGAAACTCGTCTCGAAAGGACCACGGTCCACGCACCTCGGCCAGAACTCTGGCAACCGCAGCATTCGCTTCGCCTTTTCGTGGTTCGCATCCAACATGAACATAGACTTGCTCGTTGCATATTCGTTTGATTCCTTCAACACCTCGAGAGGCGGGTGTGACATGGCAGCGGATGAGGAGATTGTACAAGGCACGGGGGCTTGCTTTGCCGAGCGAGGTTAACCGAAGAAGTTTTGGTGCCTCGTTCATCATTGTTTATACTCTGGGTAAAATAGGCTGGAAGATTATGGATCAGGTGAAATGTCAACCCCACAAGCTCGTTTTTCTGGGATAAAAATGATGTCCAAAATGAAATAGTGCGGTTGTGATTGTCTGTTCTAATTGATTGCTCTCTCTCCACCAAGTATTGTACTGTGGTGTATATTTCTTGAAAAAAGAACAGCCTATCCTCAGCATTTTCGACATACGCGTGCCGACCGGAGCTAGGTTGATCCGGAGCCAGTGCATATACAGCTTAGACAAACGTATTACTTCATATATTGGTACATTCACCATACGGATTGTTAAATGTTACTCTTCTCACAGGTTTAAACACGCTAAAAGGGCTTCATTCCAGACTATCACCATGAGACGCATCCGCCAAACTCTCAGCTAGATACATACCCCTATAACAAACCATCGTTCAATTTTCTTCCAGCAGTTGCCTCATTTTTTCCCGTAGAATCTTTTCAATCTCGATATTTCCAAATTCAGCAGCCCAATCGGCAGGGGTATTGCCATTGGGATCATCATAAAAAGGATCGGCTTCTCCTTCCAATAGAATTCTAACCAGCTCCTCACTATTTCGCCATACTGCATAATGCAGGATTCCCAAGTCACCGCTGGTTGCGTCGCCTAAAACTGCACCAGCACTCACAAATATCTTTAGGATTGATATGTGTTTCGCCAAATTTTGGGGCCTTTGATTTCGCTTGTAGTTTTTGCCGATCTCCTGAAGAGAACGACCTCGAACATCACGAACGACCTGGGTCAAACCCTCGTCCAACCCAGCAGTTACGTAAAAAATGGGATCAATATACATTGGATCGGTATACCAATAGTCGGCTTCGGCGTTGACCAATACCTGCACTATTTCATCTCGACCACAATCGATAGCCCTGAACAAAGGTGTGCGTGACCTGGAGTCCTTGGCCTCAATGTCCGCCCCATTATCGATGAGCTCTTGGAACAGAGACGAACTCGCCCACAGCGCTGCAGTGAATAAGATGCTTTCGGGGGCTTCTTCAACTTCTTCACAGAGATTAGCATTCGCTTTTATGAGCATTCGGCATATGTCTTCCCGTCCGTATCTCACAGCGAGATGTAAAACCGGAGTACCAAACTCGTCCGCTTGGTTATTGGCATCGCAGCCCGCGTTGATCAGCATCTGCGCTATTTCTGAGTAATCATTCAGAATTGCTATGGAGAGTACAGAGTCCCTATTATGAAATACAGTAGCTTTTGCTCCGGCCTCAAGCAAGCATTGGACCACTTCTGAATAACCCCTGGTCACAGCCGTACTCAAGGGCCCGCCTAAGTTAGGGACCTTCGCGTTGACATTAGCCCCATGTGCAATTAGTATTTTAGCTGTTTCGGGATCTCTCACACCGTGCAATGGTGTCCCATATCCTATAGAAACAGCGTTTGGATCCGCACCAGCGCGCAGAAGCAACTCCACGACATGTGCATCAGAAAAATTGGAAGCTAGATGAATTGCTTGCGCACAAAAACTATTCCTGGAAACATCCGCTTTATAGTCAATAAGCAGTGATACTACATCTGCATTTCCTGCGCAGCCAGCAGCTTCCCACAAAGGCGAAACCTTCTCAGAGCCTTCAACACTTGCACCAGCTTCGAGGAACACTTGACAAAGTTGATGGTTGCAAAATACCGCCGCTACACATAGCGCTGTGTAGCCACCTCGGTCTTGGGTATCGCAAGCTCCCAGAATTTGTATGAATTTCTTGACTAGGGCCGCTCGTACACCCCTTACTCTTGCAGCAGCGTGTAAAATCGTCTCACAATTCTCGTCTTTTTCGATATGTCTGCGGTGTACAAGGTGTATGGGAAAGTCGGGGTCGGCACAGAGGTATAGAATGCCGTTGAAATCAAGAAAGTCCAATACCAATATGAATATCTCAGGGGGGAGCCCATACAGATGCTGAAGCAAGTTGTCATCCATCTGAGGAACAGTTGAAGAAAGCGCGTTCCCTGCGTGTTTTTCTATATTTTGTATTTGTACCAGAGTCAAGAATTTTCTCGATCTGGAAGGCGAGTAATATTCGGTGAGACTGAATGAAGGCGACGGAGACTGATGGAGGTGGATGGCAGACGCGTTTGACACGTGAAACACGGTTAGATCAGTCAAAGAAAGACTTTGAAATTGATCGATGAAACATATGATTATGAGGTGTGTGCCATTTCTTTGTCTCTCTCCAGCTTGTTTTCAAATATCTTTATATCTGTCGATAAATGTACCGCGCCGTGTCTGGGGCCTTGGATCTTCTCAGAAGAAATGTGATAAATCCAGTAATCGTCTGTCTCGAATGATTGGGTAGGGCCTTTTACTATTTTAAGGATTCCCAGTAGCCTTGAACTTATTCTCGAGATAGTGTAAGATGGCTGAAACTGGGTGCCAGAAGGATCAATCCTGTAGCCCCTTAATGCTCACCAAGTGTTATGTAGCAGCAAATAGGATAGAAGGAAACGAGATGAAGATGGAATAGGTGCAAATAAGCAGCATGCAAACAAGTAGAGGAGACAAACAGGTGAAACAGACTGACAAACGACTGGAGTCACATGGTTGCCGGGGTGCCTGGGAGTCTTCCCTCAGACCTCACCTCTCCCTCCCTCCCTCGCTTAGCTTCCACAGAAAAGCAGCAACAGCTCTCCTTTCCCTCCCTCACTCTCACTCTCTCTCACCTCCCACCTTACACCTCCCATCCAAAACACTCGCGCTTGTCTCCCACCCACAAGCAATCACAACTCTCCTTTCCCTCACTTGATTCGTCTCTTCAAGTTCTCATCTCATCAACGGCTTCACCTGAGCCACGAGAACCCCCTATCTACGCCAATCATGTCTGAATCTTCAGACCCTGAGCAAAAGGGAAATCCGAAAAGCATCAATGTCCTTGAGTGAGTGACCCCTCCTCCTAGAAGTCTGCCCTTTACCCCTCCACAGAGCGAAAAGACCCCGCCCACAAGATAAAAGCCAAGACTAACGAATATGTATAGCCTTGAGGCAGATGGAGTGGTGTCTGTTTACGTGAATGGGAAGTTCGTGTGGCAGTTGCCCAAGAGACTCCTTTACGAGAAGGTCCCCTCTGCAAAGCCCAAGGAGGCCCCTGCCGATGACGATGCTCCAGCAGTTTGGGATATCACTGGCTGCTCTGCCGAAGCATTCAGCCTTTTCAACGAGTGGCTTTACAGTGCTCGTGGGCAGCTGAAGGAGCCATTGCCAGGCAAACCGGTGAATGTTTACTTCGAGCTTAACCAGCTGGCGTCCCAATACGACATTTCAGACCTTACCATCGCCGTGGCAAACATCATCAAGAAGTTCTTCAACGATTCTGAGAACTTAGCAGCGGTGAGCCAGTCGTACGCAGACCTCCCAGAAAAATCGCCGGAACGCTCCACCATCAGTGGTCGCTTCGCCGCCCTCGTTCTGACGAAACAAGTCACTCTGGACACCCTGAAGCCCCTGATTGAATCACCTGCCTTGACACAAGACCTCCTCATCTGGATCGTCATCTGCAAACAACACGGTATCGACAACGACGAGTTTCAGAAAATCTTCGATTGGATGGGCCAGAACTATCAGATCTGGGTTGAAGCTCAAGAGTGAGGAGCTGAAACCTCTTCATTCTGCCGTGGGAAACGCAGCCGAGTTAAACAAAGAGAGACTGGGGTTTGACTGGGGTCTGTTGCTAATATGAACGCGCTTTTCATTGAAGGTGTGTCTGCAAGGAAGGGTTTTCTACGAATGGGTTTGAACTGGCAAAGACGTGAATACACAAAGAACAATGTTCATAAAATCTCGGTTTTCATGTGTTTCTTTCCAAGGTGTCGTTTTTGTTGTAACTAGAAAATCAAAAATCACACTTAATTAACCAGACAACAAAATCTGAACCACGTAGTATCTCTAGCTAATGGAAGTAGATTGGCATCGAGGCCGTATATATATGACTTATTCCCCCACCACCCAACAGACCGTAGCGTAGCGCAACTCGATCATTTCCTTCGCAGGACATAGACCCAATGAAAAACATCAGGAACCATAGCAGTGGCAGACGAGGCTTGACCTGCTGGCGCTTTGAGCGGTGTACGCGAAATGACCGTCCAATATTGATTCAGATACGGCAAGCCATCAAACCGCACACTCGAATACGAAAGCACCAGCCAAATCGCGTCCTTTCTAGCGAGGGGCACCAGATGTATCGATAACAACTCAACGGGCGATAAGGTCAGACCCTTCTCGCTATCATTGTCTTCATTGAGATTCGATGACAGCGTATCTCGTAGATAGGGGCAAATAGACGAATCGCTTTCACCTGAAGTATCTCTACTCCCCTCTTTGGAATTGTGGGTATTGCCATCATTATTGGATGAGATCGAAGAACGATGGAATGTTCGTGGCACCGAAGTCGCAATGGCATCGCTAGTACTCTTGTCGATAATCACGTCAAACGGGGCAAAGGGCAGAATGGACTGGGAGACTTCCTCCCACGAGCACAGATCTGCTTGGACCCAATGCATCAGATGATCCGGATTGGTCTTTTCGTGTTCACTTTCGCGGCCAATTCGGACTGCTTCAGAAGAGAAATCCACGTTCTGTTTCATTTACAAAAAAGGGACCAGTTTGAATGGTTTTTCGCATTAGCTTCCATTGCTTGAATACGGGGGTTTTTAAACTTGAATAAAACATATAACGAATACTAAGCTGTTGTCGACAACTGAATTTAATATTCGTGTTGCTTCTAGGGGGGTTGCATACAACGATATCGCTTCCTTTCCACCCTCGCTGCACAAAAGCATCGCAGAGCTTACTCCCCAGGGCTGAAATGCCAGGTCCTAGGTGCAATGCACGCGGCCTGGAGCTGTCTCCTTCTACTCCAGAAACTTCAATCCCGGTAGTATTGCTCGAAGAGCATCGTTTTTCTAGCTCAGTGATGGCAGCATCAATAAGCACATCGCCCTTGTTAAGCCACTCGCCCACATCCTGGCCAGTCACGAATTTTTTGTCCCAGTATGACGCATCATCGTAGTCCGGAGCGCCCTTTACTTTTTTCTGCGGTATATTGTTGCTTTTTTGCTGAATTGGCGGGTTGTGCATGTTGTGTTCAAGTTCATTGATGTATGGGAATCGGACGAGACAAAAATGAGGTTGAAGATGCTGATGTGGGTCTCTGATGTGATTGGTTGAGCTACAGTGGTGGGTCTTTACTATATTGGGTATAGAGTCAGCTCCTGATTCTGACCAATCACGAGCTTCCAGACATGTCAAAACGACAAAATCTGACAGCGGATTATTACCGCCTTACCGGATTCGTTATATGACTCAGCGTATAATTCACCCTCATATAGGATATCCCAATTTAGTGCCCAATTATGCATCAAATTCGGTATCTAAATTAATCCCTTACTTAATTATAAATATAGCCTCAAATAGCTCCCTATACGCTCCTTTTTAGTTATTATACAAAATCAATAATATTTTACTATACAAGCTAATACAGTACTCCAACTCTATTATTATAATAGTATATCTAAGGCACATTAAATAAA
>WTTZ01000074.1:0-124223 GCA_011750695.1 Penicillium sp. OUCMDZ-019 | reverse complement strand
ACCAATCATAAATCTACGTTTTATGCGTGTATGAAAGTAAGATTTGTAAAATATTAATTTTGTCGTTAACGTACCTATAGACTGCCGTAGTTACACCCCACGCTGAGAGCCATGTTTACTGATACAACATTTCGGACTGTTGCATTATTCTTCAACTAGAATGACATTATGGTCTTCCTAACCATTATTACTTCTGATAAATGGGAAGCATGAATCTATAAGCAAATCCCAAGGTCCCCTGTATACTTCCTGTTCGTAACTCTAGTGATGATTTTCAACATAGATACCCAGGTATTCCTCTGAGAGGATGGAATAGACTACGTTTAATTTGCTGTGGTAGGCATACAGGGGGTCTACAGGTTTCTCCGGGAGATATATATATCTAGATAGGATCACTTTCGGTGTAACATGCAAAATGGCCACTGAGAAGGTCGGCGGTAATTGTTTTTATTTGTCTTTTCACTTCTTGATTTTGATTTAATAAACACATAGGTAGGAACCAGTGACATTCATAGCCTGGGATACCTAGGTATCCAATTCTTCAGTCTAATGGACGATGAACAGTGTTCGTACAAAACGCGTTCCCTCAGTCAGTAGGGTAATCCGTTTGCCACAGAGCCCTGTATGTCTCTCTCGCTTTCCTTCAACTCGGAGAGCCTGAGCGACTCTCTGGCTTCCTCAAGTTTTGAAACCCGTATAGACTTTGGGTCACTAGAGAAGTAGTATTTTGGGAGCCGAGGATATTCCGTCAAATCAATACCGTAATCTACAAAAGACTTCCACAATTTCACCAAGCTGCGATCATAGATAACAGGGATGCGTGGATCTGTAGGTGTAAAGTTTTCTTGGTTGTGGCACTCTTTGAATTTGATCCTCTCAATTACGAACCTTGCACCGTCTTTGGATGTGCACTGAGTCTTATATCGCCGCACCCCCCGCACTTCGTCTCTAAACTCGTTGGAAGGCCGCCATATTCTTCGGGTCGACGAAGAAAGACATTTTGCCAAGTAGACTCCTTCCGGGTCTGCAAATTCAGAATTTCTTTGACACATGCCCTTGTATATTTCTGAGAAGGGTTAAATGGAACAAGTGTAACTCCCTGCCGTGGACATTTAGGGAGCCCGCAGGTCTTTCCCAAGACCCAGGGGACATAGATGGTTGGATTACTCTCAAAGTAGTAAGCGAAGGGATCATCGAGAACCCTCCTTTGACAACCGGAGCATTTCCGAGAGATAACATTTCGTGGGGGTGCTTGCAGAACCAGGAGCGAGTCAATGCTGGTCTTTCTGGGGCGAGATATTTTCCAACCATATACAACAAGGACATAAAAGGTAAGAGTAACAATCCCAAAATTCTTAGGATTTCCTTTTGCCTGGAGAAGCCAAAAAGCCTTCTCCAAGTCTTCCCGTGAACCAATTACCTTGATGGTAGGATACAGACCTAATTGAGAATGTCGTGAGAAAAGAAGAGAGATTATTTAGTCGAGGCAGTCAACAGATCGTATCTACTGGACTTACTGTCTTCCTAGTCAAAGAGATATCCGGTCTGACTTGTCGTTTTCATTATGGTGCTGAAACTGACAACACGGCTTTGAAGCTATTGTGAGCTCACAAAGGTGTTCCGTCGGCATGAGCCGCGGAGCTCTCAATTTGATATTGCTGGGGGCCGTCAACCTCCCGTTGCTGGATATTTGCCGTGTATGAAAGGCTGTCTTGAGTCTCAAAGGGAGAGAATTGAATTATGCAAGGAACAAGAAGGTGCTTGTTGTGTGCCACCCGTTTTATATCCTTCGCGGTGCCTACTTGGGTACCGCCGTTAGCTACCTACATGGTGTGTTTGCTAGGGGATTCTCCTTAACTAGATAAGTCATATTCGAATTTACCAAGCATGGGGAAGATTTGAAAAGAACGGGTCGCATTGGGTCCAAATTTGATCATGGCAGACTCATCGTGGTTTTGAACTCTAACCTACATAATTTGTCACGACGTAGTTTTGAGTTGCTCTGAGCTCAAGTCCCTATACAAATCTTTTCTTAGCATAACATAGTTATTTGTTTATTCTGTGATATCTAGTAAGTATATAGTAGATTCTATAGAAACTAGAGGGTAAATGAAACTAGAGGGTAAATATAACTCAGATTTAACTATCTAATAAGGTTTTAAGGCATTTAAAGGAGGTTTACTATGGAATTACTATAAAGAACGTTGGCCCAAATGAACATTAATGAGCCTACGCGAGCAGCTTAAATTGGTTCAAAATTTTGGAGCAACGCGACCTGTAACCCGGAAAGTACGTGGCCATCGCCAACATGCCTGAGGTGTCTGTTCTACTTAGTCGTCACAACTCAGAGATAATGTAGTTGAAATGGAGTGAATGAACGATCAAGGAAGGAGAAGCTCTCCAGCGAGTAGTCAGTGTAGGTGGCCCTGACTACGGACTACTTTATACATATACATAGTTCACAGCACATGGTACCACAATCAATACACTCATTCTTTATATACAGATATATTGATACTCGCTGAAGGATATACTATACTAAACAACACTGCCCTTACAGATTCAATATCACAAGGCTTGTGACAAGAGCATCTAGTCCCCGCACCGTCAAAGTGTTGCGGGAAAGATCCCAATCAACAGATCCCCAAGGGGCTGAAGCAATAGAAGATGCCGAAAATGGCAACGAAATCGACACAGCGGATGACGTAGACGCATAGTCCAGATTCACAACACTGACCATGGCCTGCTTACCCACAACCCAATAGGACACGTCAAGCAAATCATTGCCAGAGATAGGAATTGCCTCTGGCTGCGCACCAGTCACAAAGTCGAGTACTGGCGAGACAGCCAGGACCTTGGACTGCTCCGAATTCGCAGCTGCGAGAGAGTCCGTTGTCGGGTATGTCCATAGCATGATGGACTTTGCGCCGTGGTTCACGGCCAACTGGTTCATGACCCAGGTCTCGTTGACGGTTGGGTCGCGGCTCCAGTACCCTTCGCCATCGAACGATTGCGGCACCGCCCAGCGAGGCTTGGGCCATTGGCCGAGGTATTCCTGGTACAACGCAAAATCGTCCAGACGGTTGGAGACGTCCTGGAGTTCGCCAAGACAGTTGTCGCAGCCGCAGTCTCCATAGGTGGTGTTGCATGGGGTGTCCCAGACTTCGGAGAAGGTGGCGTTGATGCCAATGGGATAGGCGTCTTCCATCAGATAATCTGCTCCGGCGGAGTAGTCCTCGAAATAGTAATTTTGGCAATTCAACGCCAAGCCGATCGGGTGGTATTTGTCGATCTTGGTGATGGTGTCGTATGCAAGACTGGTGGAATTCAACGCTTCTTGGTTTCCATCCGGCTCGTCGGCTGTGTAGTAGGCCAAAAGACTGCTATAGTCCATGACCTCGTTGACCTGTTCGGCAACTGAAGTCAAGTTCGTGTATGTTCCGCGCATGTCATACTGGAATAGTAGATTCAATTCGTCCAGGTAGTCTAGAATCGTGGTCAGGTTGGACGAGAACGTCGGGATCGGATGAATTGCGGTATAGCCGAGATCGTAGTATGCCTTGACATTCTCGAGACTGAGCTCCAAATAACCGCCGTAATCGGTGTAGAAGCCAAAGGCGAAGAAGGGGACAAATTCAAAGTTGGTGGCGTTGTTCTTGTAGACCAAGCCGCCATTCAGATTGTCGATTTTGGTCACACTGCCCGTGGTCTTGTCAGGCAGATACCACAATTGCGTTGTCGCTGAATACACCTGAAGTCCGTCCAAGGATAGACCCTCGAACTTGATGTCGTAGGCATCGAGTTGAGGCTCCAGCAGGCCGATATCAAAATCGAAGAGGTTGTCGGTGGTGTTTACAGTGACCGCATCCGCGACAAGGATTAGGCCGGTTGATTCCACGGTGATAGTGAAATACAAGTCTGTAAACAGCTGCGAACCCAAGCCCGGAATCACAAGGTCCTGGTGATAGGGTTGGCCATGGTATTGGGACAGCGCAGCGTCGACAATGAACGAGCCCGTCTTCTCGGACGAGACGTAGATGCTGTATCGCGGCTCAACCTGCACATACAGGGATTCCGTGGCTAAGGGTTCGGGGACGTCCAGCCAGCCTTCGACAGGGGCATTGGGGGATCTTTTTATTTTATAGTTAGCTCATTACTTCCAATGCAAATGTAAGCGACCTACCCGCTCTCGTATGGTTTTCCGCACCAGCGTGGAATGGCGGTGGTGGTGGTGGCTTGCAGCGCAGCGGCCCCTTGCACGGCTAACAGAGCCGCGATGGCGGCACCTAACATGGCTTGCTACGTACCTGGGCTTGCAATTGGGTTCTGTCGTGTGTGCCAAGTGTGCCTGCTCACGGGGTAGCGCGTGGCAGGGGTGCTATTTTATATGTACCTCGTACTCTATTGCTCCGTGAGGAGTTAAGGTTGACATGCACGTAGCAGTCCGGAGTAAGTTGTACCTGAGTAAACATGCCGGCGGGGGCCTGAGGTTACATTGTCCCACTGGCCACCAACAATCTCTCTTATCGCGCATCTTTTCTTTTATCGCGAGAGCCACGTCCTCATACTTTAATATAGTTTACAAATAAGATGTCAGACTGCAACTCTGCAATCACGTTGTCGGGATATGAAATAAGAATATGCAACCGTCCGGAGCACTGTCCGGGACTATATCACCAGACGCCGGTCATACCTAGCTAGGTACTCTAAAAACAAGCCGCTGTGGAATCAATCTCATCATATCATTTCCGATATTATATCAATCACCCAGTCGTATCACTTATATCAATCGGCATTTCTTCTCCGAAAGCTTAACACGCGCTTCAGACATCCGTGAGGCCTCGACATTCCTCGCGCTCGGCTATACTTTGGCTGCTCTTGCGCGGTATACGACGGTGGCTGCTCTTCTCTCAGAAGTGCCTGGAAATGCAGGTGCACTGCATAGTCGCAGTAACCGAGCGATACCTAAGTCAAGTTTTTGATGTCAGCTGGATCAATTACTACCTAGATAGGCGACATCGAGTGCAATATACGTAAGAGATACTCACCACCGCACATGTATACGGACCCATCGCAAGAATAATACGTTGATCTCCGAAAAATCGAGGTTGAAACGGTATTGATTAACTGTGGTCGGAAAAAGAGTTATATCGATTGCAAATCCACCAGACGTGACGTGCACGAAGTAATAAAGCGTTCCAAATTCCCGTTCGAAGGTCAAAATTAGAGCAATTGCTCGAACTTTCTGACTGGGAAGTCGATTGTCTTTATCATGACGCCAATTCAATTTTCAGCATTCCAACCAAGCGGGTGACCCAATTCTCTCCCTGCCATGGCATAATGTGCGTTTGTATCCCTGGTTAGAGGGTCAAGGTCTCAAGGGAATTATTGCCGATATCCCTTGTTTATGTCACAGTGAAAGCTGTGACTTCCTTGATACTCGCATATTTCATTTGAATTTAACTTACGATAGTTATGACATTGCTTTGATCAAGTCTGTTAAAGTCATATATCATCGTCCATTCGTAACATAACTAATTAGGAACCTACTCAGTGGGATCTCATCTGGTAAGCTGGTTTGCCATGCACTTCATTATTATTTTCTCAATAAACGTGCAATCTATATACTAAAACCAGACTGGACTTTCATTGCTATATATCGTTAAACAAGGTATGCCCGACTGTACTATCAATGCTCATCCACTACGGAGCTAGGGTTTTGCGCGCTCCTTCAATACAACTTGCAGGGCGGACACGGTGAAAGTAAAGGTGTCTTGAGCCCCTTGATCGAATTTTACGTCATCCTCCCCTGGAGCGAGGGCCAGATCAAAATTAAGAGCAAAGAGTACGATGGCTAAACCAAGCTCCATGAGCGCCAGTTGCTTGCCGACACATGAGTATTGACCTGATTGATTTCAGTAAAATAAGTTGCAATCAAGAAAAGGAGAGTATAGACTCACCAAGTTGGAACGGGAAGTCAAAACCATCATCCCCTTATTCTCAACCAGTCATCTCTCAGGCAAAATATCTTGCCCTCGGGGAAGTTTCTGCTGTCTCGCTGAATAGTATACTGTGGAACCACCCGTGGACGACGTTGATATCCTCGGGAATCCACACCTCATCAATTTGAAGAGACTACAGGGATCTCAATATTTAACAAAATCTTATTACTTCAAAAGCGCCCTAAATACAACACTAAATAATTTGTAGGTCTATAAACAAACTTGAAGGCACTTCCCCAATATTCATGACACAAAGGTAAATCAAACGTTTTATTCTTGTTTTTCGCCCTGAACTTGCATTACAATTCCGCCTGCGGTTCCTGTCCCCATAGAGATTGCCAGTGTCACTGCCTTCATGGGATTTGCACAGTCGCCAACAGCAAACACACCTGGCATGGACGTCTCGTTAAATATGGGAGAGACTTTGATATCGCCGCTTTCTGTGGTCTCAAGCCCAAGATTCTGTACGAAAGGTCCGTTGGGAATGTAATTCGGAGCATGCGTCTATCAGCGAAGCAACAAGAAACAAAGATCAGCACTACCATCACTTGGAAAGAGAAAGAGAGAAAATACGATCGAAAATTAATTCTTACCAAAAATGCCTGTTTAGCGTGACTTCCATCCTTGAAATGAATCACAAGCCCGGTTCCCGTTTGGCTATTCTCTAGTCTAGCAATTGGACGAGCGTCAATTTCGAGACCGTCATCGCTGGATACCAAACTCTGAAACGCTGAAGCGCGGTCATTGTATCCGTTGGTGTATATAGTAACTCGCTGTGCCAGCCGTTTTGCCATACGGCTTACATGCATCGCGCGATGTGCCGTTTCAAGGAGGTCAGTGGCTAAAACACCAGCTGATTGCGCTCCACGCTCTTCATACCCGTCACAAAAAAGACAGTGGAATCTATAATCAAAAGTTAATTGTCAGTATAGGCCTTACAAATTTTTCCAGCGACGCAAACTTACATGCTCTCTCCCCAGCAATCTGCATAACCGTCGATGTCAGGGAAAACATCTTTCACTCCCATTGCTAGGACAAGTTTCTTTCCCTTCCAAAGCTGTCCGTTCATATCTCTCGCCTCAAAGCGACCATCGGAAACTTTTGATACGCTCTCGACCCCGACATCAAGGAAACGGATGGTCGAGTATCTCGTCAATAAGTCTTTGCGACCCGCAGCCCGAAAGTCTGCGGGATCACGATGGTCCCAGCCTACAACATTGTGCATGTGCTTGGTCTTTGCATTGCGAAACACGCCTGTGTTGAATACAACTGCTGTGTGCAATTGGCGTGCAAGACCAGTGGCGACTGAAAGTCCGGCTGGGCCTGCACCGATGATGAGTGCGTCGAAAATTGCTGGGGCAGTCATAGTATAGCTCGTTCGGATAAAGATTGAAGGGATGAATCAAGCTAGAATTCACCTGCACTAATTGTGATCAATTAAAAATCTTCTGAGGTTTATTCTGAGGATTATGTCACAGTTGAAATTATCGAGAGGTAGATGCTACTTATATACCTTTCTAGGTAGGTACCTTGCTAGTCCCCTCGGAGACTTACACGGAGACATTGCTGAATTCCATTTTCCTGCGCAAATTTTTAGATTTAGAAGATAATCTGAATTATAGGTTCAGTGTCAAGGTTACAATTGAATATCTACCTGCATGTGCGTAAAACATGTGCGTTGCGAGACTCGGGTCACTCTAGCGACGTAAGTATAGTATCTAGTACGTCTTATATGCTCCGTAAGTTCCTAGTATTGTAGATACCTAGTAAACACACTCCTTATCATAAAATACTAGCTTCCACCCTATATGCGTATATATCTCTATTTACATTACTAAATGAAACCCAGTGACCTTGGAAACTCCGTTACCCAGCGTATGTACGGTCCCGGGGTATGCACATATTAGGTATACTTTTGAAACAGACCAAAAACCACATAACCATATATCCCTGCTAATCATTTTTCAAATCATGAACTTTTTGCTATAACTTGTTTGAGTTGTTGCAGCGAGAGAGGCTTAATCAAATAGCTGTCAATCCCTGCGGACAGGGCTTGTTGTTGCATTGTAGCTGACGCAACTCCTGTAACCGCAAGGACCGTAACTGCATGAAGTGCTTGCTTTTTCTCAAAGGATCTAATCTTCCTAGTCGCGGCTATGCCGTCCATCACGGGCATAGAAATATCTTTGCACGATGACTTTCTGTCAGAGGAATGTCGTTGGACTAAAAAAAAGGAGCCGAGACTTACCCATGAGCACAAGCTGGAACGACGTTGGGCACTCCTTATACTTATTCAAGGCTATCAAGCCGTTGGTGGCTGTCTCGTAACTGTGTCCCAGTTTGCGTACGTATGTAGAGAGGACCTGAAGTAACGAAAAAAGATCAGTATTTGGAATAGTGAAAAAGAAAACTGAGTGCTAGATGCATCGGAAATTTATGGGACACGAACCCGGAGATTGATATCGTTATCATCTACGATGAGAACGTGCAGATTATCATCTTGCTTGGAAAAACTTCGGACTTCTGATACCAAGGAACTCTTAGACAACGACGGGGGCTGTCGGTCATGATCTAGCGGTGAAGATTCCGAGAAACGTGCAGCTATAGCCGTCTGACTTGGTGAGATCGGTAAAGGTGTGCCCTGAGGAGTTAATGGGTTTCTTTCGTTGACCTCTAAAGTCCAGTTCAAAGCATCGAGTATTTTTCGAGGATAGAAACTTTACCACGGTCATGATTTAGTAAACAAGAGCGAGCAAACAATAGGGAAAAAGTACTCACGGTGGATGTATAAAAACAATATCTGCTTTGTTTTTGAGGTCGAGTACGGCTGAAGATGGCATTATGTCGCTTAAGACTATCAGTCGAGTAAACTTGATGTCATCAGCTGACAGTGATGAATTCCCCTGAATGATTTGGTCTAGCGTCGCCTCTTCTACTATGGCCACATCTCCACACGCAGTGTCGAAAGTTTCGGCAAATAACACACTCCAACCAGGGCGAGAGGCGATTATCTGGGCAAGAAGACTCTGTATACAAAGCCTACGTTTCGCTTCCCGGCTCAGACTGCCTGTTGGTACTTCTGTCAATTCAGAATACCCATTGAACCCTATGAGGCAGAATTTGGTTTTTTGAGTTTCATCAGGGATCTGAGTTTGCGACGGAGAAAGCGTGGGTGAATCGGGTACGCAGTAAATAGGAATGAGTATATCAACCTGGGTCCCAATGTCGCGTTCACTTTTGACATCAATTGTACCTTTCATGAGACCGACGAGTTGCTGCACAATGCTCATACCCAACCCGACACCCTCGGAAAGAGAATCCTCCTGCGTAAAGGGAGAGAATAATTTATTCTTCAAAAAATCAGTTGACATTCCGTGTCCGCTATCGATGATTGACAAGTGGGCGAATTCGGTGGTGCCTTTAGATTCGTTTCTGAGCTTACGTAGGGAGACCTCAATAAACCCAGCTTCCGTATATTTGAGTGCATTGCCAAAAATATTCATAATTATTCGCCTCCAAGCGCCGGAGACGGATTGCAACTTCCAATCATTTTGATCATTAATGCGAAGGACAACTGAAAGATTGCCATTGCTCTTATTTCTCAGTTGCAACACTTCGACCGCTGACGAACCTATGTTACGTGAGGCAGAAGCAGCATGCTTCTCGAGGTACAGAGTGTTGACAACCTCTTCTAATAGTACGCCGAGGTCAAAAACACCGACTAGATTGGCCGTAGAGCCACGGAGATCATCTTCAGAGTCGATATTTGCCAAATTGTTAATTTTAGTGAAATCCAATCTATAGAAATAGATTAGTAATTCAGTTTGTCATACAGGTGACGAGGGAAAGTCTCAGATCCACTTAGATCCACTTACAAATGATTCATGGTGTCCAGAAGAGTAAGCCCACACGTCTCGAGCATCTTAACGAGATCATGCTGTTCGGGTTGTAAGGGGGTCCCAAGTAGCAATTCGGCACTGGCTAGCATCCCATGTAAAGGAGAGCGAAGCTCGTGACTGACAGACGAGACAAAATCAGACTTTGACTTTTCCAGTTCAAAAGTCTTCACTCTTGCTATCTCTGAGATAATCGTGTCCCCAAATACTTTGAAGTAGTTGAATTCTTCCAGTTCTAAAGGCCGTTCGCTGTCTCGAGACCAGATAATTGTACCAGTAAGCCACTCGCCTTTATTCCAGTCCCACAAGGGAATGAAAACCACAGATTTGGCTTCTGGGAAGCAGCTTAACAGCCGTGCTGCTGTTTCCGGGTCATCTTTCTGATCACCCCCATGCGACTCCGGGCCAGCCCAGAATGCTGGTACGCAAGGCCTTGCTTCATAACTTGCCTCCATTGGCTCACCCAGAGACGAAGGAGAAACTCCATCTAAATCAAAAACTTGTCCCTGAGGGTATTTAGCAGTCAAATATTGCAGGAATGGTTCTGTTATTGAGTAGGTCGTGGTGTTACTTTGAGTCGTGGCGGGAATGAAATTTGGCGATGGAGAGCCGAGAACTTTGCACAATGCATCCTTAGAGTTCTGAGTATGAACATCTGGAGGGTGATTGCTTGGATTATCAGTGTCGGCCGTTGTTGGAAAGGGCTCCCAGTCTGTTGAACCCACTGAAGGGCCACTTAAAGATGGTGAGCAAACTCACAACAAATAAAATTAGAAAACACGGGTGTCGATACTTACATTCCAGAGTTGCAATGAGAAGCATCAAGAAACAAAACATCATCTAAATCCATGGATGCTTTTAGTAAGGCGCTTGCGTGAGAAAATATAGCTTCGATGCGCCTTGAAACCGGCACGTCCTCTTGAACGGCAACAAAGGTAGTGTCTGGAGAACTCGTTCCCTCAGCAGACTGCTCGCTTTTCAAAGATCGTTTTCTAGGTTTTTCTTTGGATAAATTTTCGATGGTACGATGGAGAAAAGCATCCGCTTGCGGCGGAGAGGAAATAGAGGTGCTTCTTGTCAGATTTGAGGAGTCTTGCCTCGAAATTATTGGCGATGTTTCGTCAGTCACCGAGCTGGTTAAAGATAACCCTTCCATTATACTAGGCTGTATTTCGTCCGAGGATGTTCGTTTTGATAGAGTTCGTAATCGCGTTAGCGGCGGGATACTCTGTTGCATATTGACAGACGATGATGGCTCATCATCCGGACGGCCTTTAACAAAGTCCGTCAACCCCTGGACTAGTCGATCAGAGCGTGCATGATAATGCACCATTCTAACGTTTTCCAGATGACGCGAAATTGAATCAGAGATTTCTTGCAGCGCAAGAACATCTGCATCACTGAAATCCTGTCGTGGTTTGTCATCGACTACACAGAAGCTACCCAATACGTACCCCGCAGGACTATACACAGGGACCTCCGCATAAAAGCGAAAAAAAGGCCACCCAACTACATACGGCTTATCCTTGAAGTTATTTTCCAGGGTGAAGTCACGAACAATAAAACGAGTAGGATTTGCTGTCATGTTGACCGTGTTTTGCAGTTGGGGAACATCCTGGCCCGTGAACAATTTCATTGCATGCGGACAAACTCCGAAGGCGAGGTCCAGCGTCGTGACGCCCAGATATATGCCATCGTTGGGCAAATGCTTGTTGCTGTCTCGCAAAGAAATGGAAGCAGTCGCCTCGGATATAACATGCTGGTTTTGACCATCGATCAGAGAGACAAACGCTCGGTTGCATCCAAAACGGTAGACACCCAGCTGAACCAGTGCGGTAAGGATAATATCTTGTGAAAGCGATGGGGTTACTGGCCTCTTATCCTCCTCTAGTTGAGACGATGGAGTTGTGTTTGGCGATGTTGCAGGCCGGCGAACAGCACCGTAATACCTGTTAGACAAAAAAAGGTAATCAATGGCCATTCTTTGTTGTAGTTTCACCCACCACAAAAGAGGCTTTATGACATGAAAAACGAGTAGAAAATGCACACTAACCTCGACAAATCCCGTATACGCTTCTTCTCGGCGTCCGACGACGGTAGCTGACCAAGCGCTGGCGAGGCGAATGGTGTTCCCATTCTTTCCCTTCTTAACAATGTGACCAGCAAGCGATCGTGCCAGCGCGAGGCACGTCGCGCATTGGTTTCTGGGGACTGCACGAGAACAAGCAAGACATGAGGGAAAGAGAAGAGTTGGGCAGGTTGTGTCTGGAGTCTGGAGAAAACTGCCGAGGCCTCTGATTGGCTGCATGGCGCCTCCGGTCGTTTACCTCGTTGAAGCGCTAGCTCGGCGGCTAGTCTTGATTAGTATTAGGCTATCTGCAGCGGGTCTCGCCTGGCACGGCTATTGGTCCTCCGGCTGGCTGGACAATCTGGACCGCCGCCTGTGAGTGGCCAGAGCGGCCGAATCAACGTCAACGACTCAACGGCTGCTAGCCTTCTCACGTGCCGGCATCTGTTCCACCAATCATCATTCAGCTACGTATGGGCCAACGTATGTTTTCACAAAAAAGGAATAGTGTGGAATTTATTTATAGGCGGGCTATGTACACAAAGTATGAACCTATACACACGAAACACGAAACACGAAACGACAGGATATTCACAGTGCCTCGGAAAGAGGATATCAAACTTGGAAGGAAATGCAGAAAGAAAGATGCTGCTGATGCTAAAATATTTTTACGAGACAACGAATTCCTGAGCCTTGGCGCCGTCGTAATCGGCCAGGACCAGAAAACTGCTGTCGTCGCTGAGTGTCATCAGACCAGCCCATGAGGCGGCTGCAGGAAATGCCTCGGTAAGGCCTGACCAAGTCGAGCCACCGTCGGTGCTAGTAACGAGCTGGATGGATGCATCCTCGTCGTTGTTTGGATCGTACATGAAGCTGACAACCAGAGTACCGCCAACATTGATGACCTGCGGAGCCTGCGCATTCCAACCAGAGGGAGCCTCGTAGACAAGTGCGCGGTTGCCCCATGTTGCACCGTCATCTGAGCTGGTCTGTGAGTGGACAGAGAAAAGGCCGCCGTCGGTTTCAGACTCGAAGACCATGATCAGGTTTTCACCATCAACTGTAGCAACACCGATCATGCCGTCACGAGTATCGCCAGTACCTCCACTGCTGATAACAGTGGCATCAGACCATGTTAGACCGCCATCAGTCGAGGTGCGCATCAAACTTTCCTGGTCGACAGCAGAGTCCTGGCGCGAGTAGTATAGTTGCAATGTAACTCCATCCTCAGCCATGCGCAAGAAGGGCTCCCAGTTACCGTCAGTTGGGCCTGGGTCCGAGGCTGGCTGGCTCAGGTACGTCCATGTTGCGCCGTTATCGTCGGAGTAGCAGATAGTGATACGGTAGTAAGTGTCGACGCCGTCGTCGAGAGAGTGGTTGCGGAAAGCAATCAAGACACGTCCATCGGGGAGTTGTAGCGGGTATGGGTTGTTGATGTCTGTAGTCGATGTCGGTCCCGATGCCACGGTTCCGGTTTGTGTCCAGCTGACTCCGTTGTCAGTGGAGGTAGCAACAGTGATAATATTGTCACCATCTGTGAAATCAACGAATGCGCCGAGAATGGACCCGTCCTGGAGGTAGTTTGCGCGTGGGTATGTGCCAGATCCCATGGAATTCTCGCTGCCGGTGAGAGTAAGCGTAGAGCCTGTACGTTTTTCGACAGGCGCGGCTAATGAAGAGGTGCAAAGAAGTAGAGCTGCGGCTGATAGCCGAGCGAGGAACTGGTGTGCGACCATGGCGAAGAAAAGTAACCTTCTGCCAAGGTTAGAAAAAAATATATGAGAATTGATATATTGCGAGAGATGGTTGTGTATACAGAATCATGGCAGGCAGTCTTCGGTGGAGAGGACCTCTTTATATAGCCATTTGATCAGGCACTTGGGTCAAAGCTTATCATGCAACTCTGTGCATGGCAGATGCATTGGAAGTTTCTAGCTCCAAACTTTGCGCTACTTTCTCGAATGATGTACATAGCGATGGCCAAGCCCTGCTGGTCAGGTAAAACTTAACTAGGGCTCATTAATCCACAGTGATGTTGACTGTGGCAATGCAGCTACTCCATTAACCTATAGGCTCTAACCATATTCAAGCAATCAGAGCCGATTATCCGTTGTCGGGGTAAGCTGACGATGTCACCCGGACGTAGCATACAAATCTTCCAGGATTAGCAGCACGCAATGCAATGCGCAAGTGCACTTAGCACTTAGTCCTGGGTACATACTACTACCCACCTGCACGAAAGCAGACTACACCGTACTACGTAGGTACGTATACAAGGTACGTACTCCGTACGTGCCCTGGCAATTCCGCTTGACAGCCGCAAAGCACCCACTTATGGAGTATGTATTACTATTTACAATTCAAATGCTGTGCAGTAATTTCAATAGTACTAATACTGCTGAGCCCGCCGTTATGGATAACCTCCTAAAAAAAGCAGCAAGATAAGCAGTAAATCTCCAGCCAGCTCCATAAGGCGTGCTATTTATAACAGGCTGTGCGCAGGGCAAAGCTAATTGGCTTCTTAGGGCTTACTGCGTGGGTAAGTGGGCGGAGGCTTGGGAATGGCACTTAATTTCACCCGTTATAGTTAAATTAGGTGGGCCTGAATTGGGACAGCCGGCTCCACTGTTTACTCTTGAGTCTGTAAAATGTAAACAGCGGGCAATGGACACCACTTGTCTCATATAAATGAATAAATACCGAAAATTAATAGACACTTCGTTTAACGGCCAGCTGTTCAAACCTTCTGTACCTAGAAAAACATCGAGTCCCAAGGTTGAATGCTACTGTGACTTCAGCTAATACAGACGCCACCAACAATGGCTGACAGTTCGCCAGTGACTCTTATTTGGCATCACCCCGGATACCACTCCCTGTGCAGGCAGGTGACTTGGCGTCGAGGACGTGCCAGTGCGTACTTTCCAAACGCATTAAAATGATGCCATTTTAGCGGGCTTTGTCATACCTAGGGCCCCCAGTTCATCTGCACAAAACCGCGCCAAGACGTTACTAGATGTATGCATCAGTGCATCGTCTTCAAGCCACCGGTCCTAGCCCGTGGAGGTTTAATATACACAGCCCAATACGGAGTAGTGTGTATGCGAGTGTGTGAGATAGCGGGGGTGATCCTGACATTCTGCAGATGTATAAATCTAGAAGCAATTCGTTTTATTTTTCTATCAAAGATGTATATATTAAACAACAAGATCGTGCCCTGGTGGAAGACTTGAAAGTTGGGGGTATTTCGTGCCTCCCCTAAGTCCAATTAAGTAGGAATCTGCCGGAACCGCGCCGAGATCTAGCCATTTAGGTGCGGCTCCGTCGATAATAGTGCCCGAATTCCAGCAGATTAGGCTCTTAGGACAGATTGGCTATAGCCTATACATAGGTATCATACGGATGGATGGGAGGATTCGCAAGCCATGAACGGTCGGAAACCCCGAGGACCCCTGGCACCTATCTGGTTTCATGTTTTCAAATGTCGGGTTAATATGAATTTCTTTAGAATTGGGTCAATCGAATAATAGATGTTCTTGCAAGGTTGCAGACAGATACGTACCGGGTTTCACTATATCAAGCCTAAACAAGCCACTAAAAGTTTTAGGAGCAAAATTAGGAGATCCAAGTTCAACGTCTTCCATTGTTTCGTAAGCTTTTTAAATCATCCTTTCTTTTTCCTTATTCTTTATTCTTTATCTTAACAAAAAGAACCAATCAGGATTGGCTCTATCCCATTATTCGATAACTCGCCTGCAAGCTAAAATAGTTATGTGCATGCACAAATCTTGGCCCCAAAAGTACTCGAGTATCACTGCAGCAACGAGCTAGTTTAACTCCTTCCGTACGTAGTTTATTCCCAATCTTCAGTATCCTCGTGCCCCTTTTATTTGGGGGCAGTATGTATCTACTTACTTAAGCGAGCCATGTATGCAACACCAATAGCATTAAAACTACCAATCGGCCTTGGAGTTGACGATGCGTGGAGTCGTGGACTGCAAGGCCCGCTACTGAAAATAAAAAAACCAACATTTGAAGCCTAATGCGACCTCACAAGTTTGCTAGTACGGAATACGGAGAATCCGTATAGATGGTTGGTCCGCTCGGACCTGTAGCCATCGTAGCGAAGGGGAATGCAACAAGAAAGAAATACGCGTATCTAGTCCCTACCTGGATACCTAATGAGGTGAATACAAAAGAGGCACTTCCTATCCAAGATATGTTTGACTATAGCTCGGTTGTTTACCGGAATTTCAGTATCAATCTCCTTGCTACCCCCTTTCCGGCACACTACCTTAGAGCCGGTATTGTCCCAAGTAAATGCTTGCTGAGCAGTCAGTGTATATAAATGCATGCGATCTCGCGGGTCATAATCAAGTCTTCAACAAACATTTTTATATTTTCGCTAGCTTCGTTCGACTATGCACGTTCAATACGTAGAAGGCATCAACCGCATCTCAAGTACAACGCCATGCCCACTTCTCGGCATGATTCTCCCGTCCTATAACTCGGCGGATAAATAACCTTGGGTTGCAACTTGCTAGAATTCCTCTCTAGTAGTCTGCTACGTAGTACTCCGTAAGATTGCACCATATGTGGTGTGCGTGTTTATTGTTCACTATGGTTAGTGCTATAGAATTTCGAAGGATCTTCTCTACTCCGTACCTAATAACCTATAGCCAACGCTAGGGACGATCCTCATTGCATCACCACAGCTAATCTGAGACTCTGAGTTGTTTTTTATTAGTTTGAGTGACATAACCGTGCAGCCCCCTGCATTAGACACCGTTCGCAGGTGGGTCATTGACTAAATATTGCAGCGATTCCCTTGTTGGGTATGAGTAAAGGAATTGATGGATGGAAGCTACTTCTTATATAGCTAGACGATTGCATCTAGTGAGTACTACCCTATATGTACTCCGTACACATGATCAAGAGTTGCTCTGCGCACATGGACAATGCAGATACAGAGGACCGTATCGAAGGACACATGTATGGAGCACCTATTTCTCAATCCTGCTATCTTAGTTAGCCTCTCTACATAGTATTCCTTATCTGTTTCTACTTTGACGTTGGTGGCGTGAATCATACTCAAGTTGTCAACAAGCATCCAGGCTGCCAGCGCATATAGCATTGTTTAATCGGGCTTCAGGGATGGCCCAGTAATATATAACAACACGTTTCACACGAAACTCCTATGATAGGAGTCAATTTCCCATGTAATTTTACAAGACAAAACATTATTGATTTGCTACCTTGTACGGAGTAAAGTGGCGCCCAGTGCCCACTAGCTCTTATGCCACTAGGCCTTCTTCGCACTAGACTTGAGCAAAATTCAAATGAAACTTCAGTCTAACTCTAGTCACTCTACTCCGTACTCCGTACTCAGTCGAGAGATGAGATGGGACGCTAAACTGTGCAAGGTGTCGAATAATCAGCCACGATACTACTGTCCTAGATAGTGCATACATGTTGAGGTTAGTATTTGAAATTTCGTGAGAGGAGACCTCCCTAATCGTGAAACAGAAGAGAATTTTGTTATAAAATGTCCATTAAAATCACGGCTAGAATCTAGGGAAACCACCTCTGTTTTTAGAATTCATATGATCTTCTCTGTCATATGAATTGTACGGGAATTTAGGTACGTACGTTGCTTAGATGCTTCAAAAGCCGATTAGCGAGTCCACATAAAAGCCACCAGGTAAGCCACATGCAGGTAAGCCTGCAAGCCAGCGGGTTTATATTAATATTTGACAGCCACGTGCAGCACGAGAACAATCTAAGAATATACATTATGTAGCAAACACGTGGATTTTTCATGGCTTTCCTCCGTAGATAGTGTTCTGGATTGTGCAGGTAAAATAGGATGGTGATCATTCTTCATGATTTTCTTGGTCCTATTAGCGACAGTCATGTAAAGGTAAGGTGCGACACCTGATAGGTTTTTAATGATTTGCACCGTAGACTGCTTTAATGACGACTCTCGAATGATAGTCTTGATCAGTTATCCCAGTCCGTCGGCTAGACTGGCTGTGCCTTTCAAAGTTCCTGTCTCGCGCCCACAGCCTTAAGTAATGCCGTACATACTCAATCATTATTACAATATAATTTCTTTACTTTTATCATTTATCAAACATAGTCTGTGCATGCTGACCATTCGGCCATCCGCTTTGGATCTAGCATAGTGTAACCGTGATATCATGGCTAAAGAATTCTCCAGTGTCCATGCTGCCGTCTATAAATATAGACAGTAATTATAAGTCCATAGTTTATATTCCTGTAGGCTTTGCTTCTACGTATCCATTAGCGAGAATGTTCTACCGGAAAACGCGGCTGTAACGTCCATAGGTATAATAAAGGGGCTGTTCGCATACACAGTTCTTATATATAGAAATCATATATTAAGCATTGAATATCTAGACAGATCACTCAATATCTTTAATCTACCTAGGCAATTCTTCAATTAGTCCCTCATTTATTGCGGTGGATACCTATGTAATGCATTTCTTCGTATCCGATAGTCCTCTAGCAAAGAAGGCACATCCCCCGGGCGACCTTTAGAGGCGAAGCTATCTACGGGTGTATACTTGGATATTGCAATTCGACCGTCGAGACCATTTCAAAAGCGGTAAATTATTTTGTAGAGTTGTGGTAGGTGGCATCTTGAAACGTTGCTGTGGCAGAAGACCCTTAATTTCTATAATATTTTATTCAAATATTTAAACTGTCCTCCTATTGAATGGTCTAAATAAATTGATTAAATGTCGTCATCCATAGTGCGGGGATGATTGTCTTACTGACACAGGTATCATATCGTAGTGTTGGACATGTTGATGACAACAAGATCAGGAATGATATTTTTGTATCTGGATGGAATTTCTTACATAGCGTAGGTAATGTCTAACAAAATAGATGTTCTACGATATGCAGTCGACCCCAATTAGCCCCAAGAACGCCCACAACAAGTCTTCCATTCCAGGACAATAATATCATCATCAAGGTAATGGCTCTATCAAAATAAGAGCTCGACGAGATCACTCTACGGAACAAAGACATGAAGTTGAAACATAGAACCGAATAAAGTCCTGGAGCTCTTGCCTTAAATATTTAGTTATAACTATTTATTAAAGGATTTGCCCACTCAAGTACCTCAATTAACAGACTACCATGGCGCCATTTGATGGTTTGTTGAAGCATTTTAACATATGATCACTAATAATTTAGATGTCTGCGCAGTTCTATACTTATATACTGTCGCTAGGCGTGTAAACCATGCTAGACGGCAAAGAAACAAAAATCTGCCTAGGCAAGTACGAACTACAAGATATGCAATATGTGAAGGAATTCATGGAAGAAAGAAGTATCAGCACTTTTAACAATACATCAACTTTCCCAGAAAGTTTCTCGACTGAAAAACTAAGAACTATATGGAGGCGATACAACACCTTATTTATTCCGGAAATACCAGATGGCCAGGGTAACAAAAGGTCACAGAAATCTAAAACTGCAGTCAAACAAGAGTGTCGAATTTGGACAGTGTAATTGCTATAACGATCCGGCATTTTAACCATTATGTTGGCCGCTGCCGTAGTGGGCCTCGGTGAATACTGTATGTGTCTAAGGGCGCAAACTCGCGCTGAGTCCTTACATTCCTCCTCTTCTGACACCGATTACCAGAAGAGAAAGAGCCCGGCTCTGATGAGTCCCATCGCCAGATGTCACTGGTAATTACTTTTGCTTTCAAGAGACCCGTCTATAAGCTCTCTCCACGAGCTCTACGAATATATTTTGGTGCATTTCCTCAACCTTTCCACAGTCATTCAATGCAATACTCAATGGATCCGCATGCACCTCCCTCCTTGACTTATCAATGGCAAGAGGGAGTAGAGAATCTTGAAAGCTACCGCTCTGGGGGCTATCATCCTACCCATATTGGCGATCAATACCGTGACGGTCGCTATGAGGTCGTCCACAAACTTGGTTATGGGAGTTATTCAACGGTCTGGCTTGCCAAAGATCACCTGGAAGCTAGACATGTTTCCCTAAAAATCACAGTTGCTTCTGTCTCTCAAAGGAGCTCAGAGTGCAAAATTCTACGTCAATTGGCTTCAGGGAAGCAAGACCATCAGGGACGCGCCTATGTGCCATCGCTGTTAGATGAATTCGTCATCAACGGGCCAAATGGCAACCACCTATGCATCGTGAGTGAAGCTGCAGGGTGTAGTGTTGCACAGTCGAAGGAAGCTAGCATGACCTGGAAGTTCCCGGTAAATATAGCAAGATCTATAGCAGCCCAAGTCCTACTAGGATTGGATTATATTCATTCATGCGGCGTGGTACACAGTGGTATGTATGCCTGAGAGTCGATCCCCTGGTATTGCAAATAAACTATAAGCTAAGAGATAGACCCACACTGTAACAATATCCTATTTCGAGGTCCAACTTTGGGGAATTGTTCTACAGAGCAGCTTAACGACAGGCTAGGTGAGCCTCAGAAACTACCCGTGGAACGCCTAGATAAGACGCCGAATGGCCCTGAAGTTCCTAGATATTGCGTTCCGCCTGCTATGATATTTCAGGCGAGTGAAGAAATTGTGGATGCAAGAATCATCATCTCAGACTTTGGCGAGGCATGTCTTCAAGATGAAGAGCGCCATGAATTACACACCCCGATTATGCTCCTCCCGCCAGAAGTATTCTTCCACGAGCATCTAGGCATGCCTATAGATATGTGGACTCTTGGGTTCACTCTTAATGAGATTCTTGGGGAACGCCCTCTCTTTGAAGGATTTATGCCGGACCAGGACCATGTAATCGCGGAGATGATTAGCACTCTAGGCCATCTTCCAAAACGCTGGTGGGACAGGTGGCAGCAAAAGTCAGACTTTTTCCTTGAAAACGGCTCTTGGAAAACAGATACACATCGAAGTCATGCACCGTATTCTCGGCCATTGGCTGAACGACTGCGCATTATGGGCCGAGGAGAGCAACCATCAACGTGCGAGTTCGGTATGCATGAAATGACATGTCTCCAGACGCTTCTAACATCAATGCTGGCTTATGAGCCTTCTGAGCGTATCACTTCTAGCGCGGCGGTTGCATCAGAATGGATGCGAAGATGGGGGAGACCAGCCATAGAACAGACCTGTACAAGCGCCTGAACTAGAAGAAAAAAGGGCGATAAAAGGAATATTGTCGTTATCTTTCTTACTTTGTGTAAAGTCCGAAATGGCGTCCTTATCGTCCAACGTCGGTAGGAACGAGGATCAGATCAATGAGAATCAACGAGAACAAATAGCCTTTTGTATAAGGTCCAGATTTATAATTAACAACCATCCATTTGCTTCGCAATCGTGAATCAACTAACTACTATCTAGCTTTTATCTTTCTAGTAATTCATCCCAAAGAGAGGTGGTTTAGCCCTAAGCCTCTCCGGATAGTTTACATCCACGGGCCAACGCCAAATTGTCTAAGCAGTTGCAATAAATTATCATCAGTAATTTAGAAGCATTATTAAAATGCGATAAAATTATTTATTGGTCATTGCAGGCGCATTTTTGTGGCTCCGAAAAAGGGCACTACTGAATCCTGGCCCCAAGTATCAAGTATGTATCATGCGATATACTCCGTACTTTAGGAAAGCATGGAACCCGTGGATTCCGGCTTTGCGCGGCCGATCGCCTACCCGGCTACCACCAGTTGATACCCCGCGTGCAGGTAACTGTGTTATCTTGTAGAGTTTGTACAGTATACGAAAAGTAGTAGGCTTGCGAAAATTGGCCCCAACAGGCTGACGGTCTCCTCTTGGCCTGTCAGCCTTGAGTTCCATGCTGCGTATCATCCTGCCAGTTGGACTGTCCAGTGTCCAGTGAGGACATGGGTTGCTTCAGCTGCACTAGTTCTGGCCCCATTTGTATAGATTGAAGAATCAAAAGAAGACTCATTCTCATGTAGATTATTGTTTAATATGGGTGTTCTGATAGTTACTTTAACTTACCAATCCTGTGTGTAGATTATCGAGTAATTAATACTAAGTCATGACGAGCTCGTCAGCCTGTATCGAGCCGCTCTCTTCGGCGTTCTCGTCGGCGTATTGATAATCCTTTGGGAAAGAAATAGGCCGATTGCAGGATATATACTAGATTCCTGAGTAATCCTTCTCGTCCATAGATATGTATTCTAGGTGCTTACGGGGCAGAGATTCCATCATCTTCTCTGATCTAACCAACAGGAGTATGTCACGCGCATCTCATAGGTACAATTTGGCCCCTGATTCTCATCTGGCTTTGTTAATCTCTGGTTGACTTCGTTCATGATAAGCATGGATGATACAATCTCGCATGAATTTTCCGAGGAATTAATACCAACCGATCAAAAACGGCCTGTTCAATCTTAGTCCTGACTCAGGTACTCAGGTCCGGCCGTCCAGCTTTGGGCTTTTCCAGACTGAGAAACATTCAGTCCGAAGACTAGGCCAGACCAGGTTAGACGTTCGGTGGCTCGGCTTGCATGATTTCCCCAACCGAAAATCGTCGGCTTGAAATTTTCGAGCAATCTGTCTATTCCGACCTGGCTTTTTGTTAACTTTTGGCTTGTGAAATTGCCTGGCATCCGACTGTGAGGGCATAGGAAGTAGTAAATATTATGCTTGGGTGCAGCTGTAGAGTGTCGACAAACAGACTGACCGCCTGAGAAATCAACACCGCGGAGCTTTTCAGCACCAACCACTAATACGGCGAATATTCCGGATGGACCCAAACATCAACAGGCTGCAGTGATTGGCTGCTGGGGCATTCCTCTTGCCAGGACGGAGTTTTTCGAGCAGGCGAACGAAGGCGCCTAGTCGGAGCACGGAGTAAAATCATCGGAATTCAGCCACGCCTATTCGATTCCAAGCTTAGTTGCGTGGGACAGCGTCAGCGCTATGCCGCTCTGGTCGTGCTCGTGCCAATGGAATTGGCTGGCCGGCGCATTCCACGTAAAATATAGAGTTAATTGTTGGTTAATTACATGTTTTGCCTAGCGAAAAAGAAGACCAAAGAAAGAAAATGCGTATTACCTGTACGACCAATAAAACACCCCGCGCCCGCCTTGCGTGGTCGGTTTTCTTCTCCTCCTCCCCAGCTCCGTTTTGTTTTCATTCCAATTCCACCAATTTGTTATTTTCGTTTCATTTCTTTTTCTTTTTTCAATATTCCGTTTTCTTTCTTCTGTTCTGGGGATTCAAATCTCATCCAGCAGACAAGGCCAGAATAGAATAAGTACACAATGGCGGACGTTGCACAGCCAAAGGCGGCCGCTGCGCCGGGGCGCGAAGAGCGCATCAAGTTGAGGTCGGCCTGCGATCGCTGCTCGCTGAACAAAATTAAATGCAGCCAGGACAAGCCAGAGTGCCAGCGGTGCAAGACGATAGGCGCGCAGTGCCATTACAGCCGGTCGATGAGGATGGGCAAGCCTCGCAAGTCGGCCAAGGCGAAGGCCATGATGAATGCGAAATTGCCTGGGAAGCCAGCAGAGGGCGATGCAGAGGACCATCTCAGAAACAACCACAGTAGCAGTAACAGCCCGGTCAGCAGCAATGAGCAGCATCTGGCGCCGACAGCAACAGCAACAACAACCGCAGAGCTGCAGTGGTCCGCCGACTGGAGCTTCGACACTCTCTTGGCCGCCCACGATCACATGGCCGGCGCCGCTGCCTCAGGCACCCCAGGCACCCACGCCGGGGCGGATCCCTTCAAGGCTTTGTTTGACCAGCACGGCAACATCAACCACAGCCACAACCACAATGGCAACGCTGTCGTTCCCACCGCCGACATTATGACTGTCGATGCCCTCTCCGCTGGCTACAGCCACTCGGACGATGCTTTCCTGAGCTTTCCTCAGTCGCCCCTCTCCCTGCAGAAGCCAATCAAGGAAGAGCCGGAGAACGTCTACCTCTCACCAAGCAGTTACTATGCCCCCTCCTTCGAGTCGACCCTGCTTTCCACCGGGTCGAGCTCGCCGTTCGAGGACCTTGGCCCGGCTCTGCTGTCGCAGCCAAGTTCCCACGACTGCACGCATCTGGCTCTGGAGACTCTGACTTCACTGTGCCAGCCCTCGACTGTGCAGAGAACCGGCGAAGGACAGCCGCGCCCAACCATCGATCAAGTGTTGAAGATGAACTGCGACGCCATGAAAAATGTCTCAACCATTCTTTCATGCAGCTGTGCCAAGGACTCATCGTTCCCAATGCTTCTCAGCACCATCTTCAACAAGGCCTTGGCATGGTACCGTGCCGCAGTCGAGTCCCACGACATGGCGTGCGACACTATCAACTGTGTCAAGGAGGAAATCGTGCATCGTCCCATTAGCGTCGGCGGGTACGAACTGGATGACGAATCCAGCGATCTAATGAAGATCCAGCTCGTGCTGAACCGTCTGCGCATGATGTCCAAGCCCGTGAAGCAATACATCGAGGCGTATTCCGGCCCTTCATATGGCCCTCAACCAATTTCCCCGTCCTCAACAGACGGCAGCCCCTCTGATACCAAAACCTCCAATGCCGATTTCGCGGTCAGCATGACACAAGTGTATTCGACAATGGGAACGTTTATCCAGGGAAACTTGCACGCTGCAATTGATGAATTGCAGTCAAAGCTTGTCTTGATGGGCGGTCATCTTTAACAACAAGGATGGCCTCCCCCATTGAATTTCCTGCGTTGCCGTTTGTCGTCTCATTTGTGTCGCTGAAGAATCAACTTTCTCATTGAGGTTTTGGATCAGTATTTTTTCAACTAGCATTTTCAACAGGTGTTTTAACAGGTGTTTCAACAGTGTCTTTTCAACATGATCTATACCCCATGGGATTTTCAACAGGTGTTTTCAACATGATATTTTAGCGGATTTTTCAACATGATACAAAGGCTCAACGCATTATAATGTTCTCAACGACTAATGAATCAGGATTTAAACTGGGACAGGAGCCCAGCTGTGACGGATACGGCGTTATGATATTGATTTTTATTTTCTTTTGTTCTTTTGACCTTGTCGGCAGTCGGCTCCTTAACGTGACTCGCGCGACATACAGGATCTTCAACACATACCTAAACCAATGAACTTGGATGGGGCACTTTTTTAACACAAATATATACGATTTGACCAATCCAGATAATGGATAGCCGAACCGAATGTCTGATACAATTATTATGTATTGTTGTACCAGGAGATATGGAATATTATCAACCTAAGACTTATGCTAACATGAGTCGTCATTTGACCTCGCTTTTTTCGCTTTGTTCATTCACGCACCTTCTCTAACTTACAAGACTGACCATATATATCCAGGGAATATTAAGAAACACTCATTATTAACTTGAAAAACATGGAGAGCAATATCTATTTTCCGTTGGCAATGACAATCGCCTTTCCATCCCACTCCTTGTTCTGCACAGCATCAGCCAAAAACTTAGCTACACTAGCTCTCGAAATGCTAGGCATAAACGAAGCCTTCTCGCCCCTTTCCCCCAATGTCACCACCGCGTCCTCTTTTCCATTCGTCAACATCGCCGGCCTGGCCACCACAAACGCGATGTCCCTGGCGCTCCTGAGCGCATTTTCAGCGCCCTCATGATCTCCGAATTTGGTCGCCATGGGCGTTGCCTTGACGGCTCCTCTCATGAGGAAATTCAGTCCGGGGAACGAGTCGCCCACGCCGAATGCTGACATGTATATGATTCTGATGGACGTATCGACGCTGCGTACAGCGCTGACAATGTTGTTTGTGACGCGTGTCAGAAACAAGGCGCCGTTGTCGAATACTGCTCCCTTGGCGTGGGCAAGAGTGACGATAACGGCGTCGGGTTTGCGCGTCTCGAATGCCTTTTTGACATCGTCTATGTTGACCGGCGTGCCTTGGACTAGTTTTAGTCCTATCCTGGCTGGGACAGAGGCTGGGTTGCGCACAAGGGCAGTGATGGTGTGACCTGAATTGGCTGTTAGCGCAAGTTGATCGCATTATAGCAAGAAGAAGAAGAAGAAGAAGTAGCTAACCTTGGCTGACCAAGTTATCAATGACTAGGCTCCCCGTCTGGCCGTTGCCTCCTGCGACGAACACATGCATGTTGATTGGATGGAATTTGATAGTTGAAAAAGTGCTGGATGTATTTTCTTTTCGTTTATTTTTGGTTCAAACAAAAGCCGCGAATAGATAGATAACGGAGTAACTGTTGATTGAAAAATAAGATCCATTTCTACAGCAGCATCTACCTCTCTTATATATCATGTATATCCTCAATCGATCCCGTCTACAATATCCTCAAATGTGGTTCAATGTTCGCCCTTACAAATCACTCTCGACTTTCCGGCATCCAATTCCCAAAGTAGTAAAGTCTATGCGCACCACGTATCCGCTTCTGGCATGGAGAGCCGCTTAAACCGAGGGGCCGCGTCGGTGCATTAGAAATCATAATCAGGTCGGATTTTTCAATACGTATGAGACAACCAGAATTGTAATACGTATTATCATAGGACAAAAATTCGAAAAGCAAAAACAAAATTCAGTGAATGCTTGATATCCGGCTGTTAATTCTGACTCTCCAACTAGGAGGGTGACTGTCTTGGCGCTGAAACCAATGCTCTATGTAGATCTAAGTCGAAAATATTGGTAACAACGCTTATCGGGCGGTAATAGTATAGTTGGTCAGTACACCTCGTTGTGGAGACATACCAACCCAAAACCGAGGAAACCCAGCTTCGAATGCTGGTTACCGCATGTTTTCCTTTATTCTTTTTCGATCTCTTTTTTTTCCCTCGCTTTCTTAAAAAGCGAAAATCACACTCATGTTTCAACAAGGGTACCTAGGTAGCATAATGTAGTAACGTCGGGGTCTAGGAACTAGCTTTTTTTTATTGAGAAAAGCTCCAAGTTTGCCATTGGCGAAATTTTGTATCCATTCATAGTAGAAGACAAACCTTGGCACTGTGATGGCGGGAAGGATAATTCTTACCTAGGTGTCAAATACCCTGCATTGGGATGCATGCTTCTTCCAAGGTTGTATTGGAATGTATCTAATACGAAGAGAAGAAATTGGGGTGCGTACCTATCTACCTAGGTACCTACTCAAGCCGGATAGTGGCACTGCCGCAGAATATATATGTATATATCCAAGGATGCCAACAACCTTAGAACGCTGGCTACCATGTACACAAAGAACAATTAAAACATTCCTGATTCTAATTACCACGAAATGCGTAGATGCTAGATACTCTCCTAAGTTCTAACGACTGCCCAGTTGCCTCGATGAGAATCTACTGCCTCTGATTGGCAAGATCGTAAAATATCCCATCTGATTGGTTGATCTATCGATCTTCCCCCGGATCTACAGTCGCTTATTGGTTGGTTCGTGATTTACCACATCTGATTGGCCACTTGAGAGCTTTCGACACATTCGTTCATGTTCACTCAACTCCTAGCAAAAACCCGGACGAACGATGTAGAAATCGATAGTTTTAAGGGGGATGGCGTGTAGAAAAACTATAAAGAGACCGTGAAATCCAGCATTCGTTTAATGAATAATAGTTCCTTTATTCTTTGAACTCGTTATCACCGATCCTCAACTCAACACTAGGCATATACCTCCTAGCCTTGAAAGTTGGTATACATATAGTCAATGCCATCACTTAGCTGCAAAACAATGAGCTACAAAGAGAAAGTCGCAAGTTTTCTCCCAGAAAGGGACATCCCTGACCTTTCAGGGAAAGTCATTCTGGTTACAGGAGGTACGTTCTACACGTGAAAATACGAGGTCGCATTCTGAATGGTATATAGACTAACAAGCTACATGACAGGCAGCGGAGGTTTAGGAAAAGAATTCGTTCTTGCCATTGCAAAAAAGAATCCTAAACAGATATATATGACTGGGCGTAATGAGTCCACCTGCCGCAGCGCCATAGAGGAAATCAAATCTCAAATCCCGAATGTCACAGCAAACATCGCCTTTATTCAATGCGATTTGGCGTCCCTAACCACGGTGCAGGAAGCTGCAGAGAAGTTTCGCCGAGAAGCAGTCCGACTAGATCTGTTGATCTGCTGTGCCGGCATCATGCTCGTCCCACCGGGCCTGACAAAGGATGGATACGAGATACAATTCGGGACCAATCATCTTGGCCATGCATTACTGATCAAGTTGGCACTGCCAGTTTTGCTGCGTACTGCTAAGGAGCCAAACAGCGACGTACGCATTGTGACATTTTCGTCGCAAGGATGGGGCATGCATCCCATGAAGGGCATTGTGTTCGACAAACTCCGCACAACGCAGGCCGACTTGTGGATTGCACGATACCAGCTCTACGGCCAAAGCAAACTTGCGAATATTTTGTATGCCGCAGAGATTGCTCGTAGGTTCCCGCAACTTACTTCTGTATCAATCCATCCCGGTGTTATATTCACGAATCTGGTTACTTCTACGACGGGCATTGATCAGAAGATCACCAAGCTCACTGCTTCGAAGATGATACTCTCACCCGAGGAGGGAACAAGAAATGCTCTTTGGGCGGCTACGACGAAGAAAGAATCCATAACCAATGGGGCCTACTATGAGCCTCTCGGTGACCTTGTGAAGCTTCGACGCAAGGGAAACGACAAGGAGTTGGCGCAGAAATTGTGGGAATGGACAGACAAGGAGCTTGAAAAGTACACAATTGAAGATGATTGGAATTGAAGCTTTGTTTAGTATGCTTGTTTTGCTTGGTTGTTTTGCCTTTCTTGATATTTACTATACATGTGGTTTACCTAGAGCTAGATGTACTTAATACTTGAATACATAATTTGCATAGTGTATCTACTATTACTCTAATTTTATATGGCTAATGGCGATTTACCCACGGATAACTACCTAGGTACCATGAAAAAGAACACTCGCTTATCCATGGCGGCCGAACCTAACTGCTCGGTAACCATGGTGGGGTGACTCACTATAACCAAGTACCTAGGTATACATTTCTGTTTAATAGCCAGCTTCACCATTAGATCCTCGAGTTTTATTTGATCGCAATTGATTCCTACGATGACGCCAAAAGTGTATAGCCTACGGGTCTTCGCCGTTGGCCCGAACGGGGGCAATCCACTCTCTGTCGTCGTTGATGCGCAGGACTTGTCCGATGCAGAGATGCAAGCAGTGGCCGCAAGCCATGGTCACGAAAGCGGATTCGTAATTCCTGCTCCGAAGGATTCCAATTATGACTTCCAATTCAAGTTCTGGGTTCCTGAGCATGAGATGGAAATGTGTGGCCATGCAACCGTCGGGACTATCTGGTTGCTGAAGAAGCTAAATAGATTGCCAAAACACGATGATATTCGAGTCTTCACCAAAAGCGGCATGGTCGATGCACGAGTTTCGAAGTCTCCTGAAGGAACGTGGATCAAAATTTCTCAGCCAAAGGGTATCGTGCAAACGTTGACGACAATTAACGTTGTCGGGGAATTAGCGTCAATCCTGGGCATATCGACAGATGAACTGGCCTCTGTTCCAATTCAAAACTCCAAAACCAGTAGAGTGAAGACACTGATACCGTTGAAATCAGTCGAACAGCTCAACACGTTAACACCGCAGTTCCACCGTGTCAAACAAATCTGCGAGGCTATTGGGAGCACTGGTCTCTATCCATATGCAATTTCTGACGAGGGCAGCCAGATTGTTTTCGCCAGACAATTTCCCAAGTCCTCTGGTTACAACGAAGATGCTGCAACGGGAATTGCAGCAGCAGCTCTTGCATATGGTCTTTTGGAAAATGGGCTTCTAAAATACATCGAGAAGCCAATTACCGTCAGGCAAGGGTGGGCAATGGGTTGTCCATCTGAAATATCTGTGAGATTCCGACAGGATGCTGAAGGTTGTTGGATTGGTGGAACTGCGGTCGATGTAGAATAAAATAAGTAGGCTATGGTTGAGATGTTTTAAATTATAGAACTTTCATCCAATGCATCCCCAGTGTAGCTTCGTTTGGGCTCACCCGTGGACGGATCTGAGGAGTGGATATATTTATGTCTAATAGGCGTCTGGGAATGTCTCGGTGTATAGATCGAGAGGTATAAACTCGCCTCCGGTTAATCAGATCAGCATGAATGCCCGGGCTGGATCCAACTTGGTTTGGATACAGTATGACTTAATGATAGAGACAATACGAATTTATACAAGTATAAAAGTAATTGCCACTGCATATCCCACTTATGCTGCATGACGGTGGCAAAGAAGAGTACCTGGGCAATGCACCGATCCTCCATACAAAAAAGCAATTACCGTACTACCGGATTCTTTGTTGTTATTGTAGCCCCCAATCAATGAAACAGATCGAACACGCGTTGTTCAAGGTTCTTAAATTTTGAATATCCTTAGGAAGGGGTTGGTGTCCGTGATCAATATATACATCGCCGAAGAGCTGGTGATTGTCCGCTTATGTCCGAGCGACTGCAGGCAACTGCAGAACGGCCCCAAAGCCATAGGGCATTCTAGAACCTGGCCGGATCACCACCAACTGAACCCCGCGATGATGCGATTCGAGAGAAGAAGTTTGAGGCCTGGAAGTAATAATGCGTGCCTTGTTGCCTGGGAGCGGAATCGGCCTCGGTTGAACTGCTCCGCCGATGCTCCTTTTATATGCACCAATAAGCGTTGTTTCTCGGAGTTTTTACTACATGATCGAGTTTATAATATGCATGGTCATATTGGAAGGCGTCCTTTGTTGACGCAATTGATGGACATATGTCTGGATATAAAACGAAAGATGTGCCTCGCTTCCATGGAAGCTTGTCGGCTGGCGATTCCATAAAAGCATTGATTCTATAGACATCACCAAGGAACGAAACCTCAATTTTTATTACCTTTCAAAGTATCAGCACATTAAGTCATAGCAAAATGGCATCTAACTTCGTTGAGAAGATTGCGATTGTTGGCGTAAGTGACATATGATCGATCTTGAATATTCATTGCTTACAATCGAGGGGGAAACCCTTTGTTGGCCTATGAACACCCCATACTAACAAGACTTCGATGCATATAGGCCGGCGGCCAAGTCGGAACTTTCATAACCGAAGCTCTGCTCAAGACTGGCAAGCACCAAGTGACTGCGATTTCCCGCGAGGGCAGCAAAAACCCCATCCCTGCTGGAGCCGCTGTCAAGAAGATTAACTATGCCGAGCCAAGCACCATTGTCGAGGCGTTGAAGGGACAGGATGTTCTTATTTACAGTCTTTCTGTCCTCGCAACCGACGAGGCTGACAGACTTATCAAGGCTGCTGCCGAAGCCGGAGTTCCTTGGATCCTTCCCAACGAATTCGGATATAACTCTGACAACGAGGCCGTCAACAAAGATACCTTGACCGGCATTCCAAAGAAAGCACAGCGCCAGTTGATTGAAAGCCTGGGAGTCTCTTCCTGGATCGGTATCGGCAGTGGTTACTGGTACGAGTACAGTCTGTCTGTCGGCGGCTGGTCATTTGGATTCGACATCAAGGGCCGCGAAGCCACCTTCTATGATGATGGAACCACAAAGATCCACACCTCTTCCTGGCCACAAATTGCTCGCGCTGTGGTCAACCTGCTTTCCCTGCCAATCACTGGTTCGGGCGCCACCCTCTCGGAGTTCAAGAACAAATTCGCCTTTATCTCCTCCTTCTACGTCAACCAGAAAGAAATCTTTGAGTCTCTTCTACGTGTGACCGGCACCACTCGTGAGGATTGGAAAATCACCAACCAGCCATCTGACGCTCGCTTCGCTTTTGGAAGGCAGATGTTGCAGAGTGGTGACCGTCGAGGCTTCGGTATCGCATTGTACTCTCGTACCTTCTTCCCTGATGGTTCTGGTACCCATCCCGACAGCGCAAATACTGCCTTGGGCCTTTCCGAGGAGAGCATAGACGAATTAAGTGCTGTTGCTGTGAAGATGGTCCAGGAAAGCTACTTTGAGACCAACGTTATTCCTCGCATCACCCCTCCGTCCGCTTAAGGGAGAGAAAAAGTGACATGAAATGATGTTAATAAAATAATGGATGTGATAAAGACCTCTTTGAGCCATGTTAGCTAGAGCTATGATTAGGAAATAAACAACTAGATCCGGTACTGCGGTATGGATAAGGAAACCTGTCCTAAAAACTATGTAGATGCTCCCTATTCTTGTTTCTGGCTAGAACCTTTCAAGTCAGATGGTATTCGTACAAATTCTCAGTATTAGTGCACAAGTAGCTCCGGGAACGCAAAAATGGTGGTGCTGACACCATGGTTGTTCTGGTACACATAGTCCAGTAGTTTCCTAAGACAGGTAACTCGTGTCAACCCAATCCTCGTAATCGTCTCCCAGAATAGTCGTAATTTCAATCGGCGCCGAGAGCGTAGTGGCAAAGCTGGCACGAGTACCCTCTGATCCAGCACCGGTGTTTTCGTACTCGCCAAAAAGAACGTCCTCGGTGTTTGGCTCACTGTTGGACCACTCAATCCATCCTGCGCTGTTGATAACGTCGGTCATGCTGGTGTACTGGAAGACAACGCGGGCGTATTCAGTCCATGGGCGACCTGTTTGATTATTCCGTATTAGAATTAGGGTTTCTAACATCCTATCATTTGCCATGAAAGAGAGAGCGAGACAAACCAAGATAGAAAGACCCTTCAGTGACATCGCTACCGCTGGCAGCAGCAATAGCCGAGTTTGTGATCACATAGTAAGAAGTGCCGTCTGAACCTACGCGTCCGTCGGCCGTGATTGTACCTTCATCTGTAGCGAGGACAGCGATATCGCATCCATCAAACCAGGCAGTTGCATATTGACCGAAGATGAAGTCACTTCAAATTACGGTAAGTATGTATTCAACGAAGTCACAATTTTTTATCAGTTCATGGGTGAAAATGGAGGAGTTCATTGACATACATTGCACCCTCGATTAGACATTGGGCGTATACTTGGTTTCCAGTCTCTGCCAGGATAGTGTCTGGATACGGAAGAAAAATATTAGTAATTTAATAATGGTTATCAATAAAAATAGTTTCTGTGGCTACGTACCTTGATAGCCGGTGAATTGACAAGCGTAGTATCCTTGGTCAGTTGCATAGGCACTTAGGGCGATGGCCTGCGAGCCCTCTCCATAAGTGTTAGCCACATTGATGTTATAGATCTTGGAATTTGCGGCGTAGTTTCGAAGAGTTCCTGGTCGCAATAGTTAGTGGGTTTATCAATTGTAAGTTAACAGGGTTGAATCAACGGGCTACATGCCACTCAAATCGTCACTGCCAGCTTCTGTAGCCGAGAGGCCGTATGAGATAGTGACCAAGTTCGATGAGTACGAACTCGTGCTGTCAAATTATCAGCATTAGACGTTCATTTATTTCTTCTAAATCCGAGGTTGGCACTAACTCTTCAGTCTCGCCGTATATGATGAGCTCGCCCGCGAGACTAGGGATGTAGACCTGTTCTTCATAGGTGCCCTCTTCAATGAAGATGGTTTGAGTCTCGGTCGAGGTTGTGCTTAGTGCTGCCACGGCCTCACTGATCTAGAGTTCTTTTAGCTGTGTATCCGTGAAACCTAACGGTCTGGTGACATACCGTTTCATAGTCACCCCCAGACTTGGCTACGACAATGGAACCAGAGGGCGGCGACGTACGACTAGTCGCAAGAGCCGATACGGCAAGCGAGAGAAGAGCGATGAATGTCTTCATGATGACCAAATCCCTACTTTTCGCGATGGGAGGGCAGAGAAAACCAAGGTCTTGGGTAGACGAAGAAGGACTTTTGGCTGTTTGCCTAGATCTCGCAAGAAGAAAAAAGGAAGATGGACAATTTCTCTTGTTCTTGTCCACCAGCTAAGATTATATACGAAATCTAGATATTAATTGCAAGAAGCATCAGTTCAGGACTTAAGTAGGGGTTATTCCGGTGAAACTCAACAAAACGCCCAATCCACTAGATGACGAAGACACATAAAATTCCACCATTCACTTTCCAAACAAAATCTTAGATGAGAAGTAGTGGATATAATTGCCTTATGATCTAGCTTCAATTAGATTGAGGATCTCTTTGGAAGCTCTCCGCAAAAGGGCGGTGATAGTCTATATGTGGTTAGAATAAATAGCAGGGATAGGCTCTCATTGCCTATTTGGGTAGATATTCCATAGGATATCGTGATCCACAATGTTATGGTTAAATGTATTGAGCTTGATTGAAACGCCGCCAAGTCTCTAGTGAAAGATTGATTTTGTCGTCCCACGTTGCCAATGAATACTGCTGACAGCCATAATTTTGTGAACTCCCCTCCCTGGGAAAATATTATTTGATATCAAAGTGCACAAATCAAAATGCTGAACTGCATACTTATGTAGTTAGTCTCGAAACATTTTTCCGCGAGTAAGGGCCTGAACTTGAGTCCTACGGTATATGGATGGAAATTCTTGCTAGATGACAAGGGTGCGGGTTGTGAAACGCACCTAGGGTTTCTTCCGTCGCAATTATCCCGGCAATTATAAGGCAAACAACATAACTACGCTGTAGTTGACGTAGACATTAATCTATTCGTCTTCATATTGATTGGTGGCTTACCATAGTTAACGATGAGTCTATATCTCTAAGCAATTACTCAGACAGTCGGCGGACACGCAGATTTCTCGAGAATAGACGAAATTTCCATTTCTATGAAAATTCTTTTACTGAATCCGTGTTTTGGTTAGTTATGGTCTGAATGATACACAGTTCATTAACAAGGGACAATGTAGTGGGTTGTTTCACATGAGATCCACATCTAGTCTCATATATATGATAGCAGTCAAAACCCACCGAAAGAATTGCATATGGAGCCCAGAAAGACATTACGTATTGTATCGAGTGTAGATGGAAGGACCTACTGCTTAAAAGTTAAACAGACTGTTGCACTATTAAATGCAAGCCATGCCGACAGTTAAATGCGTGCTCCGTAGTTATATAAGTTCTCTACGGAATACGTGTGGATCATCCGTGGATGTGCTCTTAGGTTTTCGCTCTTTCTCATAGTCTGTCGAACGGTGATCTCTTCACACAGTGTGGAAACTCGACTTCCCCGCATGATGATTCTTAAGACCTCCAGACGCCGTCGAATTCAGACAATCTCAGGAAATGCTCTGAGAAGCCCGGATGACGCACTCGTTAGGACTGTATATCCACACGGCAATCCTACCAGAATTCGGATACGGTATTCAGCCTGAATGATTCACTGATAATCGATCGATCCGGAAAATTTGAACGAGGGAATCCCAGATGCAACATTGTTATGGGAATCGAGATTCGAGGAGGGAATGGAAGCAGTTAATGGGTTAAACACGAATACGAAGACTGTAGACGACCTGCTCATTCAGAATCAGATTAGCCATGCCAACAGGCAAAATGATAGTTAGGGCAGCAGAAGCAGTTGCCATGATTTGGCACTGTTCAAGGATGGCCTTTGAAAAATATTTCACGTGACCGCTAATCTCCCCGTGATTTTGATTGATTAGATGACGTACCATCTCGACTCCCTTCAGCCAATGAGATTCCTCGCAACCATCGCCAATGCGATATCTTGCTGAGTCATCCCGGCGTTGTGTGCGGTGATTGGCTCATCTGGGCTTGGTGGCGGGAGCTTTACCAGGGACGGCTAGCGCTGCATCTCCTGGATTTCTGCCAATCTCCGTCGTCTTTTCAGGCATTTCACGTTCTTCGTCTCTTGTTTCGGGAACATTTTGTCCACCAGTCACTCGTTTAGTCGTATTTCGCCTTGTCTGCGGTTCTTGCTTTCCAATTGAGTCTTTTTTTTTTTTTTCGGATTCCTTTCTTCTTGATTGCTTGCTCGTCTGTCGAAAAAGATGTCGAATAAAGCCTCTGAATTGCCCACCACCAACCAGGGCGCTGCCGCGGCCGCTGCCAAACCGGTCTCGACCCTGCATCCATCCGTCTATATCGCGTATGACTTGGACCTCGTGCTTATTGTGTAACTGGGTTTTGCTGAAATTTGGAGTAGCTCGTGGATTGCCCTGAGTTCTGGTGTTATCATCTTCAACAAATGGATTCTTCACACTGCTGGATTCAGTATGTTGCTTCAACCATTTCAAGACTACCATAGTTTGACAAGCTAACCCAATTCTTCTGCAGGTTATCGTACGTGATGGGGTTTTCTCAATCCTCGCAGAGAAGACAACTGACTAGCCCTAACAGCTTTATTCCTGACGACATGGCATCTGTTCTTTGCGACCGTCATGACCCAGCTCATGGCCCGCTTCACCACAATGCTCGACTCTCGGCATAAGGTCCCGATGACACAGAGTGTCTATCTGTGCGTGACGTTCTTCCTTTGAAGCTATCTCTACCATGATATCAATCTGACTGTCGTTAGCCGTGCGATCGTACCCATTGGCATCTTCTTTAGTTTGAGTTTGATTTTCGGTAATTTGGTTTATCTGCATTTGAGCGTTTCTTTCATCCAGATGTTGAAGGTTTGTTACCCTCGATGCCTCTTGGTCTTTGGGTATCGGCTGACATGTTCTTTCAAGGCTACCAACTCTGTCGCAACCCTTCTCGCTACTTGGGCCCTCGGCGTCGCACCCGTCCGCCTCGAAACTCTAGGAAACGTCTCGATCATCGTGGTCGGTGTGGTCATTGCTTCCTTTGGCGAGATCAAGTTCAGCCTCATTGGATTTCTTTGTATGTGCTGTTGCCTCCACAAAGTTTTTAGGAATTTAATTCTGACATGCTTGCGCAATTGAACAAGACCAGGTTTGCGCAACCGTTTTTGAGTCTGTCCGTCTCGTCATGGTGCAACGACTTCTCAGTTCAGCCGAATTCAAGATGGACCCACTTGTCTCGCTTTACTACTTTGCGCCTGCCTGTATGGTCATGAACGGTCTTGCTACACTTATCTTTGAGATTCCAAAGATGAACAAGTACGACATCTACAGCGTTGGAATTGGAAACTTGGTAGCAAATGCCGGTGTTGCTTTTGCTTTGAACGTCTCCGTTGTTTTCCTGGTATGGACACCTCGTCTTTAACTCTCCCTCTCACCAAAGCTCCGTTATGGGAATGCCCAGAGAAATTTATTGCAAATCACTAACGCGTGTGTATTCAGATCGGAAAAACCTCCGCCCTTGTCCTTACTCTGTCCGGTGTTCTGAAGGACATTCTTCTGGTTGTCGCATCTATGGTTATTTTCCAGGACCCCGTTACACTCGTCCAAGCCTTTGGTTACGGTGTAGCACTGATGGGTCTTGTCTATTACCGACTTGGCGCCGAGGGTATCTCCAACCTCCTGGCAGGAATCCGCCAGTCAGCACGGAACTTAGGCCCAAGACGCTTGATTCTCCTCCTCGCTCTGTTCGGCATCGTTTATCTAGGCTTCCAGCAATATTCGCAGAACCCTTCGGTCTTCTCTAGCACACTCCTTCAAGGAATCGGCTCGAAGATCTAGATCGCAACTGATCGTAGAAATCGATCTCTGCGCCCCCTTTTTACAGATCAGGTGCTTCGAACACTTCTCGTCTGTGACGACACGGCCGGCATTCACGACATTACATCAACAATACACCTTCTCGCAGTCATAACATTAGTGGCTCGATTGGTAACTGAGAGATATTCTCTTTCATCTTCTCTTTCTCTTCTTTCTTCCTCCACCCCTACGTTTCCCGCTACGGATAGATTTCTTTTCCTCTTCTTTATCCCTTGTATTCTTTATTATCTTTTCTTCGGCTCCTGGGCTAGTTGTATATATAAGCATATGAATATATAATTACATGTCAATACCCTTGCTATTAATAATCTTTGTGGGCACTGCATAATGGTGGAAGGTTTCTGGATATTTATCCGCACAGACCGCATTTGTCAGCAATTCTCAGCTGGAAAGAGTCATACCTCTGCTCTTCAAAACCCAAGGCACTTTGGAACAACAAAACCAATGTACTCTGGATAATCAAAGCAGCGATAAACAAACCTAGCACGACAAAAGATGGCCCCTTCAAAGATTCGAGCCGTTTTCTTCGACTTCATGGGCACATGCCTCGACTGGCACAGCGGAACGGTCAAAGCCCTACCGCAATCCATCGCTGAAAGCGAGAGGTCCAAACTTGCTCTAGAATGGCGACACGATTATTTCGATGCCAACGCCGCGCGTCTCGCAGCTGGCGAGCCCCCTGAAGATATCGATATCACTCTCCGCAAGACCCTCGATGCCTTGCTGGATAAGCACCCGGTACACAAACATTTGTTCGATGAGCAGACGAAGCAACGATGCATACTCTGCTGGTACTCCATGCCAGCCTGGCCGGATGTGCCCCCCGCAATCGAGCAGCTGAAGGCCGCAGGGTACGAGGTGTTTGTTCATGCGAATGGAACCACGCGGCTGCAGCTCAATCTTTGCAAATCGGCAGGTCTCGCTTTCAACATGCTGTTTTCCAGCGAGCTCCTCGGTGTATATAAGCCTGCAGTAGAGAGTTACCACAAGGCATTGAAATTGGTGCAGTTAAAACCGGAAGAATGTGTCATGGTCGCTGCGCATGCGTATGATACCCGAGGAGCGAGAAAGACTGGAATGAAAACAGTGTATATTCATAGGTGGACCGATGATATCAATGAGGATATGGACGTGGTCAGGGAGGAGCACGACTTTTTCCTGGAAGACATGACCGATCTTGCCGCGGTTATTGGCAAATTCTAGACCTGATCACTTGCGAATATGTAGAATAATTTCATAATACATGGGCTCATGCATTCCTTGAGTGGTGCCACTTCGGAAGCTGGGGCTGCTCCCTTTGTGGACATACCGCCAATAAGTAGGAAAGTTACTAATAAAATCTGCCGGTATACAGTAGATAGATAGCCTGACTCGAAAATCAGCCGCGGAAAAGATTGACTCAGAACGGTGGCCCAAAATGGCGCAAGATTGCATGGCATGGGGGGACAGTTCTCCGTAGACAGCAAGTGGGCGCCACTAACGTAGGCGAGGTTACGTGGTCCCCCAGACACGAATCCATACTTCTTTACCCAAAACAGCAATTTTACGGGGCTCGCAGCAGAACGGAGGCACAGATTCCGAGGTTAACTTTTAGAACTTGAGAGCTGCGATGTCCTCGGTTATGCCCAGGCGGGCCGAGATTTTTAGATTTTAGACTTGTCAAGCTGATGGATCAAGTTGTTGGGGTGTTGCAGGCAGATTCTCGGATCAGATAACAAAATTAAACAAAAATAAACAAATAAGCGAACAGCCACACACCAATGGGCGCCCACGTTCGGCGGGTCTAGAAGAATCAGATAATTCGGAGAGCGGATCTGATAAGCAGCGCCGGCCCCCATTGGGCCGCACCGTCTTGCTACTTTAGTATAGCCAAAACCAAACAATTCGTGCTTGTGCCATGCTCGTTTTGGGCGTCTTGCTATCATCGCCCCACGCACAAGGGAATGCGGGAACACGCAGCTGGAAGCTGTGCTCTCACCGTCGTCTTGGAATTACTATAATATCTCGTCATCCCCCGTCAGTCTTGCTGCAAGCTGAAATATCCCTGATCACTTGCATTAATTCTTCCAATATGTCGGTTCCTGTTGCGCGCTCACAGCTGACACGAGTTCTCGTCGTTGGCGGCTCATATGCCGGCCTGTCGGTGGCACTCAACCTCCTCGATCTTAGCAATGGATTGGCCCCGCGCTTCTCGGGGTCGAAAGAACCGGCAGATATAAGCCAACAGACACCGGTTGAGGTTACTATTGTAGACGAGCGTGATGGTTTCTGTATGGTCTTCACATATCTTTCTCGGAAGCCCCTCTGCTGATACCTTTTCCCTTTCATTAGACCACCTGATTGGCACCCCGCTCGCATTCGCCTCCAAGGCATACGCGGAAAAGGCATGGCTGCGATTCGCAGACATTCCCGCCCTTCAGACGCCCGCCGTGAAGATCCTACAGGCCAGCATCACAAATGTCAACTGCGAAGAGAAAGTCGCAACCGTCACAGAAGTCGGCACCCAAAAGAATATCCAAATACCATACGACTACTTCGTTGCAGCGTCGGGATTGAGGCGGACAAAGCCCTCGGCGCCCACGGCACTGACACGAAAACTATATCTGGAGGAAGTTTCTGAGCATATTCACAGGGTTGAAACAGCCAAAGATGGCGTCGTTGTAATTGGAGCAGGTTAGTTCATCCATATTATGGATACTTAGGTATATGAGATCAAAATACTGACGTAGTCTCATTGCAGGTGCGGTGGGCATTGAAATTGCTGCCGAGCTCAAGATGGTTCAACCAGAACTCAAAGTCACATTAGTACATTCACGGGACAAGGTCCTGTCGTCCGAGGACTTTTCAGATGAATTCAAAGACACAACACTATCCTTAGTTCATGATGCCGGGGTCGAGACAGTTCTCGGCTCCCGGGTCTCGGAAACCATTGAAAACACAGGCTCCGATTTGGAATCCACTTCCTACGAAGTAGTGCTCACCGATGGCCGTCGCATCAAGGCCGGCTTTGTGATCAATGCGATTTCCAAATTTCACCCAACCGCGACGTATATGCCGGCTTCTGCAATAGATGAGGACGGCTACATAAAGATTAATCCGAGGTATTACTTGGAATCCCCTTGGCTTTGTTTACTCGAGACTGACTGATTCAGCACTGAATTCATCGACGGCACGCCGAACTCTATCTACCACCATGCGGCCGGCGATATTGCTCGCTGGCCCGGTATCAAGCGCTGTGGTGCAGCGATGCATCATGGACTACATACCGCTGTTAATATCCACCAGAAAATACTGAGCGAGCAGCGCGGCGTGACACCTCAATTTAAGGAGCTGGATTCAAATGTTCCACCCATGATGGGAATTGCAGTAGGCAAAAAAGCCGCTTCATGTAGCCCTTCGGCCGGCATCAATGCAAGTGAAGAGGTATTACGGTTATTCTTTGGCAATGACTTGGGCTTTACAAGTATGTTTCTTTCCCGCCCCAGGTCGAATCCAATCATACAAGAACAAAAGCTAACGTACTTCTTTGCACATAGTTTGCTGGAATTATCTTCGTCTCGGGGAAGCCCCGTATAAGCCAGAGTCAACAAACCAGTCTGTTATTAGAAGCGCAGGCAACGTTATGAGCTGGAGGAGGCCGCTCCTATTCATATTCGACCTCTTCAGGATAACCGGGAAGAACCTGTACCAGTTCGGTATCTTGGGCCTGAAGAAGTTTTCGCTATTCTCCTAATTTGATATCACGGTTGTAAAGTATCAAAAGAAAAGCACAGTGTGTTTTATACTACGCATGGATGGTGTCTAATCAAATAATTGTTCTATCGTGAATTTTGGTACTGTCGGCGATATCACCGAAAAAGTTCTGTGGATTGAACCTCTCTTGATCTAAAACAAGCCACCTAGCCATAGGCCGGGTCTAGCCAGATATTAAGCGAGTCTCGTAAATCATTTTAGACAAGACTCTGAAACAAAACAGTAAATCGTAAAATACAGCACTCGTATCCGGTGTATTGTATGCGTCATTCAGACAATACAAGTGCGGTGGAGATTGACTGCACTAGTATGAGACTAGTAATAACAGAACACAAAAATACGCGGCCTGGGATCAGATTAGATGATCAGATAAGATGGGGTGTCCACCTACCGTGACCGGACTCGCTCTTCTGATTCGCTGCCCGGTTGTATTGTTTGTAACTTTCCTGAAAAGAGAACCAAAGGACCAAAGAAAAAAAAAATCGAATCCGAAGTCGGGACTCAGCCAAGCTTAACTACGGCTGTATACTCGCTTAACAAAAAAATATCTTTTCGTAAACAAGAAACGGCATAATTAATGTGAGTATTATAGTCATAATAAAACCTCCGTGTCTATGGCATTGTTCCAGTTCTTCCGGCGATTGCCGACTTAGTGGACCCAAGCATCTTTTCATGCATGAGTAGTACGTATCTACTGTACGTACGTTGCGCAATACTAATGACGGTTTACGAAAACTGCCGAGCACGGAACCTGTCCATCCGGAATTATGTTTAATTGATCTTCTCAGAAGGAACTGAGGTAACAAGTTTCTGCTACGTATCTAGTCCTCTAAGTAGCAGCGTTAGACTAGCTCGAGGGTCGAGAGCAGGATGAGCAGTGGCGTCAAGTGGATGGAGTAGCACTTGCAACCAGACTAAAATTTTAGCATTGGTCCGTAGTGCAGATCATGCGAAGGAGCAGGCATGTTATTGCATCATTGTAGTGGGCGAATGCTACCTATCTAGCTGCCCTGGGGGCTGCTCTGCAGGCGGGGTAACAGTGCGTGCAGCGATCATCAGAAGTAGAGACAGCAATTGAGCATTGTTAAGACAGTTGCAGAATCGCAGAGATCTTTGTTAAACTAAAAGTAATTCGTTGATATCGCACTCAAATACAATATGCCCTTGAATATCCTTCCTCTTATCCGCCTGCCTCACCCGTGGAAAACGAGCTATCAGTTAGATGTTGTATCGCAAAACGAAGCACATAGAACACTGAGGCTTGTCCTTTCGGAAGCGCAAGAGCAGAGTAAAACATCGTATCCGTCACGCCAGCTTCACCGTGAAAAATTGGTCTTCACCGAGCCCATTAAGAGTAACGCGTCGAGTGTTTTGTCCGAATATGACAACACGCAATGGGCAATAGCACAACGGTCTCCGGTAGTCCATCTGACATGGCATGGAAGAACAGCTCCAGACGCCGGACAAGTCTGGATTATCGTATACGCAATTGTGTCGCTAAGACCGGACCTCGAGCAATTCAGACTGACGCTCACGGGCGCAGGACAATCAGTCTTGAATGATGAACTCCAAGGCGTCGGTCTCGCAATCGACCATCCAGTACCATCTCCGCGACCCGGAATGCCCAAGCATGAACCATCTGCCAGTGCTAATCAATTAGTGGTGACACGAAGCAGCTTCTGGCAGGGCGCAGGGTCCCCGTTTGGTTCTCGACCAATATGGGTTGCAAATCCGACGATGCATGGATCGCAGCGACAGGCGTTGAGCGACTACCCAGTACTGCCACTCCAGTACACCATGACAACCAAGTTCCCGGAGACCAGAGTCCATGCCCAACATCCAATACGTCCGGCGAAGCCTGCTCCTGGAGCAGTCTTTTACAGTCGCTACATCCCTCACCTAGATGAGTTCTTCTCCATGGATGTGCTGGACTATACAAACAATGAGCACCTTAAACTTTTCAATAAGTGGCAGAACGACCCGCGTGTCGCAAAAGGGTGGAATGAAACAGGTACGCTCGACCAACACCGCGAATACCTGCGTCGCATCCATGAAGATCCGCACCAAATGGCAGTCCTCGCGAAATTCAACGACACCTTCTTCGCATACTTTGAGATATACTGGGCCAAGGAGGATCATCTAGGCGCATATTACAACGCCGGAGACTACGATCGTGGCAGACACTCCCTCGTAGGCGACACACGTTTCCGCGGTGCTCACCGAGTCATGGCGTGGTGGTCTAGTCTGATGCATTACATCTTTCTGGACGATGCTCGCACAGAGTATGTTGTTGGCGAGCCCAAGTACACAAACGCCACGGTGCTGGCGTATGACTTTGCGCACGGGTTCAACGTTGAGAAGTTGATCGACCTGCCGCATAAAAGGTCTGCATTTGTGAGGTGCCCCAGGGCGAAGTTCTTCCAGATTTCGCCATTTGGCTTCACGGAGGCCGATGAGGCTAGAGTCAGGGAAGGCAATCCCGATAGAATTCTGAAACTCTGATGAGTTGACTAGGTAGATCCCGATCATGGTCACAGCCTAATAGGGATGACGAATTTGTACCCTGTATAATATAAAATGGTGATTGATTACTGTACACGTATTGCGGAGCTTGCATGGCTTAAGCTGCGGACAGAAGAAAACAGAAGGAAAGAGAAAAAAAGGACAGCGAAGGTCTGTTCCTCCTTCCCGTTTGGGTAATGAGCGTCATCGGTCTGTGCGAAATCGGCAGTTCGCAATGGACACAATTGATCCGATTAAGCGTGAGGCGGGATCGGCATGAATAAATTGAGTGTAAAGTTAAATTTCATTTGACTGTCATTCGTAATACTCCACACCTAATTTTGACAGAAGCGACACAGGAAGAGAGAAAAAATCCATGAAACGGCGTAATTACACCGTATTGGTAATAATACAGAGTATTGATCAAGCTCGCCCCACTGCGGATCAGATAAGATTACGGGATCATACGGTCCCAGCAGCAAATCACGAAGACGCCCTCCATCAGATAAAATTTTCTTGCTCGTTGCATCACATAACCCCGCCTTGTTCCGCTGCCATTTTTCCCCTTCGCCCTTTCCTCCTTCTTCTCGTCATTCGTAACCGTATTCGCACCCACGTTTTCAATTCCCGAGTTTGGCGCAATAGCCACATCACCTCGTGGATCCTGTGACGATTGACGCTGCATGATCTACCTCGGTTGTGCATCGGTGAAGCGAATGGGGAGCCAGTCTGAAGAAATTATAGTTACAGTGTCGGTGACGCGTGGTGTGGCCTGCGGCATTTACTGCAAAAGCCTATTGGTACCTGGTAGGTGTTAGTCAAAGAAATATAAATAGAAATAAGGTCTAGAAAGAGTGTCAGTCAGGAATACCGACACAGCAGCCAAAATCCATCGATAGTGAATGCACGTGTTGCTGTCAGCTCTAAACCAATGCAATCAGAGAACTAGGCTTAATAGAAATGACGACTTTAAAGCTCGATTTCAAATACCCACCACAAAATGTCTCCTGGACAAAAAGGGATGTGCTTCTCTTTGCATGTTCTATAGGGTGCTCTACAAAGAGCCAACTTCAGTATCTATACGTTAGAATGCTAGTCCCTACCTAGCTAATTGAGTGGCCAACTAACTTTAGAGATCTAAATTTCTTAGGAACGTCATCCCAGCTTTCAAGTATTCCCAACATATCCCATAGTTCTGAATTTCAAATACGACGATGAAGACGTCGTGGACTTTCTGCAACGCAATGCTGCCGCACCTATCCCTCCGGGTTACCCAAATCTGGATTGGAAGTATGCTGTTGACGGCAGACGCCGGATGATATTCTTCGAAAAGCTTCCAGTCACGTCTGCTGGAGGTTCATGGGAGATTCGCTCCAAGGTTGTGGGCATTTACGACAAGGGACCCGGGAAAGGCACAGTTATGGAGCGTGTGCATGACCTGGTAGATGCACAAACCAATAAGGTTTATACGAGGTCCTGGGAGAACTGCTATTTTATCGGCTCTGGTGGATGGGGTGGGGAGAGAGGTGAGTAGAACACTGGAATGTCTGTTCTGTAGTTTGGAGCTGGTTATTTCTTGAATAGAGTTCCAGCTTCTTCGCCATAGTTATATAACAGAGCTAACATGGAAGCTTGGAAATCACAAGGCCCGCCAATAGCTCGATATCCAGCGCCCTTAGACAAACAACCGGACGTTTTCGAAACGTTCCAAACCACACCGGAAACCGCGCACCTCTACAGACTCAGTGGGGACTACAACCCGCTTCACGCAACCCCCGAAGCTGGAGAGGCCCTTGGATTTGGTGGCATAATTATCCACGGTCTTTTCTCCTGGCATGTCGTTGCACAATTGGTACTTCGGCATTATGGAAGCAAATCTGATGGGCACGGTCTCTATGATTTAGAGGCTAGGTTTATGGCACCTGTGAAACCGGGTGACAAGCTGGAGATTTCCTTGTGGGATATGGATATACCGGATGATCTGTCTGAGACTGAGTATTCAACTGCTATAGATAAATACAGAGAAATAAGATTTGTAGTAAAGGTAGGGCGGGAAGTAGTCTTGTCTGATGGAAGGGCTTTATTGTCTACTATGCAGCATTCATCAATGCTCTGAGCAGATGTGAGGTTTCTATCTACATAAAATAATAACATGAAATAACACTATTTTATCCCAGAAAATCTAATTGTTTCCACGATCTTGGCAGAAGGCGTCATTCCTACAGCCTGGCTTTTAGCTCCACAGGCTTCCTGCTGGCGTTGATCGAGTCAACTAGTTCGTCCGCTCGTACGGCAAGGATGGAGAGGAGAGTGTCACTGATCTGTAGCACGAAATTTAGTTGGTGTTCTCATGAAGCATAGCAAAGATATAGAGACAACTTACTCCGTGGCTGGTCTCGCAAGAGCCCTGTAGCCAAATAGCTGCATCCCGCACTACCGAACCAGGTCGGAACAACAACCGATAGTTTCTTTGCACCTGATATCCACTTTCCTCCGATCCAGAAAGCAACAGTGGTTTGACGTCCTTTAATATACCGGCAAAGGGCTTTCTTTGGTATCCAGTAGCCACAACAACCAAGTCATAAGTCTCTTTCGTAACCTTCTCCTCTCCCGTGATGGTGTCCCGGAGTTGCAGGTTCAAGCCATTCCCTGACGCCGCTATCTTGGCACCAGACACCTCGCTGTTGTGCAAAAGTGACAATGACCAATCCTGTGGATCAGGTTTGAGAAGTCTCTGTCGGTACATCTTTTCGTATATTCCTTCAATCAGAGGCAACCGAACAACACTGTAATTTGTAGCCTTGTTCTTTTTCAAGCTCTGTTTGCGATGGTTTGCGTCGAGAGAATAAAACTTGTCAACGCTGGTGGGATCGAAAATCTCATTCACACTGATTATACAGAATAGGTGGTTAGACTCTTATAATGTAGCACAGCCAATAGGTAGTAATCTTACAATGGGCTGTCATCACTTGGCCGAAGAGCCGAATCTCTGAAAATGAGAGACACGCGAGACTTGGGATAGCGAGACTGCAAATCCTCAGAAATCTCCACGGCGCTCTGACCTCCTCCAACGACGGCGAACCGATACTCGGCATTCTCGTCTTGAAATCTCTGTGGAACTTCTTTAAGATACTGGGAAGAGTGAAGTATCCGGTCCTTGAGATTCGGACTCCGCAGGCCATCTGGAATCGAGAATTCCCCACCGTTGGCTACAATCACATGCTTAGCACAGACACGCTGCACATCGCCCGATCGAACATCTCGAGTGTTTATCCAGAAGCAGTCAACAACATTCCCAGAGGAAGCTGTCTTCCCCGGGCTCACCCCCAAGACCTCCTGGCCATATCTCACTCGATCCGTGAAATGCGACGCGCACCACTTCATATAGTCATTGAACTCCTCGCGGAACGGGGTGTGCGTAGACAAGTTAATGAAGTTGGCAAGACGGTTGTGTTTATGCAGGTAGTTCACAAATGTGAAGTACGATTGCGGATTGCGCATGGTCGCCAAGTCCTTCATGAACGATATCTGCATCTTCGTTCCGGGGAGGAGCATACCAGTGTGCCAGCCAAACTCGGTTTGACGTTCAAGGAAAAGCACATTTTTGCTCGAGAATCCGCGCTCGTGCATGGCAATGGCAATTGCAAGTGCGGCAGGACCAAAGCCCACGCAGACTATGTCATATTGTGAGCTCTCGGGGCCTTCCTTTGCCTTGCCCTCATGCGGGGCATCAATGCTTTGTGCTGGCTCCATGAGTGAGGTTTACGCAATGATAAAAGGTATGTGTAGAATTTGAAGCTCAATTGATGTTAAATAAAGCAGAATTTGTTGTGTGAAGGAGGGAAGAATAGCTAGGTCCGACATTTTCCACGTCGAGCTCTTCATGTGCCTGAAGTACTAGACCAAAAAAGAGCCAAAGCTTCGCTAGCTGCTCCAGTCAGCTGTTCCCGGCATGACCGTATGAAATATGGAGTATAGTTACTAGCGTGACCTTGCAGAATATCCACTTTCAATGAAATCGGCGACGAGTTCAAGGTGGTCCGGCCACAGGCTGCATGAGCCATGAGGGATAAGCAGCGGGGCACGGCTACGGAAGGGCGGTTTTTGGGTGCACCCATAGAGCATTTCGCCGGTCTCGGATACCAGAAACCAAGAAGTCTTCGCTTCGTGGCTTGTGTTGATAGACCATTGTTTGTCACTAAACATGACGCTGTCAAATGATGGCCGTAATTTTGACATTTGCAGGTCTGGTGGGTCGGTGGGGTGCTGCGTATGTATGTAATGTACGTGTTCGGTAATGAGTATATTACCGTCGGGTAATACGCCATACGGAGTATATCGCATCGTACCTTGGTATTTAAGGTTACATCTGCCTGTGATCGGCAAGCATGTATAAATGAATTGTAATTGTGTATCGACGTCAGTTCCTAGAAGGGCAACGGGCTGAGAAAACCCATGCTTATCAGATCGGACTGGATTTGATTATTTGATCTGCTCTCGAGCTGTCTACTATCTACCTGCACCTGCAACCACACGAAGAAGCTATTAGCTGCAGCAGAAGTGGGTGAATTCTTATCGTACATCGGTTAGCATCGATCATGGTCACAGGCGTGCAGACCAGCATCGCCCTTACGCGATTGCAGCAGACGCAGCAGCATATTCTCCCAGATCGTGCCACTCATCAAGTCGAAAGAGAAGCAATTGTCCATGGCCCAACCACTCCAGAATTGTGGGAACTCACCCTCAGCGAGCTACTAGACTTCCAGTGCCGAGAGTACCGTGACTGCGAATGCTTGGTTGTTCCCTGGACCAATGCGAGATGGACCTATGGACAGCTGCAGGCGGAAAGTGAAAAACTGGCTCGGGGTTTGATCGCAGGTGGGATCCAGCATGGCGATCGAATCGGTGTGATGGCTGGCAATTGTGAGCAGTATGTATCTCTATTCTTTGCTGCGGCAGCTGTTGGGGCGATTTTGGTGGTCATCAACAATACCTACACGAAGGCAGAGTTGATGTACGCTTTGGAGCATACGGGTGAGTTTCCTTACTACTCGGACTTTTTTGAATTCGGGATGTTTCATTTGACCAATGTCATTAGCTTGTAAATTACTCTTCATATCACCAAAAATTGGCCGGCACTCGCTCGAAGATTCTATCAGTTACCTCCAGGGCCGAGATAGGACCGAATCTCTTCCCGACTTAGAAGAGGTAATAATTATTCGCGGCCAATACCAGTCGGCAAAAACGTACGACGACGTTATCCGCGAGGGTAACACTGTTTCACAACATGTAGCATATCGTCATACCAACGTTGTCAGTCCTTACGACGTCTGCAATCTTCAGTTTACTAGCGGCTCAACTGGGAACCCAAAAGCATCCATGTTGACGCATTAGTGAGTTACATCGGTTTTTTGTTTGAGAAATAGAGTAAATACTTACAAATACCCATAGCAATCTCATCAACAACTCCCGCTTCATCGGTGATCGCATGGACCTCACTGCTTCCGATGTCCTGTGCTGTCCACCTCCTTTGTTTCACTGCTTTGGGCTCGTCCTTGGACTGCTTGCTTGCGTCACCCACGGGGCCAAGATTGTATATCCCGGTGAAACATTTGAGCCAGCGGCAGTTCTCGAGGCCATCTCAAAGGAGCAATGCACAGCCGTACACGGAGTGCCCACCATGTTCGAGTCAATTCTCGCAGCGCCTAGACCAAAACAGTTTAATTGCTCGCGACTTAGAACGGGGATTATCGCCGGTGCTCCAGTGCCCTACTCTCTCATGCAACGGCTGGTCAAGGAACTCAACATGACCGAGTTCACGAGCAGCTACGGACTAACCGAAGCATCGCCCACATGCTTTAATGCATTTACACATGACTCAGTTGAGAGACGACTGACAACAGTTGGAAAAGTCATGCCTCATGCCAGTGCCAAGATTATTGATCCCAAATCCGGACGCACTGTCCGTATAGGCGAACGCGGAGAACTATGCATGAGCGGCTATCAAGTGCATAGTGGATATTGGAAGAATCCACAGAAGACAGCGGACGCCCTGTTGAGAGATGAAGATGGAACAGTATGGTTGCGAACAGGCGATGAAGCAGTTTTCGATGCCTATGGATACTGCACAATCACAGGCCGTTTCAAAGACATAATCATCCGCGGAGGGGAGAACATCTATCCTCTTGAGATTGAGGAAAGATTGGGCGCTCATCCGGCTATTTCGCGGGCCACGGTGGTTGGGGTTCCGGATCAGCATTATGGTGAGGTTGTAGGCACATTCATCGAGTTTGAGAAGGGCATGGACAATGTGCCTTCAGCAGAGGATCTCCGAAATTGGATTAGGGAAACGCTGGGCCGGCATAAAGCGCCCAAGTATCTGTTCGTATGTGGGTCGCATGAGCTGCTTCCCAATGTTATTCCTCAAACAGGGAGTGGAAAGGTGCAAAAACAAGTGCTGCGCGAGCTGGCAAAGAAGCTGGTGCAGAGCGAAACCCAGATTCTACTTAAGTAAGGTCGAAAAAGGGCGAACGTTCAAATCACATCAAAAGACTAGACAAGTTATGAATCATGTACTGTTAGATCAATGAAAAATTTCTGCGGGTTCAATTTAAGAACATCAATAATCATGACACATCTAGGCATGCGATCCGAGGCCTTACGGAAGGGTGCCGACAGGGGGGATAACTCGTTAGCGCTAACGTAGCCCCTGGATCCCCCCTAACCGTGCCTACCGTACTATCAAACCAATGCATTATTTTTCCAGCTTGCTGCTGCTATCTAGTTCATACATATAGGATGACTAGTTAGCAAGGGAACAACCAGCCAGCAAAGGAACGCCATGGCCCTCTCTAAAGGTCTCTTGCCTCTAATGCTATCATCGAGGCCCGTCTGTTCCTCTACCAGGAATTGGACATTTTCAGCCTGGAGACTTTCCAACCGCAAACCGGCCACTATCACAAAAGCCACCTTTTGTCGCATGACAAGCACGATGCCAGATTCCTCAATCCTCTCTAAGGAGTACACAGGCAAATCTGGTCGTAAATATAAGATCGCGAAGGTGCTCCAGGAAGATGAAAGATTTCCTCCCCGTCGCGTTTACCTTGCCACGTAAGCTACCCCTACCCTTCTCACGTTCAACGGCTGAATATCTTTCACAGCGCCAATAACCAAAAGTTCATATTGAAGTACATCCACGAGGTTAACTACGACGACCTTCAAGATATAAATAATAAGCTACGCCGCCGGGGAAACCATGTCCGTCTCGCCCAAGACACTGTACCCGAGGAGTCAATGTTTGTTTTCGAATACTTCACGGGCCATCTCCTGCAACTTGTTCAGAAGGGCTTGTCAGCTGAAATGAAGAAAAAAATTCTCAAAGATGCTCTTCATGGCATTGCAGAGCTGCATGATCATGACATTGTCCACACTGGTATGTTACACCTGTTCCTTGGATTGTTGTAAGCAGTTTTTCAGTTTCTTACTCTGCCAGATATCAAGGCAGATAACGTTTTCATCGATTGGAAAACTGATCAAAATGTAATCGCTATCAACCGAGTCCAGCTTGGGGATCTTGAAGATGCGGCATACATCCCTCCGGGATCGCATATGATCGGAAAACAAGCCGGTAATTGGATGTGGAGAAGTCCTGAAGCTCACGCCGGTGGTCCTGTGAATAAGCCGTCTGACATTTTCTCCTTTGCTCTTGTCGTAAGTCTACTACTCTCTTTGCACCGAAAAGGTGGTTAGATTCTATTGTGCCTGCACTACTTACACAGCATCACAGTGCATTTACGCGATGCACCAACGCGTCATTTTCGCCGTCGGGGAAGATGAATTGGAAGAGGGCACAGACCGTCTTGCAATCGTCATTGAGCGTCAAATCTCGTATTTTGCAGATCTGGACGCATTAGATGGTTTCCTAAAATACCTGGGCGATAACCCCTGGATTCGCGTCTTTGAGGTCACGAGAGATGGCTTCAACAAAGAAAATCCGCGTAGACCGTTCGCATTGTGGAAGGGCGCTGATGAAGACTTCAAAGGCCTTATTTCTGCCATGACGAATTTCGATCCGGAAAAGAGAATCACTGCTCGCGAAGCGCTGAAACATAAGTGGTTTGAAGATGCTTGACGGCTGTCAAGGCTCGATATATAGAACGAGATGATATAGCATAAGACGTAAGCAATAAAGCCACTTGACAGTCTAGTGTGAAGTCATTTTGAGGTATATTCCAATGAAAGCTCGAGGCTGTGAGTGTTGGGGGCTGAGTTTATTTTGACTGAGCGGCGGCTGAGGCTCCAAGTTGGCCCTTTTTATTGGCCTCAGGCACGGCAGCGGCACATGGCGCCAAACTGGGTTTAGCGTGCTGAATACGACGCACGTCATCGCTTTTCTTGGGAGCTTGGCTGAGGACAACGCTCAACATATAAATTTCCAGCACAGTTCCCCTCGAAGCAATGGATTTCCAGAGGCATCAAGATTCACGAAGAGACCGGAATAAATATAAGAGATTGATGGACCGAGATGAAATCTTTCACAATGGATAAGAAGTCGGAAATCGCCAAGGTGAGCTGATAGCCAGGTATCTAGTATCTTGCACAACATGACTTCTAACAACAAAAACAGGATGCCCAGGCAGAAAAAATAGACGAGCAATCGCCGCCTCCATACTCTGCACGCGTTGTGCAACAAAAAGAAAGCCAAGGGCCGTCAGCGTACCCTCCACAACCGTATCACATGCAAGCCCCCTCGCGAACGCTCAAAGCCGAATACACCAGATGGACGTTGACTGGACTGCGCATATATGACCCCGCTACATCGGAAACTCTCTATGAAGCCAAGATACAGTGGCTGAAGCAAAAAATTGCGTTCACCAAGCCCGGTACCACAGACCCATTTGCAACAGTGAAACTCCACAGCCTCACTCCAAGATGGACCGTTCAGTTCGACGGCATGGCGCCGCTCTTGATTTCGCTCAAAGGCGTGATGAACTACAAAGCTACACATGAATCACCAGCATTGCAGAACGCAAGATTGACGTGGAAGTGCAAATATCATTTCAAAACCATGGACCTTGAATGTAGGGACGAGAACTCAGTCATGATCGCTCGAATGCAAGCGAATGTTTGGAAATTTAAAAAGATCTGCACGATCGAATTTTATGGTGGCGAAATTGCTTCCAATGGCCCCGTTGTGGACGAGCTTGTTGTTACCGGTCTTGCAATGCTCGAGTATGTGTTGATGGTGGACACGAGTCTAGCTGCAGCGTCTTGATAATCTTTTTCCTGCCGTTAGCTGACTCGATGTTTTTGAATATTCAATTTAGCGTTCTATATACCATACACCAGTGCTTTTATGAGTTTGCAGCGTGCTTTGGCTTATCAAGTCCAGTTAAGAACTGTTATTCTTTTCCTGTCTTGAAATATATTCGATTAACCGTGATATGACTGAAACTAGGGGGTCTCTATTAGGTCTGCATATCTATCTATCTTATATCAAACAATATAATTCCGTATTCACAATCATGTATTGCTTAAATCGATGCCGTCACTCCAGGCACAATATTTTCCAGAACTTCCTTCAATTCTGACCATACCTTTCCCTGTGCCTTTCGCCCATCATCGCTAGTGACAAATGATGACAAGTGTTGATTACCCACTTGCCCGTCTGTAATATAGGCACCATGGCTTTCATCACCAGCAGTCGCACTGGCCACCAGACACCGGCTACCGACTTCAGTCTTGCGTCCGAAGAGCAGCTTCAGGAGCCAAAGACCGAAGCCGGCCTCACGGCCCAGTTCTGAGTGGCATAAGCCCGGATTTGTCATGTTCAGGATGATTTTGGAGTTTGTAATCTTTGGTGCAATCTCTCGGACAACCAACACTTCCAACAGTTTCGAGGTTGGATATCGGATTGTCATGTCAGATTTTTCCTTGTCGCTGAGATTAACAAACGTGTTTCCATCCTTGTGTTCCGGTAGATTGGTCAGAGCATGCGCTGAGCTAGATACGATAGTCCAACGAGCTTTCTCCGCGGGATTCTTGTCTGCTGTTTGCTCCATTTTCGGCAGAAGCAGGAGGCCAAGCAGAAAAGTACTGATCACATTCACGGTTACCGTGCGTTCCTGATTTTCTGCAAGCTTGAACTCCTCCGTGGCAAGTCCAGCATTTTCCAGCAAGACGTCAATCCGTGAAAGTTCTGACGATGCACGTTCGGCAAATGCTTGCACTGAGGCATAGGACGCAAGGTCTATTTCCCACACTTCGCATACGTTCTTTCTTCCTGTTGACTCTTCGATGGCCTGCTTGGCTTTCTCGCCGGCTGAAACGTTGCGAACGGCAATTATCACTTTCTCGGCATCTAGTCTGGCAAAATGGCGGGCTGCTTCAAGTCCGAGACCGGTGTTTGAGCCAGTTACAATGACCGTCTGGCCGGCAAAGGATTTGACGGGGTATGGCGGCGTGACAAACAATTGGGAGTAGACAAATGTGCTGTCTAAAACCATGATGGAGAGGGGTCTCTGGAGAGTCGTTAATATATAGGTATAAGAAGTTGGTGAGGGTGATATAAAGATATGTATAAAAGAAAAACCTAAGTCCTAGAGATGTTTGAGATACTACCTAGATGCGTCTAGGGCTAAACAAATACATACCCCGACGTCTTCGCCTCACGGAGATACAGACGGATTTATGAGCACTTGCTAATTTAAAGGCCATGACCGCATGCATGTGTCACGTGGCGTATTGAATGGCATTCACATCGTTGACCAACCTTTCGACAGATGGCGACAGCTGTACAAATAAATGAATGATGGATTAATGTCCTGAGGCCACCACCGGCCAAGCCCACCATGCGCTAGACCGCATTTGGTGTTGCCTTTAGAAAGTCTCCTTGTCTCTCACCAAGCCCGCAGGGGCGGAATTACTCGGCTCAGACGTATCTCCACCATATTGACAGGCGATTACCTAGGTAGAGCTAGGGCTTATTATTTATTTTTGTGCCAGTTTTCCCGTTAGTCTTTCATCAACTACAAAGTACTCCTGCACGTCCGTTGTTGTAGTTAATACTAGTTATTGACTTTGTTTTCGAGCCAATGAAATCGCAAGACTAATTAAACTACAAAATAGTAGCCAATTATGCCTCTCTATTTGGTATATTTTGCTATTAAATATATTTATAGACCAATCGTGTTGCACCATACCACTATATTTCATAGAATGTTCGATGATTGGCTGGTATTCTCAATATACTATTCCATTTCTGGATTAGTGCCGATGGAGGATCGGATGGTCAGATCGAGTTAAATATAAGAGACAACCTCCATACAAACAGGGCTAAGATAATGGAATGAAAACATATCCAAAACATACATAAAGAAGACCCAGGTATTTGGTAATTTACCATGGCATCTCCACTGCACCCAGAATATTCAGAGCATGTACGGCCGCTCCCACCACCCAGCCGTCGCAGAGACAAACCTCAGCTATCCTGTAATCTTTGCAGAAGACGAAAGTATGTCCATACCACGATACACGTTGTAAAAGCCAGATATCTGATTTACTCTCCCTCAGGCTGAAATGCGACCGCGGCATGCCGTGTGAGGCATGTGCTCGTCGTGGGCTTTCTCTGTCGTGCACTTATCCGGTTTCGACGCCTCTCCAAAGTGGTAAAAGAGTGATCGATCCGTCCTCCACGGCCATGCACAATAAGATTGCCAACCTGGAGAAACTGGTGTTGTCGATGAAGAGCCGGAATGATCATCCCACGGAAAACGCTCAAACACTAGAAGTAGAGGATTCGTCCGGGCAGCTGCATAAAAGCTTTGGCAGGATTGGATTGGAAAATACCGAAACAAATTATGTTGAGGGTTCACATTGGACAGCTATTCTTGATGGGGTATGATTCAATACCTGATGCAGTAACACTTTTCAAACATTAAATATGTGACAGATTGCCGAATTGAAAGATTACTTTGACGATGATCCCGAGACTCCCGAAGAAGCAAAAGACAATGACAGTCCTTCAGACCCCGGACCTGGACTTTTACTAGGAAATTTCCAAAGGCTTGACCGGCAACAGATCCTATCGACCATTCCACCGAAACAGGAAGTAGACAGGCTTGTTTCGAAGTTCTTTAATACACCAAATATGTACTTGCGTAAGAGAAGACAATACTCTGCTTGTATTGCCTCGTTTTACTGACACGATGAACAACCAGTTGCTATCCACGGCCCGACATTTCTAGAAGAGGTAAGAAGATGATCCTTTTACCTAAGGAGAAAAGAAGCTAAAATTTGGTAGTACGATCGATTCTGGAAGTTCCCTCAAAAGACGTCTACAATGTGGATTGGCTTGTTGTTCAGCATAATGTGTCTTGCTTGCATATACCAAAAGTCTACAAATTCAGCAATGAACCTTCCAGGGTTATCGGAATATAACTGGCAGACACAACGCCGAATTGAGTTATACCGAGAGCGAGTGATCCAGTGTCTTGCGCTTGCTGATTACACCAAGTGCGTGCCCTATACGCTGGAGACATTGATATACTACCTGTCAATTGAATACACCAGCATTACCGACAACCAAACCGGAGTATGGGTATTATTAGGCGTCGTTGTTCGAATAGCTATTCGAATGGGCTATCATCGGGATGGATCTCACTCCCCACGTCTATCACCTTTCCAGGCAGAGATGCGTCGCCGAACCTGGGCAATTATTTACCTTCTCGACTCGGGGGCGGCCGATCAATATGGTCTCCCCCGAATGATAAATCAGTCTCTAGCAGACACAAGCGAGCCACTCAACCTCGTTGACGAGGATATCAGCTCTGACATGGAGCAGTTGCGTCAACCTAGACCAGGTTCTGAACCGTCCATGATAGGTTTTCTCGCCATCAAGAATCGACTCCTATCGACCCAGAATACCATCACAGATCTTACAAGTTACCCAAACAAAGCAGTTTCATATAAACAAATTCTGAAACTGGATGGTATTATACAAGAGCAGCTTCAAAGCATCCCCCCGGCTCTTCGAATGCGTCCATTGAGCAAATCGCTGTCAGACAGCACAGATGTGATTGCCAATAGATTATTCCTCACCCTTATTAGCCACAAGTCACGCTGTCTGCTGCACCGGGATTACTTAATGGCTGCGCGGTCAAATGATAAATATGATTATTCTCGGAAAGCATGCATCGACGCCGCACTTGAGATCTTACGCATCCAGGAACAAGTGCGTGAAGAATGTCAAATCGGAAGACGCCTATACCAGGAACAGTGGAAGTTTCAGTCGTCGGTTAAACACGTCTTTTTCCTTGCAATGACTATTCTGTGCGTGTATCTGAATCGTGAGCTGGGAGAAGTGCCAAGTAAGAATGGTATTGGAAACGAGATACCAGCAAAAATTATGGAAGCTTTGAGCACGTGTTACGAAATCTGGTCTGAATCGAGTGACGCCTCTCGTGAGGCAAGAAAGGCAGCTGAAATGCTTCGAGTTGTACTTGAGAAGGCCCAGAAACCGGGGAGATCAAACCAGACGGCACGAGCTACTGTTTCTATAAATGACGAACTTTTATCTCATGCAATAGGTATGTATAGTGATGTTGAATATTTACTAATTTGAATCGAACACACCATTCGCGCAGCTATGGCTAACTTATATTCCTAACCCAGACCCTTCGCTGTTGACCCCAGACTCCATGCCTTGGGGGAATTGTGAACTTGAAAGTCCATGCGATCTTACTACCCTAGACCACGTGAATGGTACTGCTGAAGTTGACGAATTGAACATGGTGAGTTATGCATTCACCTGTGCTGGCCCTTGGGTATATTTTGACACCCACCTAACGAATTGGGCAGGGAGATTGGAGCCTCGATACCTTGACGTCGGACAAATTATTCATGGACAATATGATGGGCTCTGACTGGTGGGCAAAAATGGATGTCTCAGCCACAAATCAATCATTTTATTAGATTCGTAATACTCCTGGCGACACAACTACCGTCCTAGTTTTTGGGGGCATATCTCTATAGAGAACAGGAAATGAAAAGCTTTTGCTTTCGCATGTTCCTTTTACCACAATATATTTTGTTCTTGAGTTTATAAAAATAAATCGATTGTTAGATGCCTCTACTCAAGGTATTTTCCGGTTTCTGTTGTTAGTTGCTACAGCCGTCCTCACCGGTTTCAATACTGGGGCGGGCCAGAAAACACGAGCTCCAAATACGTCACGTCGCGCCTTTTACCTGGACATCTTGCATTAAAGAACTATGCATCATGCAGTCATGATCGCCTCCATGCATAAACCATAGTGAGACGTCTCGTGTTAATCGACCCAACGACCTGTGAGCACAATACTGTAACGAAAGAAAAGGGCTGTCGCAAGTATCTTTTCGTAACTAGAGATTGGTTTATTCCATAAGAGACATCACCCATGCCCCCCTTCATTGGTTAGCCATGATCTTTCTAAATACTCGCACTGAAGATTTCTCCGCTTAACTCCGAGACCGAGTCGATAACCCCATTTTTACGGATGGTCGGAGGCTCAAAAACCTAGATATAAAAAAAAGGAAAAGTAGAACAGTCGATGAATAGAAGAAGTATCATTCCTACTTAATCTTCCACTGGCTCATAAAGTTCTTCTTCAATATCTTCATGCCTTCCATATTCGGCCAAACCCTCCTAGTCATAGGGGGTTCCTCTGGCATCGGTTTTGCCGTTGCGAAGCTTGCACTTGCAGAGGGTGTCCGGGTAGCAATTGCCTCATCGAATCCAGAAAAGATTAGCAATGCAGTCGAGAGACTAAAACAGTCTTCAGATTCCGATAACGCGAAAAACGTACTCGGGTTTACCATCGACCTCAGGCAACGTGACGTCGAGGAGCAACTTGAAAAGCTTTTCACGGACGTCATGGCTGGGTTCGGCGAGGAACTACTAGACCATCTCGTCTTCACTGCCGGAGATGCCATTGTTCACCGGGCAACAAGGGATATCGATCTCGACTTCATCCAACAAAATGGTATGGTGCGGTTCGTTGCTCCCCTTCTCATCGGGAAGTTGGCTACACGGTTTTTCAAAAGCCACTGGTCGACCTCTATCACTTTCACCAGTGGTAAAGTTGCCGAAAAGCCTCTGCCTCAGTACACCGTGCTCGCTGGTTATGCAGCGGGCAGTGCAGGTGTCACACGAAACCTTGCCCTCGACTTAGCCCCCATCCGCGTCAACCAAGTCAACCCGGGAAGCGTTCTCACTGAGCTCTGGGGCCCTAACGGTGCAGCTCGTGCTCAAGAGATGGCTAAAAATATGCTCCTTGGTAAGGTGGGCACACCGGAAGACACAGCAGAAGCCTATATCTATCTTATGAAGGACACCACTGCCAACGGTACTGTTATCAACAACAGCGGAGGGGAATTGTTGAGATAGAACAGCTTCCACGCCAAAATAGGCTACAATTTGCACTTGTTACAGTTTATTTATCAGGAAGTGTTAAACAAAAGAAGAATTTATAAATGTAATGTGACAGGTGTTGTGGGATACTAGCACGGGGCCATATCTAAATAATCTCTGATTAGGGTTTAGTTACAAAGTTAAGCTTGGAAGGTTATCCAACAAATTTCCCGAATTTGATAAAATTTTGATCCAACTTCAACATTTCGAGATCTTCATCTCTTAGACACACGCCCACGACGATGTCGCCTTCGAGAGTCTTGGGTAAAAAGTAGACTAGGCCCTCCCTGGATCCCTCAGCAAAGCGTGGCCTCCGTACAGCAACGGGAAGGCCAAACCCAAAGTCGAGGCTATAACAATTTTCCTTGGCCCACGAGCTTAACCTGACGTCAAGTTCGGGATTACCTCGTGGAACAGTTACCGCATGCTGCCCGTTCTTGTCGCGGGCGATGGCCGTTGCTAATTCGCGAGTCCTATGACTCAGTAATTCGGGATCGAGAGCAGAGCGAAGTTGTGATGCGAGTGTTCCTAATGATTGTTTGACCATATCGTCAAGCGAGGAAGTGTGTATTGTTGCATTTGTTACAAGGCCAGGATATGTAGGTGGAATTGAGAGATAGCGGCGAACGTCGACATTTCGTGATAGAGTTGTTTTGGGTGTAAATGTTTCTCTCTCATAACGCGGTAGTCGAGACTGACTTATAGATTGCCAGATGAATGCACTGAGAACGTCGTCGGTTGAGACAAAGTCAGGAGGAATACTGGCTGATTCTAGAGACTTGAGAGTCGCCAAAGATGAGGCTGCAAAAGCAAAATATGCCCAAGTACAGCTTGGGGATGACTGGGCCTGTTGCACAGTTTCGGCTTTTGAAGAAACACTCTGGTTCGTAGTTTGTCGATTATCAGCGGAATCCGATCCGTTGTGATTGAGTAAAGTGATGATGTTACGGCGATCCATATTACAAATAGACAACTCGGAGCTCGTGAACGGTTGGCTTCGACAGGCTTTAGCAAAGAGGTACATCATCTGACCTTGGCCAGCCATGTCCATTGAACCATGTTGGCCACTCAAGGTGAGCAGCAGCCCACCCACGACGAAGTTGGCTTGGATGAGGAATACAGGGAGGTTGTCTGAAGTCAACTCCAGCGTCTTGCAGGGCGCAAAAATTGACTCATCAATTAGCCTAAAAGGAAAATTGGCTTCGTGCAGAGTGTTCCATTGGGGTATTTGTCTGTCCTTTTCGTAATCCTTCACAACAAGGCGAGACTCTTTTCCAGAACTCTTGATCTTGAAAGTCTCGTTTTCGTTGACGATCCTTCCGGCGATCCACGGAAAGCTGTCCGAGAGGCGTTGGAATCCGTTTTGAAGAGTGTCAATTATTTCCGATTGCGAGAGCGAGTCACTGCCAAGCTCAAAACAAAAAGTAATCTGTGTATATAGCCTGTTGATGCGGGGCTGTTGGCCGAGAATATCTAAATGGAGATTGGCCATCATCGGCTCTTTAGTTGCAAAGCGTGGTTTGAGGAGCAACAGATATTACCTAGATATTCCTTGCTTCCCTTCCATTTTCCTTGTAGTGTGAAATATGTATGATATGTACCGCTTGTTCATATTTATATCGCGTCCCGCAATCCCGGTAACGGGCCGTTTCTATATTTTGTGACGTCATGGGCATGCCCCCAAGATGGCTTCTAAATTAGGCCCTCTCATAGCAATATTCTATATTAATACTTCCTTCATTTTATAAATTGCAGGAAGTCTTCAAATTATATTAGTTTCTGATTTAGATGATGTATGTAGTTCTAAAGACCTCCTGCAGGGGTGTATCAATGTCCGCCTGAGCTTTACACAATTAGCAAGTGAAGACAGCCCAACGGTATGCCAATTCTCAAGAAGGCCCGAAAGTCCATATACCTGATCATATAGTTATAAAACTTGAAGCGGCAGAGAAATTGTAGCACGAATCTCTAGCTTTATGTAGTTTACTAATGCAATCAATTACCCATGTTGCACCAACTAATCAATTTATGAATCAAAACCTTGGAAAACATTTGAATAAACCTAGACGATAACATTTTAACAAAAAAAAGAAAATCTCAAATCATAGCAATGATTCATCTGGAATGTGCGTAGCCTTTAACATTCTTTATTCGTCAAGACCTCCCAAATACTCGTCCTCATCCTGTTTAAAAGTTGTCTGTTGCTTCAAGGCGTCGGCTTGCTTCTCCAACGTTTCTGGGTCAAGTGCCTTGTTCTAAGAGATTGTTAGCCTATACTACACCAAGTTCAATATCGTTAGTCTTACCAGTTTGTCTGCCTGCGCATCGCGCTGCTCACGAGTCTGCGTCATGTAGTTTATGGGCCCGGACTTTGCATTCAGCTGGTCCTGGACAACACCCTGGGCATTTTGAAGCGCGTTGGAGACCACGTCTCTCTCATCTTCCGTTGGTGGCAGGGCCGATTTCTCAAGCTCGATGATTTCCCCGTAAGTTTTCTCAATTCTGCTCTTGAATTTGTCGGTTTCCTAAAAGTATGTCAACCTAGTGTTTGTGCGAAGCAGAGTTTCCCTGGCAACATACCTTGTTGATGAGACCCTTGACTGCGGCCTGGGCGGTCTGTGAGTATGTCTCAATTTCCTTGTAACCGACAATGGGATCGCTCTGGAGAGTCATCCGGTTGACCAAAGCAAGGCCATTCACGATGTGAGGGTCGTGGACACTCTTGTAAAACTCGGCAATCTCCTTGAATTGGTCGAATCCGGCCCAAATAGCTACAGTATACTGCTGCAGGATCACACGGTCTACCAGTGCATCTGACGAGGTGATTGCATATTCGACTCTTTTCTTGAAGGGGATGACATTGCCCTTAATCAGGGTCTTAATTTGCACAGATAGTTGTGTAAAGAAGAGTCGGAGTTGAAGGATACAGTCCTTGAGCTCCACGAGTAAAGTCAAGCAGTTCCTTAGGCAGACTTTGACGGCTTCCTGGAATGACAATTGATTTAGTAACAAAAGGTGGAAACGTAATTCAAGAAATACATAGAGGGAAAAGAAAGCAAAAAGCGAAATCGCAAAGAGTGAAACGACAGTAAACCTACTAGCGTTATTTTGTCATCCTTAAGACCCTCTAGGTCCGATTTGATGTTGCTCATTTGAGTCTGGAATTGTAGCAGTTGACTTCTGGCTGTGTCAGCACTGGCAAGACTCGTTTTGTACATTTCCCGAGCAGTCGTTACTTTGAACGACGCTGCCTCAACGGCCATCTGGCTGGCAGTTTTGCTTCCAGAAGAAGCTGCTGACTTTAAGTCCGCCATAGGCAAAGGGGGATTCTTGGACCCAGAGGTCAATGCCTTGTTCTTGGTGTCGAGTTTTTGCACATCTTTTCTAGACTTTTTGACCTTTGACTGCCAGTCAGTAACCAGTTTGGAATCCTTCGGGGGCTGTTTCCAGCTGTCCTTCAGGCTACGACTTTTGGTTTTCTCCACTGTCAGCTCGCTGACAACCTACATAGAAATAATCATAAATGTCAGAATATAGAACATTCGATCGATGAAAGAAAAGAAGAAGGAAAGAAAGGAAAATGGCTTACCACGTCCGCCTCGCCAAGGGCCTTCAGCAAGGCCTTTCCAACCTTGGTGTTCTTTGTGGTTTTCTTTTCTAGATTCGCGCGGCGCCTCTTCAGGGAACCTGCTACCCCTAAGAGATCTAGCTGCCCACCTTTACCACTGGCAGAGTCCAGGTTGGTGATAAGGTCCCACTGGACTCCGGTATTGTCACACACAAGCCCGTACAGTTGATCCATAGCCATGAGGGCAAATGGCACATGGGTGGCCGCCGGATCACTGGCAACATCGTCGGCGGCTTCATCCCCATCTTTCGACGCATCCTTCTTGGTAGAAGAGTTTCCACTTTGGCTGTTGTTGTTGTTGTTGTTGTTGTTGTTGTTGTTAAACGCAGCCCCACCACCGATTCTATTTGCTGCTGCTCCGGCAAGGATATTGGCGGCGCTGGCTGCTGCGTTACCCAAGGTCTGGACGAGGTCCATCACCATCAGCTGGTTCCTGTAGAGCCAAAGAATTAGCCAATAGAGAAATTATCATGTAGTGTATTTTGAGGACATACCCAGTAGGGTAGTTCTTAAGCTCCTCCTTAACCAAGTCCTTCATCTCCTTGACCATCTCCTCCCGATCATTGACCCATTTCTCAGCAGAAGCAATGCTCTGTGTCAAAAGCTCCTGTTCGGCTTTTCGGGCTTTTTCATTACTCAAGGCAATTTGGTATTTGGTCTTGTTATCCTGGTCTGTTGCATCACAGGCCTCGTGTAGCTCCATGACGTAGTTGTTCCATTTCTCAAGCTCCGAGTCCATTTTGGCAGCGGCGTCCTTGCAGGTATCAGCTGCATCCGACAGGATTTTCAACTCTATAGTAAGGTCCACGCTTCCTCTGAGTAGAGCCTTTACAATCGTGGCAACCTTTTTTTTGTGATCAGTCAATCAGTCAACCGGTCAACGTAATTTGAGAATATCATTATTTCGTACTCACCGTATTTTTGACCATCTCGGAAGTGCTGCGAATCTCTTCCATATGTGTATTGCAATTTGTAAAGGCGGTGCTTCCTCTGTTGGCCACTTCAATCAAGCAGGTTGAGAGATACTGATGTCTTTTTGTGAATATTTTGTTAGCAGTTATTATATTAACTCTAATAAAGGTTTTCAATACCCTTTGAGATACTCATATTTCTCATTAGGGACCAAGAGGAGGCCTCGTGCATCTTTTCGAGCGGCTGTCAAGGTGCACAACGACAGAAGCTCTAAACACAACGGAGCCATTCCAAGGTATGCCAGCCATCCGTGCTTAGAGGCTTGAGCCTTGGCCTGCAGATCTGCGTATTGTCAGTCCTGAAACGCTTCTTCCGCATGATGGAAAGACTAGATACCCGTCTTGTATGAGGCAATGGTCGCAGTGTTCTTCGTGATCAGGACTCCCAGTGTGTCTGGGCCTGGTTCCGAGCTTGCCATGATTGCTGGGGGATAGAAACGATCTCCTGTAATGCAATTAGTCTTCAAAAAGCAGAAATAAGGATTGATGTAAAAGAAAATGGAATGAGCAGAGGCTATGAGCCAGTATATAAGTCAATTGAATACCTGGGTCTCTCTCGTGATGGGCAAACACGACTGATACAGTGAAACGACCGCGGGAGCAAAAGAGAGAAACAACAAAATAGCCGGGAACTACCCCTCTTCATGCAGCGGTGCCTACTCTCCAGTATGATCTGCTATCAGTTGAGATCTCTCATCGAATGGTTTCATTGCCACTGACGTAAGTAAATCAAGAAATTGACGCCCAGCCAGCCACATTCTGGCAAGTGAGGGGATTGTTGTGCAGTGAGGAGCTGAAAATATGAAGCTATGGACGCACACTATGTATCGCAAAAGGAGTATTGGTCCATATTCGCCCACAAATATCCGTCGTATCCATCAGTTCATGCACGGTCCCCATTGAGGCGGGCTGTAGTTACGCGCGGCCCGTACCTAGTGCCACGGGGGGAACGATTGGCAAGATCTGTGCGGAGCCCTCGATGCATCTGGCTGGATCAGGGTTAGGCTATTGACTACGCGACGAAAATCGTACAAGGGTCTGTCTCGACTCTCAAGTGTGTCGATTTGACTTGTCTCGGAAAATCGGGTGTCCGACAGTGAAGGGGTGTTAACAGCAATAGACAACTTTAGTCAGTGACGATCATTTTCCAAAAATTGAGGTGAAATGAGAAGAATAGATTGCATTGAATGAGGTTGGCAGGAAATTTTAATTCATGTGCCAGGGAACACCTTGAGACATCTTTCATTACCTTTCTCTTTCATTTTCCTCTCATCAAGACAATAAAACAAAATGAGTTTCGTTAGAGTGACTAACCTTGCTACACTACGACCCTATGCCAGGGGTATTGCCATTCACAGATGCCGCCCCGGTGCATCGGTGCGTATAAACACAAAGCGGCCACTTTCGACATGTCTCTCCCGACGACCAGTTGCAATCCTCCCTTCCAGAGAGGCCACGAGCTCCCTCATCTTTCGCCGCCATTATGCGATCGATGAGGAAAAAGTGGAAGAAGTGTCCAGCTTGGATGATGTAGACAAAGTGGAAGCCGAGCTACAAAGAATGATATCTGAAGGTAACGATATCGCATCGACAATTGAACGTCAAAACGATGGCATCAAAGTTGGCTCAGAGCTGATGATCCATGGAGTGTATGATTCCCTAATTGATGTGTCAATTCAGCTCATTATCAGGACATACCCAGGTGGAATCGGTGGCTTGGTTGAGTCTGCCTCCCACGCATATGCTTCTTTCCCTCCCGGGATGGAGCAGTGGATGGATCAGGTGTGCGATGCGCTAAAAGAGCATGATGCATCATACGTACATCAGTCTACTCTAAATGACTCAGTAGAAAATACGACCAGGTTATTCAAACTGGTTGAGACCGCTCATTCCGACTTGGGGCAGCTCTACAATGATCATCATGAAACTGTAAGCCTTCTCTATTTTCAAACTGAGAACTAGTGCGAAGTAATGTCGGTTACTCACAATTCAACCATCTAGGTGAATGAGCTGGTGCAAAGAATGCACACGATTCTCAAGAGGGCAGAAAAATCCGATAAATACATCAACACTTCTACCGAAAATGAAGAGAAGGGCGTCACCTCTAACCAATCAAGTATGGACACGGAGCAAGCAGAATTGGACACACTGAAAAGTGAGATCTCAGATCTGGTTAACGAGACTCGGAGGTTGAGAGACAGGGTACATTGCTACTTTTTATTATTTCCACCTAGTTATGACTAACAGTTGCGATATAGAGAACTGAGCTAGAGAAGCCACAGAACGTCGGGGAGGGCATAGCCTGGGGGTTTTTTGGTATAGGAGCAGCAATTGCTGCTGGCCAAAGGTCCAGCCTATCTGGGTCTATCAGCTCTAACGAGTCTAAGCTCGAGCACGAACGGGCTCTTCAAACCACCCACCAAACCCGATATAACGACGCCTTTGCGCGCGTCGAGAAGGCAAATCTGACCCTGATAGACTTGAGGAGCCACAAGACCACCATCAATAATCACATTAAGGGTCTCAAAAGCGTCCTGGCATCTTCGGAGAAGGCGATGGAATTTGTTGTGGATCGCAAAAACACGCTCAATCGGATTCACACCGATTTGGTCAACATGACTCGGTTTGCGACATCCTATGCCGCGCACCGTTATGATGAGCAGGCTAGCGCGAGGTTTCTTGCCGAGGGCATTGTCGACATTTTCGATGCCACACCCGATTGGCCTGGTACCACTGTCCCGATCGTCCTTGCCGCCATGCTGTTGCGCTGGCCTCCTTCTCTCATCGACGCAGATGGTATCGATGTTTTGGGGGAGGACGGCGACGGAGACGAAGATTCCAAGAACAAGCTCAATCGTGTGGTGCAAAAGGCATCCAAGAACTTCTTGAAGTTTGCCGAGACGGCATACCCTGTACCCCGTCTCGATCAGTATCTGCGTAATATCGAGTTTGATTGGGAAAGGATCTTTCGCGATTGGCATAGGCTAATCGAACAGGCTGAGGATACTTCGTTCAAACCAGCGCCGGTTGTTACACCGTGGTAAATACTCCTTTTATAACACACGAAGTTGAGTCGAGCTTTTCCTTTGCCTGTTACTAAATGTACTCCCTACTATGTATCTCACTCGAGAGAAAGATTGCCTATGCCAATCATACTATGTCTTTTCAGCCAATCACAAAATTGCGGGTCCAAACAAGCTTCTCTGGCGATGCCACGATCTACTACTCAGCTCGTCTTAGTGCCAACACAATCCAGATAACTCGATGCTATTGGCTGATATGCATATTGTGGAGTATTTGTTTTAGTTATCTTCCAAGTTCTAGGGGTAACCGTGAAAGTATAAATGAAGTCATGGTTAGATAGTTAAGTAAGTTGGAATTACAACTATTTACGTGTTTTTGTCTGGTACGCACTCCGTATGCCGGTCGCACTGTGCGAGGCATTCAGCTCAGCCTTTCGCTGGATAGGTCTCACTTCAGCGCTTAGCAACGTCGATCCTTGCTTGGCCAATCACCCCTTGAAATCCATTGACATCCACTCCTAGGTAGCCCGTGCAAAGCCAAAAGGAGAGATCAAAAAGAAAACATAAGACAGCTCACGCCCTGCGGCCCTATGCTTTCAGCTTTTGCTCCGTTGCCTGCTCCACTGACCGATGACTTCATTCTCTTTCATCTTCCGAATACACAGCCACGTAAAACATTCGAGCTGGATACTATAATAAGCTCAATTAAATATAGTATTGCACTGAGAAATTTTCCAATTGGTGAAAATAAGTGCATACACGAATTCTACTCCACGTACTCCGTATGTACGTTGAATTATCATCAACCACGGGCATTGAAATACGAAACTAGGTAGGTATATATATGTAGCTCATCAGTAACGTTGGAAGTTGATAATTTCAAGCTCTCAGTTGCCTTCGATCTCGCAAGTTCTCATTCCCTCGAACCTACCAACGAACCAAGAACTTCCACAGAATAACAAAAACTTCTATACTTTCTATCCTTCAAAATGTTCAAATCTTTGTTTTCCGCTGCACTTATTGCAAGCGCTGCCCTTGCACAGTCGGTTCAAATTGGCCTGCCAGAAACAGGCACCGTGCTGACTGCTGGATCCAACTATATTTTCCAGATACAGTCTCCCGTAGGTACTTCCGCTCTTCAAGCTCTACACATATAACTTACCTAGGTACATGATTATGACAGGATTCGTTGACAAGCGTCCAACAAGTAGCCCTGGTTATCGGAATTTCGCCATGTCAGAATGGTCAATGTGTTTCCCCGGATGAAGCCTTGGATAACGTATTATATAGCGGATCCTTCAACCCTCAGTTCCATGAGGCGGGCCCAGGTCCTTATCAAAACTTCTCTGTCCAGATTCCGGACACTATATCATCGGGAGCTGCTCTCGTTGGTGTAGCACACTTTGCTCTCGTCGGGGTAAGTAGTAACCATTTCCGAGTTCTTCAAGGTCACCGCCTTGTACCTTTTGGTGACTATAAACTGATTTCACACCCCGCATAAAGGATGCATATGGCCCTTTAATCGATTACCACAACCAGAGCGTTACTATTGCATGATTTTACGATGAAACATAGGCGCCGCATATTTCTCACATATTATGGCTTATTACTCAATGAAACTAGATTTTAACATCTCAATTTTCAAACGGTGTTATCGAATGCAACATGTTATCTGAATTTTGTTTGATCACTTTCCGCGATTACCAGGAATGGGTCCTGTGTACCGGAAGAGAAGGAAAATCTTTTTGTTACTTATGATGTTGAAGATGTCAGCACAGTTATAGAATGGATGTTTAGCAATAAATCATTTGATGTTTTCGGGCTTAAGACGAGGTCGCCTTAGATGGCTCGATAAATAGGTCCATATAATATTAGATGCTGGTAGAGCTATAGTACCCATACCGAACACCTAAGCCAAGAAGTAACTTCTTGATAGTAATGCAAGTGGCAAAATGCTGCATGAATACTTTCTATTCACCGTAAGATCACAAGATCAGATGTTGTAGCGTGTGTTCTCGCTTAATAATCGTCAACCAGCATTTCAAACGTCCTTGATTGGCGATTATAATCTAGGGGATTCTAAATCTAACCTCTAGTCATCGGAAGTCCATTAGCCTTACCTGGTCGTTGCCATAAGGTTATTAAATAGGATTCAAAAACTACTTTCGTATGGAGCGCTATCCCTGAGGATCATCAAAGTTAGGGCTATGTGTACAATGTTAAGGAGACCTCAACCTCAACGAATTGGCCTACCAACAGATCAGCGTTCAACGGCGAAAAATAACTTTGAATCTACGGTCAATCTAAAATATAGGTAAGCTACTTGTTTAAAAGTAATAATATGCCAATGTTCTCTCAACGCATTAATGTGCACAGGTAGGAGCTTGTAATCAAGTCACTTTTATTCCCTTGATAAATTTTCAATGCGAGATTTAACATAAAAATTAATTTTAGCCCAGAATATTACTCACGAAGAACGCCGGATACTGTACGTACTACTAGATAGTGCCAACCGATAAACCAATAGTGCTATCCAATAAATGACGGCACGAGTGAAAATTAACACCGCAATTAAGCCCTAAGATGAAATTTGGACCCAGTATGCATCCTACAATTTGCCCCTCAACTATTCCTCAGAGATACTAGTGCTTTGGTCTAGATCAGTACGGAGGTATGTTCAATGTGACTTTGACTTTTAATAGAAATTGCGATTATTTCTACGCTGAGAAAGTAGCTAGGTGAAAATGCCTTTCTCCGCAAGTGCTAACGTACCTTAAAACTATACGGGCTAGAATGAGTCAGCTTGACATAGCTTATTCCATTATCTAAGGTCGATAGCTGCTGTTTAAATAGCAAAAAGTCTCTAACTTTGGGGATCTGACAGGAGTCGACGTTCTTATGTAGCATTTAATATATGCCTTATGCCTCTTTCGGGGTAGAGTCATGCACTATCCATGCAATTTCGTACACTCAACGTTTCAAAAGCCGACTCTAATTATTTAGTCCAATGCAACTAGTGCCGCCGCGTGCGCTTTTATTCTAGAAGTGACATTTGGGGTCCGAAAGCCACAATGGTCACGCAGAATGTAAAGTGGCGCTTTGCTTATGAATAATTGAGACTATAATCAATAGCAGTGACCAAGTCTAGCAGGGTATCCATGCATCCGCGACCTGATTAGAATAACCACGTGGATCTATCGGCTGTGCATGGCATGATGACCATGCTGCTCCGTAGTGAAGGATTTGCGCTCCTCCAGCCCTTCTCCCCAATTCAGAGGTTTTTTTATCATCATGAAAGCAGTTGAGATATGTGATAAATTTGCTGCCAGCAATCAATAAAATTTCTCTCTGAGGTTCCACTGGATTATTTTATTTATATATATGTAGCAACGAGGAGTTAAAAATGACTTCTGTTACTTCCTCCGGGACTCGCTCGCCGTCCTCTGACGATACTCGCCTTGACAGCATCGATGAAAAAGTGGGACATCGGGATTTTAGCACTTTAGAGGTTGTCCCTCCCAGCAACCTGGAGCACTACCAAACAACATCACAAGTGCGGAATTCTTTTTACAGGAATTGGTTCCAGTCAAGGGTTGAAGGTAGAGTAACTAACTTCCCTTTGACACATAAAACATTTGGCATGAACTATTCGTTTACTAAAAGATAAATGCGTTGTTAGATGACATCAATGCAATTAATTCTTCTTCGGTCGAATCAAAACCTGCCGCCCCTGGCCCTACACCTCTAGGTGAAGAACCAACCGCCCCAGTAAAAATATGGGGGTTGCCTCAACGGGCATTCTGGATAGTATTCGGGGTAATAGCCGGACTTCTGGCCCTCGGAGCCATTATTGGAGGTGTTGTTGGAGGGATTCATGACAAGTCGTCTGCAGCAACCGTCACGGTCACCACTACTGTTTCTCCAAGCACTACTACATCTGCTTCTACAACATCATCCTGCGTCGGAGGCACAGGATCGGGAAATCTCTCTGGGCTTTGTTCTTTTGCGTGCAGCTATGGATACTGTCCGGCAGGTTCGTGTACCTGTACAGCTTCCGGTACTGCAGTTCCTACACCACCGACGACAGGTGTTGATGGCGTGCCTCTTGCGGGTGAAAACGACGCATATGAAGGACTGTGCAGCTTTTGCTGTAACCATGGATATTGCCCATCAAGCGCGTGTACTACAAATGGTACATCGGTCTCGTCTACATCAATCTCATATACATCGACCTCATTTACAACAGCGCCATCTACAACGTCGTTATCTACAACGGCACTGTCTACAGCTGCGTCATCATACACATCAGCCTCGTCTACATCTGTCTGATTTCCAGTTGCACATAGCTACTTGCCATAGGTGTCGTGAATATCTGACAATGGGAATTCGTTCATCCTATTTGACGTAGGCTAGTACCATGAATGGGAACAGGCTCGGTAAAGATTTTGTAGGTGGTATATATATGCTGTAACCAACTATATTGAGTACCTCTCATTACATTGCGGGATTGGATCTTGAGAATTCCGGACCAAATAGATCAGCGGCGTCGAAATCCAGAGAGCTCCAGAGAGAACTCAGTGAATAGTCTAGGAAAGGAGCCGGAGGTAACAGGAGCTGGCCAAATGACCCATAATTATCATCCGAATTGTAATCGAGAGTCCCGTCTACCTCTTGGTTCTTAGTAATTTCCCCACTTCTCTTCTGTTCACGCATCATTCTTGCTCGGCGAGCGACGGTGTACGATAAATTAGAACTCATTCGAGAGCGTACTTCTGGAAAAGCTTTTGAATGTGCCGGTGATGAGGAATCCCGAGGTGAATTATCACGGGTTTGGTTTTCCAGGGAACACGTGATCTCGATAATTTCACAGATACGTGCAAATATATCATCGTCTCGTACTGAATGAGGTTTCACATATGTCAAGACTGACCTGATGGCGTTATTCGTTGTGATGGAGTCGTCGCGGAGGCCATCACTGGCATTTGGTGACAGTTCTGCTAGATGTAAGAGTAGCATCACCGCATATATCAAGGCATTTCTCTCAAAGATGGTCCACGATCGACCAATGCTATCGGCACCACTTAATGTAGAAGAATCCAAGGGAGAAGCCGATACTGAAGAACACCATGTATTAATCAAACGGATGGATGTCGTGTAAATCTGTGAGAGGAAATAAGTTGTTTTATAGCCAGGAGGCAAGGTTGAGAGAGAATGAGAAGACGAATGTTGCGTTGTTAGGCTGTATGAATAAAGAAAAAGTTTATGATTTAGAAAGCATGTTTTTGATGTCAAACTCCATGAGTCCCAGTGGGCAGCTTCAAGCGCGTTCAAGTCGGTTTCAATGGACTCAATCATTGGGATCGGATCGGGAAGCAATCCATCCGGCGTGCCTCCATAATGACCCAGCAATTCAGAGAAAGAGAATGACTTGTAAGAAATGTGAAGTAAATCGGTAATTGGGCGTGGACAAGGCGTGCGCTTTTCTTGGACCGCCCGCAGTATGGAATGGTCTAGCTTTACTGTGGAAGGAATTCCTAGCTGGCAGCTCAGGCTGAAATGAAACTTTAGTATCAAAAGCATCCATGTGTATGTTCTCACAGGGGAAGATACAAAGCTTCTTACCTTTGGTTGATAATAAAACATGAAAACCAGGTTTTGGAGCACATTATAACATCTTCCTTGTTTTGATGATGATAGGGACGAAATTCCCTAATACGGTCAGGGCGATGGATGCCCATTTGCAACGCCATATGCGTTGCACTTCCACAATACACCCATGACGGGTCTGTGTTCATTGCTTGAAATGGGAGCGGCCAGCAACACAATAGTAAAAGGGCGTGGATCAACGATAAGGATGGCGGACTGGGCGATGCCATCTCAGCCCCGGCTAACCGTCGTATTGGTTGAACTAGTTTCAAGTATAAGTCCAAATGTGTATTGGAACGCCCTGCAGCAATTGCCATGATGGCCCAGAATAGTAAACGACATGATATGCAATCGCGGACCGTTGTTTTCAGATCCGGTAGCAGCGGAAACCTGAGATGATAGTAGCGGTAAAACCTGGGTTTTCGATTAGCCTCAAGTGAATACCGTTTTTTGAATTATGTGAAATACTCTTGAAAAAGGTCGCATATCACAGTCGGGGGTATCGTGACTTCTTCAAGCGTTTGGGGATCACAGAAGACACCCGTTGACTGAAGGTGGGCAGCAAGGTCTTCTGTGGTCGGTGGCTCTTCGATTTGAATCGACTGTTCTCGACCTTGCGGAGATTGTGTAGCCGAAGCAGACTCATCCAAGGTGGGGATTCCTTCCTCGGGGACTGTCTTGGGTTCAGCTATGGTTTCCTTAAGCTGGCGGAGCTCGTTTTCTAGCATATGCAGACGCCTATTTACATCGGTTACATTGATGCACACAAGTCGGAACTCAGATCAATGGACTTACTGCCGGCGAGCCGTCCGGCGAAAAGAAGGATCAATGGCACAGCTCTTGTTGAATTTCTCGCAGCGAGTGCAAGGACTGGGGAATTTTTGCTTGGCGTCACATTTGAGCTAGACGCCAGTTGAGTTAGCATTACTATCCAACATGAATATTCACAAAATTATCCACAAAATTTGTGTTGGATCATACTTTCATCTGCCTGCAGTGCATGCAGGCCATGCCATTGCGCCTTCGCAGCGGTTCTGCCGAGGAGCTCATGTCTGGTGGCGACGAGAAACAAGAATTGATATCAAACTAAGCCGTCGGGCAGTCAGGGATCAACTTACGAAGACGCGGCGGAATGCGGGATTGTGGGTCTCTGTATGGTAACGACACGTTTTATCCGTGTATCTTTGAAGGCGCTAGATCAGGAAGGGTATTGCGCCACGAGTCTGTGCAAAAGGGGACCAATCAGCAGCGCCCACAGGGGTGCCTGTGACCTCATTGCCGGGTAGCCGATCGATCCGAGGGTGGGTTAGCGGTAACGCGATACCGGCCGCTGATTGCTCAGTTTTAGCGATGACGTGAGCGCTTTTGGACAAGTCTGTAATTTATTTTCCCCGGAAAATTATAACCAGTCAATTCGACGAACACATAGCGGCAAAATCCGTGGCAGTTGTCAAAACGTACCACCGTTCTCTCACTGCCCCAGGCTTGCCAAGTGATGTCACTCGGGGATGCTAAAGCGAAACTCGCTTCACAAGCGAATTTCGCGCTGACATCCAAAGATATGGAAAGAAAGACGGGGAAAAGGGGATGTATTTAAAGAGCGTCCATACACCTTGCCAGGATATATATAAATCCTTCAATTTATTTAATATCAACATCATCAAGCTACTATACAGTCTCTACGCATTGCCTTCACATTTTAACAACGCATAGACGATCAACAATATGGGTTCAGTGGGAATCGTGCCGGATCGAGAACTCCGCATCTTCACGCCGATCGGCACGGTAGGCTATGGCTTCAGCGAAGAAGTGTACTGGTCAACCATGGCGGAAGGAGTAGACGCTGTCATCCTAGACAGTGGTTCAACGGACTCTGGGCCGGCAAAACTTGCCCTCGGAATTTCAACAGGGACTCGCAAGGCCTACGAACGGGATCTGGGAATCTTGGTTGCTGGTTGTCATGTCTACAAGAAGCCACTTCTCATCGGTTAGTGCTTGTTATCAGCCAGTCATCTACTTGAAACCGGTCCTAACATATATCCAGGTTCGGCCGGGGGAGATGGCTCAACAAGAGGAGTAGAGTTGTTTATCGGGATTATTCGCGATATAATCGCACAGAAAGGATATAGACCCATGAAGCTCCTCAGCATAGATGCGCAAATTGACAAAGACTTCGTCCGAAACCAGCATTCGAAGGGCCTGGTGAGGCCCTGTGGCAAAGCTGTGCCCGAATTGCAAGCTCGAGACATCGACGACGCCTCGATCATTGTTGCTCAGATGGGCATTGAGCCGTGGCTAAAGGCAATGGACGAACATCCAGACTTCGACATTATCGTGGGTGGTAGATCATATGATCCATCTCCATATGCAGCGTATTGTATATTCAAAGGCATCGCTAGTGACTTGGGCATCCCTTATCATATGGGTAAGATCATGGAATGTGGAGCCCTCTGCGCCATCCCCAAGAGCAGAGAGGCTCTTGCTATTGTGCGTCAAGATAGCTTCGATATTCGTGCGCTAGATGACCAATCTCGTTGCACTGCTGTTTCCGTGGCAGCCCACACACTGTATGAAAAGACCAGACCGGATATCTTGACTGGCCCAGGTGGAGATCTCCACCTCGAGAATACAACCTACGAAGAGCTAGCCGACCAGAAAACCGTGCGTGTCCGAGGTGCAACTTTCGTGCCTGTTAAACCAGGCGAATACACCGTCAAGCTCGAGGCAGGACGGAAGAGCGGTTTTCACAGTATGTTTATTGGCGGATTCACCGATGCCATCCTCATCAGCCAAATAGACGATTTCCTAGCTCGGGGTACAGCATACGTCAAGGCAAATCTCTCATATGATTTCGATATTGATTGGCGAATTTACGGCAAAGACGGGACAAAAACCTATGGGCAATTTAACACTCCCCCATCATGGTCTTCTGTGCCGCCCGAGATTGGTATCTGCTGTCATGTTAGAGCAGGGACCCAAGACGAAGCGACCAACGCTGCTCACATGGCCCGTATTTTCTGCGCGCATGGACCTTACAAAAACCAGCGAGCAACAGCAGGAAATTTTGCAATGCCTTTTGCTCCCTTAGATATCCCATTAGGCGCTACCTCCGACTTTTGTATTTACCACACCATGATTGTGAATGACCCATCAGAACACTTTCCTGTTCATATGGTCATTATCAACGGAGAGGATACTGCTCCTAAAACTGCACCCGAAGAAGTCGCCGGGAAGAAGTCGGCAGGATCACCAGCAAAGGGGTTGGTTAGAAGTTCTGATAATGGAAAATCAGTCCTGAGTGGCTTGAGAGAGCCAGCTCCTGGTCATATATTTTTGGCTGACTTAGCAGAGGTCATCCGAAGTAAGAATGCAGGGCCCTATGAGTTGACATTCGACGTGATGTTTCCCAATGCCCAGATGGCGAATAGAGTCAAGGAGACAGGTATACTTACTCCAAGTACCATTGCAAAATTATACGATATGTCCGAGGACGACGTGATTGCTTGCCTGTGGTGGGACCCGGCTTTTGCATTCAAAGCAACAATCAAGCGGCCGATAGTTAGTGGTGGGTTTTTTGAAAGAGACACCTATGGAAGCACTCAACACATGCCCCTGATGCTTCTTGAAGTACCTGTTAAGGCTGGCCTGAACGGGGTGAAGATTTAAACAATTATTATATATGAGTTCATGACATGTAAATTAGCTTAGCTTGTATTTGTATTTCAGAGCATCGTTAGTCAATTTTAAATTTAACAATATTTATATTTATACCAGCATTGCTGACTTGACACTAAGTATCTAAATAGTAGCAATATGTTTCTACATTTTCAAATGCTTCCAAGACTTTGCATACCTAGGTGCCCTCCTTTACCCCCCAAGGAAGATTTTGTCAGTCAAGGGATTTCTAGATGTATTTACATTACTTAAGTCAATTCATATATTACACTTATCTGAGATACAAGTGTTAATAATACACGGACAAAATCCATCTGTTTATTACCTATCCGGAATGGAAACGCGACGGGCGTAGCCCGCCAGCATCCGACTCAATATGGTTTCCCTAAAGGTTTCCACCTTTGGCAAAAAGTCTGATACAGTTTCTCCAACTTTGTCAAATCTGCAGAAACATCCTGACTACCTTTAATGCTATATTCTCTAATATGTGTCATAGCACAACGTAGATTATAACCGCCACAGAGCGGAAAGGTATCTAGATCGTGTGGTATGCCGTGATCTATATGATCTTGTGAAGTATCAATCATGATTCTAGTAGCGGTGTTTAGTGCATTAAGCGATATTTGAATAGTCGAGGACTCCTCTGACCGATGGAGGTAGCTGCTGACATTGCGGAGAATGTATTGATGGAGCAGAAAAAGAGACCTGGATCGATATAAAAAGACACTGAAGTTAGCGACTGCTCATTTTGTACCATAGGGGCAAAACTTGTAACAGACCTAATTGCAATGGCGATGACAATATAAGGTGCGCTGTGCGATGGTGGACTATCTGCAGCCAACATGGTCGAGAGGAATTCTTGAAGATCAACACCGACTTCCTGTAGATCACTGATCTCAAAACCAATCGGTGATTTAGTTAAAAACAGTACTCTGCCAAGTAGGCCGGTGGCCTGCTCTTCATTATCTGAAAAAGTGCTTGCTATTAGATTGACGTATAACAAACAGATAGTAATTCTGTCAGGATGTAGATCATACCCGTCATTGCAGACTGACTATCACCTTGGAACTTTGCAGCGACTGGGCGAGTTATGAATGAGGGTTGAAATGGAGCATCGAGTTCGCATGCTATTAATCTATGTATCGATGCACGGTTTAGCGTTCGCCTCTAGTATGTATGTGACGAATCAAGGGGTTGAGTTCAGCTCTCTCACCTTTCCAAAAGAATAACTCCTCGGAAAACGCCTTCTCCAAGGACTTCCCTCATATTTTGAGGGGAGAAATTTTCCAGGTCTCGGTTGTCGTCTCTCCCAAAAATAGTCGCCATTCTTCCGCATGTGCCTATAGACAAGTATGCTGCATACGGCCGGCAACACGCATATTCGAATGCGGCAAGAAGAAGGCCAGCTTGGATCAAATGTATGGAAGACGTATCGAGCGCCTGTACATGGCCAAAAAGCATCTTAATAGTGACATAAAAGTCCTCGGCAGGAATAGTTTCAGTCAGCCGCGAGTCTCCCAGTGATCGAATTGTCAGTAAATACATTGACAGAATGACAAGAGTAAAATCTGCGGGGAGAACTTGGTCTTGATATATTAAAAGATGGGTTTGAAAAAACTCTGCTGAGAAAATCGGAAAGACGTTATGGACGCCACGGAAGAATTCATCAAACATTTGAGAAATTGAAATCTCTGTAAGAGACATGATGCGACGAAGTTGATCATAAACCATATCATCTACCGTCATCTGCTTGCCAAAACCCAGGAAACCCGACAGGCCAGAATCGGGTCTTGGAACTGCTTGGCTGGAGAGAAAGGGGGGGCCATATTGTAGAGGAAACCTTTCGGATGAAGGCTCGTCGTAACTGCATGCCAAATCCCTTTTAGCGCAATAGCCACATCGGGGCAAACACTTGTCACAGGCCTTCTTGCGCGTCTTACAAGTGATACACACTCTGGAGGCCTTGTTCATGATACACCGGACTCGCGAGTCCACCGAGCACTAATAGTATTGCAATAGATCATCGGCATCGGATAATGGGCATCCGAGATCTGTTATCGTCCAAGCCAAAAAAAAAAAAAAACAAACGTCATCCTCTCCTAGAGGAACAAATCTGGAATGGTGTCGGCCGCCAGGTATTATGTTATAGGAGTGAGCACTGAAAAATATATGCGATGAATGTAGAGACGAGCTAGTTGGCGAAGGTCCCCAGAAGAAAGCGCGCGGTGGAGCTGTGGGACCGCGTGGGTGGGGCCGGCGGCCGCCACTAAGCCATATTAGGATTTTAGGGCTTCGCTCGCTGCAGAGTCAGGGCCAGGTTTTGCATGGTATAAATGAGGCTTGATGCCACCTTGTCTGTGGAATACCAAGTGTCTCAACGCTAATACAATCAGTTCGAGCGATTTTGCACGAAACACCGTGCACAGCTACTCAACAATATGGTAGACATTGAGAATCTCGAGTCGAAAGATCATCCACGCATGGGTACAGTTTCGCCGATGAACTCGCCTAACCCCAGTGATCAACTGCCCAGTGATAAAGTTGATGACAAAAACAACTGGGTTGTGAAGTTCGACGAGGGTGACACGTACAACCCCAAGAATTTCAAAACACCCTACAAGGCGTTCCTGACTTTCCAGATGAGCATGCTGGCTTTGAGTGGTTCTCTTGGCTCCTCCATTGTTTCACCAGCTCAATCCGAGATTGAAAGCCAGCTGAATGTTGGTTCAGAGGTTGCTACGTTGACGTTGTCTTTGTTTGTGCTAGGTGAGTTGTCCTGGTCCACCTGGGTTTCGATATCATATCACGTCATGTCGCATGTCTAACGAAAATCGATGTTTGATCGTAGGCTGGGCGTTTGGTCCGATGATATGGGCTTCTATTAGCGAAACATATGGACGAAAATGGGGCATGCTTCCTGCTGTCTTCGCGTACGGCCTGTTTAGTATCGGAAGTGCAACAAGTAAGAGCATTGCTAGTGTTCTTGTAACTCGATTCTTCGGCGGTATATTTGCATCGGCACCAATTAGTAATGTGCCTGCGGCTCTGGGAGATATGTTCACTCCTCGTACTCGCGGTACAGCCATGACATTTGTTTCCCTCTGCATCGTTGGTGGTCCAACCATTGGGCCGATAATTGGGGCTGCTTTGACGGTCAATTCGCATTTGAAGTGGCGCTGTATGCCGTGTCTTTTGCTGTTCTCTTGAATTTTGACTGACAAATCATTATTCAGGGACGGAATACCTCGACGCGATATTCGTTTTTAGCATTTTTACCCTAGCACTGTTCGCATTGCCAGAAACATATGCTCCGGTTTTATTAAAACGAAAAGCAGAAAGAATGCGAAAAGAAACTGGTGACCAGAGATACTGGCACCCCCACGAAAAAGAAAGAATCAACCTCAGTAATGTCTTGACAAAACATTTAAGTCGCCCTATACGGTTAGTTTGACACATTTACATGATTAGACGTTGACCTCGCAAACTAATAGTTTCTGTATTTACACCAGCATGTTTTTCACAGAGCCGATGATCATGTTCATTGCTTTGTACGCCTCCTTTGTGTATAGTCTGGTATACTTCACACTGGAAGCCTTCCCAATAGTTTTCGATGACCAGCGCGGCTACGGGCTTGTAGTCTCTACATTGCCCTTTCTGGGCGTATTCGTCGGAACTTGCAGTGCGTTACTTGTCAACCTCGGAAATCAGCCTCAATACGCGCGGGCCGTCGAAAAGAACAATGGCAAGCCAGTTCCAGAAGCACGATTGCCACCGATGATAATTGGTGGTGTGTTTCTTGCAGGGGGTCTTTTCTGGTTCGGGTGGACGGCAAATCCCAAGTATTCCTGGGCCCTGCCTGTAGTTGCTGGAGGTATTACCATGAAGCTTATGAGATATGGAGTGGCTGGTGCTGATCATGACCAGGCTTTATCGGCGCCGGTTTCAACATCGTGTTCCAGCAGTGCCTTAATTTTCTCGTCGACACATATGGACTCTTCGCTGCCAGTGCGGTTTCGGCTAATACAATGCTACGATCTCTAGTTGCGTGCGGGCTTCCTCTGGCTGCTAGGCCAATGTTCAATAATTTGGGCGTTGGTCCGGGGTGCAGTTTGTTAGGTGGTATTGCTGTTCTTGCACTGCCAGTGCCACTGCTACTTCTGAAGTATGCACCTGTGTTGAGAAGGAGGTCTCGGTTTGTTTCATAAATTGGGTCGAAACAAAACTACTGGCTGTGAGCTAATTAGAAAGAAGAAGGGATTCTACAGGAGACTTTTAAGTCGCTATGATGAGACTGCACCTACATAGTTGTGGAGTGAAAGAACTGATAGATTGTTTCAATTATTTAAAACTGATTTGTTACCAAGGAGACAGCTTAGAGCAACGTGCGCCAAAGATTGTATGTGCAAGTTAGGCGTACTATAGAAACATATATCCCCATTTTATTCTTCTACAAAGTGAATTAGGATTAGATATCCATGGATTTTGGATTAAGGGTCTGCCACGCGGACTGTGGGTTAGATCGTCGATCCTCCACGATTCGTGGCACCACAGTATTAAAATACGGTTATATTACAGTCAGCCCTATACACGAGGCGTATGGTGCTTATATGTATGATTAGATGGTCAATCGAGGTAATCTGGCATCACGTGGCACGAATATGAATAAGTCGCATCTCCCTCCCTCCTTCTCTTCCTCTTCCTCGCAGCACTCTCCTCTTCTTCAAACCACAGGAACAGCAAGAACGACAACCATGGGTATGTCCCTGTCCCTTCCAACGTCTGACAGTGCTCCATGAAAAGTGTCATTTGCTAATGATATAAGCCCCTCGTCGCCATCGTCAACGCAGAAGTACTCCCACTCCTGTCTTTTGGTGCAGTATGCTCTCAGATGATGCTTACGAACACCCCTCTTAGATCGCAAGCGTTTCTCGTCGTCTGCTTTGTCACTAAGTTGCGCCTCTTCTCACTTTTCAGCTGCTCCTGCGTCCGTCTGTGAGTATTGTGCATTTCTCTTGTGATTCGATGACGCTTACGAATGCCTGTTCTAGTGGCTGCCTCGTCTTCTTCCTTGCCTCCCGCCGTTTCTCTGTCTACTGCCGCTGGGTCTTCTGGTAAGTGTTATCAATTATATTCATTCATTCGTGTCTTCATTTGTCTTTTGATGTGCTGACGAATGATTCTTTTAACAGTCCCCCCATCTACTGTCCCCGTGTCCGCTACTTGCCTATCCGCCTGTAAGTTTCGCTGAATCCCTCTTTCACGTGTGCTTCGAGATGCTTATTGATGATCGTTTTAGCTGTTTCTCTCCCCGCTGGCCCTCAGCTGTCTGCCGTCTCCGGTCCCGCCCCTCGCTCGCAGGTAAGAATGCGTTGTCACTCATTGTGAAAACGTGGTTTAACATATTGCAGTCGTATTATGACGATCTCTTGGAACTTGACCAAGCAATCAAATTCAACCGTGTAAGTTGAATATTCCGTTCCCGTCACGAAATATGCTAACATTGATACTTTGCATAGTTGGTGCAAAGCTTCAATTCCCTCTCTCCAGGAGAGCCCGAGGTGAGTCACACATATGCCATCTATCAGCCACCATCTCGCTAACACAACAAAGTTCTCTCAGGACGTCAGCAACGAGCAGCTCTCCTCAAAGCCTGCTCTTACTCCCGACCAGGAATTGCGAAAGTCAGAGCACGAGGCAGAGTTGTGTGAGAGAATCCAGCGACGCAAGGATTGCCGCCGTAGGCTAGAGATCAAGGTTCACCAGGTGAAGCTTTTGCAGTCGCAAATTAAAAAGCATAGCAAGGAGATCAGAAATTTGCACCGAAAAATTAAGAATCTCATTTAGCTTTCTTTAGCTTTAGTGATGAATCATCGTAAGGCTACGTAGCTACGTTGACTTTGAATGAGCAACCCGAAACAACCACTGGGGGAGTCTTGGTTAAACATGAATTATCACCTTAGAGATCTGACGGGGCAATTCTTTTGCAGTGGGTAGTTTATCAAACAATCATTCATTCTATGTGCGACTACTAGCCTTTTAAACCACCGAAGTGGGCAAAGGCTTACTCGGGACAACTAAGCCGGTAAGCGGACCAAAGCCTCCTTTTTTACCGTCTGGAGTAGTAAACCAGCCTTCCATGGTCACAAGATCGCCATCCTCAAGCCAGCGAACGCTCTCATTGTCGACTTTTGGAACATTGATTTTTGCAACGACAGCCTCGAAGAGGCAGCCACATCCGACGGGAGAGGATGGGTCTCGAGATTCTGGGGTCTGTTCTTGTGAGCTGCTTGATATTAAGGTAGTACGTAACCACCGATAAAGAAAATCCCAGATTCTCATTGTCTGGGCTGGGGTATACATACTACAGAAGAGTTTGTACCAGATCCTAGAAGGTCACCTGTATGCAAGCCACAGCCACTGGAAGATTGATAAGCAATCATCTGATGAGAGTCCCAATAGGAGTCCTTCAAGTATGACCGCACAATCTGAACAGGATCGGAGCCCTTGCCTTGGAAAGTGTCAGTATCAACACTTGATTTATCACTTGCTTCTGTTCACTTACGAGACAGAGATACGGAAAATTCAATGTCGTATCCAGCATGATTGTTCGGATCACTCTTCAGATAATTCGATATCACTGAAGCATTCGAAGCGACCGGTTGCACCAGACTTTTTTGAAGAGCCTCTGGCGTAACGACCCAGGGAGAAATGCTAGTGAGGAAGCTCTTCGAATGGAATGGTCCGAACGGGTGCATTTCATATTTCTGGGTGTCCCGTGCAGACCAGTCGTTGAGGAGGACGTAGCCAAAAACGTGTCTCGAAGCCTCTTCGGCGCTCACTACTTCTCCCGGTTGCACAGGGTGGGATATGAAGCAGCCCATTTCCATCTCGAAATCCAATTCACGTGAGGGCTGCAGTTGGACATGTTTGTCGCTTGCATTGGCGAGGAAAAATCCTTTAGGGCGAATGACTTCTGTTCCGGAGACTCTGACAGACGATACTCGGCCGTTGTAAGCCATGGGATATTCCCAGAATGCTGATGGGATGGGCACATTCATTCCTCTTCCTGCCTAAAGCCGGCATTAGTTACAACCAGACAATACAATCATTTGCCTGGGTATATGAGAATATGGTAGCCTTCAAAATTTAAATATATGCTCACAGTGTCCGCATGCACTTCTGAGGAGTAGAAATCCGTGTAATCCGTTAAACGCATGGGTATATGCATTTCCACTTGATCTAGCGGCACGAATGCTTGTGATTGTAATTTTGGATTAGTGAAGAAAGGTGATTCGGAGGTATTTAAATTGTCGATAATTGTCACTCTGACATACTGGCGAACGGCGAGCGGTAGCGAGGCAAAATCGTTAAGAACGGGCTACGGTCATACATGATAATGTTCAGTAAGTTTTCTTAAAAAGCAGGAGATATGTCGACACACCTGAAAGAAAACGCCTTTGAGCGACTGTGCATGAACTGCGTTTGTAAAGATACCGTTTTGCACTAGAGTGTCGAGATCGATAATCCATTTTCCAACTACCGAGGCAGCTCGACGGGCCTAAAGTTATATGAGCTGGATGTTCTCGCAAATGAACGTTGATCTGGCCAACAGGGCTGGGTCAAGATAACTCACCTGGCCCGCTGTACTATATATACCAAATGGAATGTTATGAATTCCGAATGGACAGTCGTCGGAGATCTCGACGGGAAATGTCAAGGTAGACATGTTGTAGTTGGCCTAAGGAAGTTTAGATAACGCAGAGTTCTCTGTAAAGGTTTTAGGAGAGTTTTCGAGTCAAGATCCTGCTTTCTATATACCTACACAACATACTCCGTATGAGGTATGAAATATCGCGGAGAAAATGATCTCCGAGCGGCCCGACTAATCGGGCTATCTATACGAGTGTTGTGTGACCTTGACGGTCTATAAGAAAGCGGGGTTTCTGGCCTGGGGCATTGGAGCGGAAATAGGAAGACGTCGAGGAAATTCATAGGATGAACAGGAAAACAAAATGGCATACAAAGACAGAAATCCTCTCCCAAGAGCTGACTCTGACGAGGCGGTGGTCTCTATAGTACCCTTTGAAACAGGGTGGATGGCAATCAACGCCTCACAGGCAATCGATGGCTTGAAAGGTCGACTCATAGGCACATCGTGGAGATTTTTCATGCAACACGCCCCATCAAACACCAAGTTCTGGTTCGACCTTGGGCTGGCTCATGTATAATCCCACAGGATTCATAGTTTTTCACCTTTAGATGCAAGGCGAAGTGTTGAGATATTTCATAGGACCTCTCACTCTACCCGCCTCGAATCCAACGCGTACAACACAAGGTGTTCTCCACCACTCCAGCCGAGCGTGATCCAGGGCAAGATGTCGTGTCCGTTGGCGCCGATCCCAAAGACGTGAAGTACATTATTGTAAGGTATGACTCGTTGGCAGACGGTGCTAAGCAAAAGAAGTTTGTCAGTTGGGCTGACTGTATCCAGCCACGCGCATTGGGATCACATATTTCCTGCCTCCAAGTATTTGCCTAACGCCAAGGTCCTCTGCCTCGAGGGCACCCTCGAATGGACATCCAAATCGTGGCCTTCTGAGCCAGACAGCGGTTTCGATGGTCGCATATGGAATAAAGAAGAGTCGGAACTGCCCGTTGACGAGATCCCATCTCCTGCCACAGCACCTGAAAAGTGGCAGCCGTTGGGGCCGTTCAAGAACGCTCATGATTTCTTTGGTGATGGCAGTTTCTGGCTGATCGATGCGCCGGGACATTGCCCTGGCAATCTGGCTGCCTTGGCTCGCACACGACGGAAAGATGGTAAGCTCAAGTGGGTGTTTTTGGGCGGTGATTGTTTTCACACGCCTTTGTTCATAAATTACCCAGATGCGCCCTTTGGCAGGGGGTTGAAGGTCACTGCTACAGACTCTCACCACGAGAACGAGGAAGAGGCAAGGCAGATCATCAAGCAAACGGCCGAGCTCAACAGAGGCGAGGGCGATGATGTCTTGATTTGGTTTGCGCACGCGGATGCATTGGAAGACTCGTGGAACTTTTAAGCACCTTGTGGGATGGTGGACAACTTTTTGTCTTCCTTCCACGGCGAGTCCCCGCGATAGACAGGGCATTGCGCGCATGTATTTACTAGTGGTATCAATTTTGCGGCACTCTTTCATCTAGGCAGTTAAAGCACCAAGTTAGTCAACACCACATAGAGGTGTCTGTTCATTGCCAGGTAAACCAGTCATTTATACCATTATTGATCCTTCCAAGCAAATCCTTGATCGCGGCGCTATCCTCCTTGTCCAGGTCGATCATTCAACTCTTTCGCCTTCCTCTTCGCCTTCCTCTTCGCCGTCTTGGACTCTCTACGCCGGCGCCTGCAAAGCTTGATTCTCTCATCGGCAGCCCGCAAAAGCTCTTCCAGGCGTATTACCTGGCCCTGGGTCAGGCCTCCCATTGGCTTATTCGGGTCACACAGAAAGATGCAAATGTTTGACTGGCATTCATTTAGGAAGGACCGATTCACATGACTTGCAAACCCATATCAGAAGGAAATGGCAGACTTCGATGATTAACTATTTAAACACTCTTGGTTTCTTGATTCTCTAATATGCCACTCGTTCCCAGAGAGCCACCTTCAGAAAATGCGCCACGTCCGTCCCCCCATCGGCTCTGAGATGCCCTCTAGTAGTTCTATCCTTGAGATCCTCCCAGTCTTCGCGATGCTTTTCGATAATATTTGCCATTCCAGATGCATTGAATATTTCTGCTAGCCGCCAGTGACATTCTAGAAGCTCAGCACTGGGAATCTCAATATCTTTTTATCCAGCTCTCGGAAAGGTAACTGTTTTGCTCAGGACCTGTTTATCTCTGTTAGGGAACCTTTGATAAGTCTTCAACTCATATATATTCGGCGTGTTCTTTATCATCTGATGTCAGCCAATAAATTAGTTTAAATAATCAGGGTTCCTAACACTGTCCGAATGAGGTGTGCAAAAAGTCGCTCAACGACATTCCATTACAAGGATTGTTGATCATTTCAGTTGACATCACCGTACGAACTGCTGGAAAACAGCTATATAGCACCTCCCATTGCTTGGAAGTTTGATCTGATGGTTTCCGATTTGAGTCAGCATTAACATATTTCCGGTGATTAAGATTTAAATAAAGGGGGTTATTACTGATGATGATTCCCAAGACGCATATGAGAATGGGATTATATGGACAACCTCCAGGTACCCCTTGTAAATATCTTCTGGCTGTCCTAGCTGTTCCCAGTGCTCAAGGTCCATGTCTCCTGTAAGGACACCGCAATATCCATCACGCTCTAAGCACTCATCGCGGAATGATTTTGTACCCGATTCTCCTTGGTCCAACGTCGGAGCTGCTGTGTCAGCATTCTGTCACCGCTTCACTATGCTATTAATTAGCGCATGTCTTGATATATTTTAATGGCAATGAACTCACATGGCGCTACTAAAGCAGTGAGTAGATTATGGAAGACACCATGTAAAACATCGTCTGATGGTGCATTGATGATTTCTCCAACCAAGTAATCACGGCCGTCCTCTAGCAAATGTTCTAGAAACGCCATTAGTCCTCTCTGCAGCTCATCTTCATGCTGGCGATCTTGAGGCTGGTAGCTGTTTATCCGCTCTTTTGCTTGGTCGATCGATGATGGCCGGGTGTCTGGCGTTGATATAGCTGAGGCACTCGGCAGCTGGCGGTTTAGGCTTGGAGGCTTCCCCTGAATGCGTCTCGATTGGCGGCGAGAGGATCGTTTACGCTTCAAGGAACGTTTCGGAGGAGCCATGATGTGGTACTGCGGCCCATAAGTGCGGGTAACTGAGGTGCTGGATGATGCTCTCAGCGGGTTTAACCATTTTATCACCAGAGGACACTCAGGAAAGACTTCTAGTAATGCTATGTATGAGACTCTCGCAAACTGCACTCTGTTGTTTGCTGAAAAGAAGAGAATCTAACGTGAGAAGCACGATATGGTACCCAAAAAGGTCACCACGTGGACAGGCGCTGTCTAGCCAAATTCACGGCTAAGGGAAATCTCGAGATAGAGTAATATTCTCCCTTGCCAGAAATTGCTTGAATGAAACGAAGGGAACGAATATCGAGCTGCTGCCTGTCCTTGCGCTGTGATTACGTCAGAAAGAGTCGAGCGAATCTAGCCCGATATGGACATTACGTAAGCAATATGACTAATCGTTCTAAGTAATTTGGCTAGCTATCTAGTGGATATAACATCAATATTTTATTGTTTTATGAGCTGGCTCGAGTCAGCGATTACTCAGGTGGATCGAAATGCGGGGAATGCACACCGACCCAAGAATCAGCTTCGAAGCACTTTGTTCACTCGTCATTCATTCGTTGTAAAATATTTATCCACCAATCACGGCAAGCCACTTCTATTTGTTCTCTCCATAGTCGATTACTGTCGAAGAACTAAAACATATATTGTGGCAGACACATGACTGTTCCTTGCTGAATTCCTGCAAGCCTTGTCGTTTGGATGGGTCAAAATAAACGAAAATGAGGGCGAAATCATTTACCAACCCCATCATCCCCGGATTCAACCCCGACCCGTCCATCGTTCGGGTCAATCGCGACTATTTCCTCGTAACATCAAGTTTTGAGTATTTCCCAGGGGCTCCTATATATCATAGCACGGATCTTGTACAATGGAATCTGATTGGCCATGCCCTGACACGCACAAGCCAAATACAAATACAGACACCAGAGCCGGGCGGTGGTGTCTGGGCTATGACCTTGCGCTTCCACAACGGCACGTTTTATATTGTGGCTGCCAGCTTTGAGCATTATCGCCCACAGGAGGATGATCGAGTTTGGCCTCTGGGGTTTTATGTCAAGACAGACAATATCTGGGACTCGGAATCGTGGTCGGACCCGGTGTATTTTGATCAAGAAGGATTCGACCAAGATGTAGGACACCCACTTGTTACGGCGTAAAATGAGGGATCTATTATAAATCTCTGACTGCAAATTTACTATTAATAATAGCTTTTCTGGGACGACGATGGCACAGTTTATCTTTCTTGTACACGCCGCAAGCTTCACAGGACACCAGGTGCCAAATTGAAGGACTTTGCAATCCATATCTGCACCATCAACCTTGAGACCGGTGCTTCTACCTCAGAACCTCGTCTAATCAGAGATTCTACGTCGGGTGTCTCTGAAGGATCTCACATATTCCGGCGAGGAAAGTATTACTACCTCTTTACAGCCGAAGGCGGGACTGAAAGTGGTCACAGTGAATGGGTGTGCCGAAGTGACGAAAGTCCCTTCGGTCCGTGGGAGCCTGGACCTAACAATCCCTTGTGCCACAATGGAGTTGATGACGATGTGCAAAATATTGGGCATGCGGATTTGGTTGAAGACGAAGATGGAAATTGGTGGGCGGTCCTGTTAGCCGTTCGGCCGGTCAGGAACAGTGAGGATAAATGGGAGCCCTCTGTATTTGGTAAGATATTCACTCTTGAAGCTTTTATGTGTATATGTCATTGAGTAACCTCACCAGGTCGCGAAACATTCCTGGTATCCGTGGACTGGGTTGATGACTGGCCCGTATTCAACCAAGGTCTAAAACTCGGCCTCGAGTCGAACGCGCAAAGAAATGCTCAACAACATAATTTAGTAACCTGGACAGACGACTTTTCAAAGTCAGATCTCGAGCTAGGATGGTACCGGAAGAGTAAGAGTTGGCCCGTAATTATCCACTGCTGTTATATGACAATCACACTTAACTTCTGTCATATTTATTACAGACACCCCGCGTAAACAAGACTTTTCCTTGACTCAGAACCCTGGCTGTCTCCGACTTTATGGTGGGCCGTACAGGCTTTGCGACCCTGCCTATCCGACTATGTTCCTGCGCAAGCAAACTCACCGGTTCTGCAAATGGGAGACTCGTTTGTCATTTCTTCCATCCACCGAGTATACGGAGGCGGGAACGGTCGTATGGATGGATTATTTCACACACTGTTCTATTGGGATCCGGTTGATACACCCGACTAGTGATGAATATGTTGATGATATTGAGCAAACCGATGGCGGCCAGCCTCAAAGAAGTATTCGATTTTCCCCTCCGATCGGTAGTGGCGGTAACATCGTTGAAAGGAAATTAAGCAGCCTCAACTCTGATATCATATTTCAGGTCGAGTGTGGAAATCAATATCGATTTAGCTTCCGAGAGGTCAGTAAGGAGATAGAAAGTCATGGCAGTGACGATCAGCCTATATGGATTGGCGAAGTTACCAATGAGGTTATGACACGGTCACCTCCAATTGGCGCCCAGTTCACCGGTATCATGCTGGGATTGTATTCATGTGGAGAGCATCATCCATGTTCTACACCAGCGGACTTTCACTATGTGAATGTCACGCATTATTGATAAGCCTATCTAGTCGCCAAATATATACATAGCACATTCTGTGTGAGATGGGAGTGTAGAAGACCGTCATTGTTTTTTTCTTCTTCACTGGATTCTTTATCTGATGATAAAATTTATCAGAGACCTCGTCTCTAGCTATGCCCCGATGGTGCTGTATATACTAGCTAATTTAGGTATCGAGGGTTAGGGCTAGGGCCAACAAAACGGATCGTTATCGGCTTCCAAAGTTGTGTTTGACTTCGTTTTATTGTCAACGATGCTAACCTGCTGATATTGTCAAAATTCGCCATTGTAAATTAATTGAGTCTAGACTAGTACGTGGCTCTCTTGGCAAATGTACACCGAATGTCTTCATCACAATATAGAGAGTCCAAATATTAACTCAGAGGTCCTACCACAACTCAAAAGAACTCTGATTCATCGCCGGATAAAATGAATTACAGTGAGGACAAGCCGCTAGGTGAGTTTCTCATATTAGCGAGCTATCCAATGGAATGTTTCATTAGCCTGGGGTTTGGGGAAGCTGGAGGCTGGGGTATGTCTTGGAAGGCTGTGACTGGTGGAAATATTTTTGAGAGACAAAGCTCGGTCCGGGGTATACATAGTGGAATATGCATTAAGCTTCCATTACTCAGATGCTCAGGTGAGATCGTCAATATGAGCGCTTGGGAATAAATTCTGACATTTTCACCGCCAATTCGAATTTATTCTATTTAGCCAAGTATATATATACTCTTGTGATGTCTTACTATTGAGACCAACTCAGGACTAGCAGACTATTTGGCAACAATCTCACAAGTCCCCAACAATGGCGATTACTTTGTTTCACTCGAAACGAGTGTACAACTGGTAATAAGTCTCTTCTTCACACTACCAGACGGCGAATAATTCTCATTTCTTGTGTTTCCAGGTACATATCAACCGTTGCAGCAGCATGCATGGTGTTGTACGGATATGACGCTTCCGTGTTCAATTCGGTCCAAGGCTCTGCCAACTGGGTCGAATGGTTCAATAACCCAAACGAAAGTCTCATCGGCGGCATAAATACTGCTTATACTGTCGGTGCCATCTTCGGCGGATTCTTCCTCGGAGGACCCGTCGCCGATTTTCTAGGCCGTAAGGTCGGTATGGCCATTGGATGCGTGCTTGTCATTACTGCAACATTCATGCAAACATTCGCTCCGCATCATGACATCGCGTGCTTTATAGCCGGGAGGTGCATTATTGGTGTTGGACAGGGCATTGCTTTGAGTGGGTTTCATAATCCTAGCTCAAAGATTGATGGGTAGCTAATCTCTCACAGCGGCGGGACCCATTTACATCGGTGAACTGGCGCCTCCTCATATCCGCGGCAAAATTATGACTCTGTGGCAGACTTTTTACTCAGTGGGATCTTTCATCTGCTTTTGGGTCAATTATGCATGCACAGAACATACTGCCCGGCTCGGTAATTGGGACTGGCGAATGGTCATTATATTCCAGCTTTTAGTCCCCTGCATTATCCTTGCACTTCTTCCCACCATTCCAGGGACGCCACGATGGTACATACAGAGACAGAATGATGTCGAAAAGGCTCGCTCCGCTTTGCAACGCGTGCGCGAAACCGAGGAGGAAGTCGAAGAGGAGCTGAACCAGATTCGCGGGGCCCTCGAGTACGAGAAAGAAGCAATCTCTAGCTCCTATAGTGCACTCTGGAAAGACCGCTCCGTTCGCAAGCGATTTCTCTTGGCCCTGGTTCTTAACGCGGGTCAGCAGCTAACCGGTCAGGGATCGTTGAACTCTTACTCCACCATAATCTACGAGAAGGTCTTCACTTCCAAGAGCCAAATCTCGCTGATTAACGCCTTGAATGCCACATTCGGCATTCTCTTCACGCTGAATGCAATTTGGATTATTGACCGCTTTGGACGCAAATTCCTTCTTGAGGTTGGCGGTATTGGGATGAGCATCTGCATGATCATTATTGCATCAGTCGAGACGCAGACTCCGAACTTGGCTGATGGGGCAAAAACGGAATCTGTCGGTATTGCGCTTGTGTTCTTGCTTTTCTTGTTTATTCTATTCTGTAAGTTCTTTTTCTGGTTCACTTCCATTGTTTAGAATGTGTGCAACTAACTTCTATCTAGACAAACCTTCATGGGGCGCAACGGTCTGGATTTGGACATCAGAAGTATTCTCCATGAACGTCCGGGCACAAGCAGTGGGAATGGCTTCGCAGACCCAGAACGTCGCAAACACCATCTTCAACCAGTTCTTCCCCACCTTTCTCAAGAACGACGGCTTCTACGCGTTTTATTTCTTCGCCGGTATCAACCTTCTTCTTGCAGCGTTTGTATTCTTCTTCGTCCCGGAGACCAAGCATGTCTCACTAGAAGAGATCGATGTTCTTTTTGGCGGTTCAAACCATCTTACTCAGGGCGAGAACTTGCTGGTAGAGACAAAGTTAGGTATCAGGCCGGGTAATGATGAAATAGTTGCCACGGAGGGCAAGAAATCCGCGGATTCTGCACATATCGAAAACTCGGAGGTCTAAACCGCGTAGCTAACAAGTCTTATGTTCTCGTGGCTTGTGTACTGGGGTGTGTTGAAGATGGTCTGAATGTCTACGGGTGAGCTTCAGGGTTTCTGTTCCGTTCAATATCCGCGGCGTTCGGAAACGTGCATATTAGCTGCCTCAGTACGAAATGAAACTGCTTCTCGCTGGCCGGAGACTTTTCTTTGTTACGTATTCTTACCGTGTGTTTCACTCTGTGATCTTCGAATGAGATCAGGATTTGGAAGACAAAAAGAGGGTCAATGCCGTGGGTATTTCTAGTATCGGCATAATATGACACCGGGGAATACCTTAATAGCATTTGTTTTGACCGACCTATCTAAATCCTCTTGCATCAATAGAATTTCTAATGTTCGTACTATAGATAACCCCCAATTGAAATCATATTTCATTTCTGACTACATACGGAAAGGTACAAAGACTGCTCGCTTGCTGCTCACGGCGAGGGATACACTATTGTCGGTTCCCAATCGGGATACCCTGGGCGGTGCCCCAAACAGCACCGCCAGCTCGCTTCACAAAAGCGAGTTCGCACAAGCAACCTCAACTTCCTCCTCTAAAAGCCTAGTTATCCGAATATGAGATAATTACTGGCTTCACCTTTTAAGCGCTTACACACCTAACTAGGTGTAACCAACAACTATGTACCGCACGGAAGCGAACGGTCAGCGAGCAGGGATATGTGGCCAACCAGAGAGAAAACATTCGTAGTGACCGCCACTGACGCAAACATTTCTGCATTCCGAAGTCCTTTCCTTTTTATGCATAGCGCCCTTGCCTGACTTAACTTGACGTGTTTTGTGAGCGGTAACAATTGGACCCGCAGATAAATACGATTGCGAGTACCAGACTGTCGGAACCCAGCGCACAGGCGAATCTATATGTTCTTGATTTATAATGCCCAAAGTCCCTAGTTGCCTCGCTAGGAAATTCGGGGCAAGATACGTACGTACCATAGTTACACTGGTCGTACCTAGGTAGGGTGCTTATATTTTATATTGTCTGCGAAGTATAAATTTGACTCCTAGCCTACCTACCTAGGTAGGTATATAGATAGTTCCTCCGTTGCTCAACTAAACTCTAAATTCTTCCATCGTCTTACACGGTTAAACATTGAATTCTTCGATACTTCGGCGTTATTTCCTCAGAGAATAACAGCATGGCTGAGAAAATACCAAAAACCTCAAAGCAGTGGAGTGTCACAGGCAGCGATGGATATGAGTCTTTGAAACTCACTGAGCAACCAGTGCCGGAATTAGGCGACAATCAAGTTCTAATCAGGAGTAAGTCTCACCATTATAGTTATATGTCATCGTTGAGCATTTATTGATTATAGGACTAGTTCACGGTGTTTCCTTGAATGTATGTATACCTGTCACATCAATTGCTCGTCATTAGTACTAAGGATCCACGGAAATCAGTCCCGCGACAACCTTGTCGTTCAAGGAAGCTATCCATGGAAAGTCAAACCCAATGTCGTACCAGGATCCGATGGAGCAGGAATTGTGTTGAAAATCGGAAAAAATGTCACTCGCTTCCAACCCGGGGATCAGGTCATCACAATGCTCAACCAACAGCATCTTGGGGGGTCTCTTGATCCCAAGACAATGAGATATGGACTGGGAGCCTCCGTTGACGGGACTCTACGTACTGTCGGGGCCTTCGACGAGCAAGGATTGGTAGCTATGCCGCAAGGGTTGAGTTTCACTGAAGCCGCAACACTTACATGTGCCGGACTTACTGCTTGGAATGCACTTTTCGGCTTGCAGGGCAGGCCATTGATGGCCGGTCAATGGGTTTTGACCCTAGGTACTGGCGGAGTAAGCATCTTTGCTATCCAATTTGCAAAAGCTGTTGGAGCCAAAGTTATTGCTACGACCAGCTCAAATGAGAAATCAAAAATGCTTCGAGAGAAACTCGGCGTTGATCACGTCATTAATTACCGTGAAACCCCAGATTGGGGCGTAAAGACCAAAAGTCTTACGGGAGGTGCTGGGGTTGATCTAGTCGTGGAAGTTGCTGGCCCTTCGTCGCTGAAGCAAAGCGTCCAGAGCGTCAAGATGGATGGTATCATCAGCGTTCTTGGCTTCGTTGGAGGCATGGAGAGTAAGGAACCACTGCCCAGTATTCTAGAGTGCTGGATGTCTCTTTTTACTGCCCGTGGCATATGGGTCGGTAGTCGGCTACAGCTAGAAGACATGTGTCGTGCTATTGAAGGTAATCCGCAGAAGCTGCGTCCTATTGTTGACAAGGTGTTTAAACTAGAAGACCTGAAGGACGCTCTAGGATATTTGGCATCTGGTAACCACCAGGGCAAGGTGTGCATTGAGGTTCCATAGATGGAGGTGTACCGACAGCTATCTATTTCGCCATTAATGTGTCTCCTCAAAGCATGTTCACTATCACCTTATTCAGTTAAATTTTCGGCTAAAAGTACGAGATCCATGAAATTCAACATTACAATTAAGACTGGTATTGGTTTCAGTCTGGAAACACCTTTGGGTGGCATTCCAGGCAATCGGAATGACTATAAACGCTGCCGCCCTCGATATAATAATTTTAATTCATTTACACAAAGGGCAGGTCGAATGGCCATGTAAGCGTGCAGCCAAAACACAAATCTGAGCATACCTAGCGTCGAGGACGGCTTGTCGTTTAAAGCCAGACCTTCTTATCGAGGCTTTGGATGCTTGTCCAACCGACCAATCCAATCAATCCTTATTTTCTCCTCGGTGGCACAGGCACCCCGCGGGATATACGTATGTACCTCAGATTGGAGGGCTGCAGCAGCTATCGGTTATCTCGGCATGGCTAACCCTTGCCCTTGTCCCTGTCAAACGCGATGCAAGCCGACGCCTACTTGGTTGCCAATCCAGTTTTCGTTGCTCAAACAGACGGTATTATGAATGCATCCCGGTCCCTGTATTTTAACCACGTCATCAATGTACGGCTCTTTCGCAGAGAAGAAAGAACATCCCTTACAATGAAGAAGAATTCGTCTCGAGCATTCCAACAGCCTTCTAACATTTGATTTATAATAACTGTGGCTTAGGATGAGTGGTGATCCACTGGAGACCCCATCGCCATGAGATGACCCATTCCAACATAACTGTGCCATTTCATAGGTTACTCTTAGGTGCTAAAACGCACTCCATACTAATTTGGCAAAACCTATTGGTTTACCACCAAACGTCGGGTAGATGCTTAATCATGAGTGCGGACGCTGCGGAGAACCTCCGAGACCAATTGGTAATCTGGTGCTAAGATCACGTACCTGACCTATAGCTCTATATAAAGATTGCATTTCTCTTTTTCCTTTCGCAGGTTTCTTGAAGTTACATTTTGCAATTCGGAATCATCATATTCTAAGCCTGTTTCTACGAGAAATCTGAAGTCCTGTTCAATCTATCGCAAAGCAAATTTTCTAAGCGTGGGGCAATACTTCGGGTTTCATCCGAGATCTTATCTTTGTGAATCAAATCATGTTATCAACGAACACACTGCGTGTGCCTACAGCTACGGTTGTCAAGGCTGCGGGATTGCCATATTTTACACCGGCCAACGATGCCGGCGTTGCCCTTAGCGAGGACACGAGCACACTACCCACGCTCTTTCGTCCATTGAAGATCCGCGAGAAAAATCTCAAAAACCGCATAATTGTGGCGCCAATGTGCATGTATTCCTGTGAATCAGATCCGAATTCGCCAAGCATCGGTGCTTTCACAGATTATCATGTTGCCCACCTGGGCTATCTCGCTATCAAAGGTGCTTCGCTGATTTTCACTGAAGCCGTTGCCGTCCAACCGAATGGACGTATTTCACCAACTGATGCGGGCCTATGGCAACACGATACTAGCTCGGCGCAGTTCACCGGTCTCAAACGCGTTGTGGACTTCGCTCATTCGCAGGGAGGCCAGATCGCCGTTCAATTGGCCCATGCCGGGCGCAAAGCTAGTGCCCATGCGCCTTGGGTAGCTGCCTCCAATGGACTTCGCAGCCTGAGAGCAGAGGCTGAACATTTTGGTTGGCCCGAAAACGTAGTGGCGCCGACAGGAGGACCAGAGTTTCTGTGGTCCGCAAGCCCGGAAGATAAGCAATATCATATTCCACGAACCCTGACAGTCGACGAGATCAAGGAAATCGTGACAGCTTTCGCGTCATCCGCTGAGATGGCAGTCAAGGCAGGTGTTGATGTGCTTGAAATCCACGCAGCTCATGGTTATTTGATACATCAATTTCTGAGCCCGGTGACGAATAAGCGTACAGACCAATACGGCGGATCTTACGAAAACAGAACCCGGTTTCTACGAGAAGTTTTAGCGGCAATTCGGGCTGCAATCCCATCCGGCGTGCCGTTATTTTTGAGAGTCAGCGCGTCAGAGTGGCTTGAGGGGACTGAGTTTGCCAAAGAGTCAGGTAGCTGGGACATTGAATCAACAATCCGGTTGGCCAAGGAACTCCCAAGCCTCGGAGTTGATTTAATTGATGTCAGCTCTGGTGGTAATAGTAGACACCAGAAAATCGAACCCCATACAGACTATCAGATCCGGCTGGCCGCTCAAGTACGCAAGGAATTGCACACAGCCGGCATCACTAACCTTCTCGTCGGTGCTGTCGGTTTAATTAAAACTGCTACAGTGGCAAAAGATATTGTCCAGGGGGCCGACGATGCACAGGAACTTGTCAAAGATGAGGCTCGTGCCGCAGAATCTCTTATCAGCGGCTCCGAACCCCAAGCAGATGTCGTTCTTGTCGGACGCCAATTTCTACGTGACGCGGCATGGACGCTCAACGTGGCCAAAGAATTGGGTGTTAAAGTTTCCGTGCCGAATCAATTCGGTAGAGCTCTATGATCCTCTAGCCCAGTCCTACGTCGGGACGATTAATCTGTTGTGGCTTCATTTCTCCCCATGTTATTATCTCAGGCGCTCAAGATTTAGGTTTAGAGGTAGATGAGGATAGAGAGAAAGCAATTCAATAGACAGTTAAACCGTGGATTTCTCCTCAGTCACCTTGGCATTTTTTCCGAAGACGACCGAAACTGCTTCATCGCCTGCTTCGCTTATAATTCCTTCTCGAGCAAAGTCTTCCATGACATGCCTCGGTACCACAACGCCCTCCTCGCCCACCAAATACTGTGTCTCCGAGATATGGAATGTAGCCAGGTAGAGGAATATCAAGACACCAGCAGCGTAGAAGGCAAAAAGCCCACCGGCCTCGTCGATATATGGAATTTCGATGGAATCAAGACCAAAACAAAGAGCCCCACCGGCTGCCAAAAAGCTACGGTATACCCCCTAAATCATGCTGTTAGTAGTTTCCCCGAATTCATAGGACTTGAAATCGACTGACCGCAAACACTGCTGCTTTGGGAGGGGAATTGGTCATGCAGCTGAGAAAATAAAGAATTATATACTGGAACAGGGAACTAGACACCCAATTAAGCATGAACAGGAAGAAGATTGGTATAAAGCCGTCGTCACTCCAGTCGGTCAAATGTTCAGGCGGATTGGCTCTATCGTAGTTGCGGACTCTGACTATCTCCCATATCCAGGCGGCGATTAGAGGGATGCCAACAACACCGAGGCCGATGAAAGCTCGTGTACGCCGTTTCCATTTCTTGTGGTCTAAAATCTTCTGCAATCCATATCCAGCGAAAATTTGCAGGATGACGGCCACAAATGATAGAAGGCTTCTTGTTCTCAAGTCATTATGGAATGCGTTTACGGATCCACCGTATACAAGGAAACATTCAGATGGAAGAAAGGCCGGGATCATGATGAATAACTTCCAGTTTTTGAAGATCTCTATGTTTGACTTCAGCTCTTCAACGAAGCCTCGCGAACGAATAGTTGCCACTTGCGTGCCATCATCTCGAATGACTTTTGCAGGAGGTCGTAAGGCGAAAGACAGCATAGCGGCACCACCCATGATCACTAAAAAGACGATATAGACGACCTGAGGCACACCAGCCGACTCAGTAGAATCGCGGTTGATAATCAAGGGAATAATACCACCAAAAGCCGCACCCACGGCTTGGAGATTTGCTGCAATCGCGATAAATTGCCCCCGTTCTTGCTCTTCCGAGTAGGACATAGAAATAGATCCCATAGTAACGTAAGTAAATCCAGCAGAAATCTAACCTTAAATGTCAGTAAAAATATGAATATTATATGCTCGGCATGTTACTTACACCATTGGAAACGGCTGCGAAGAGAGAAAACCATTCTTTCCCTGTACTGTCGAAGTAGAACAGACTTCCTACATAGAGGATATATCCGATAACGCCTAAGCAAACAGTGATAGAGGGTCCAATTGTGTTCAAAACTGTTCCTGAAAATGCAGCGGAAAAAACCCAAACTCCGCACAATGTAGCGTTTACTGCTTGAGCAGTTGTCGCTGAGTTGGGACGGCCGCCAGCAGCCCCAAGTAGATTCAAGGCTTGGTAAAGGCCAGCAGTAAGGCCCACGATGGTCCCCATGATGAAACTAGCAAAAGAGTTTCTATTAGGAGGTGCTACTCGAGGAAGTAGACCATGGTACTTACTTTTGCCAGTATGGGGAATGAAGTCGAAGTTCTGGAATAAGGGGCAATTTGATCGCCATTTTTGCATTGGTCTATAGAATCAGGCGTTCTTTCATAATACAGCAAGACGAACTGCGTGTTGAGTGAATCCCAATGTCTTCTTTTATAACAACACCATTCTTGCATGCAAAGCATCTAGATTATCACGTAGATAGTTTGTTATATTTGATTGCTCTATGCATCTTGAGTTTGCTTGGCAGGGAGAATAGCGAAACGTGATAGTGAATCTACGGCATGCTCCGGCGGTCTGGGGTAACAAAGCCAGCACATGTTGGCTTTGAACAAAGACATTGAAGAATGAGCCGGGAATGAGCGCAATGTAGAATTTACGTTGCGCCGAAAGCCGGAGGCTAGGAGGTTGGTCATCTTTTCGGCAATGAATAAATAACCTTTTAAGGACGACAAGGTCCATTTGATGATTGGTGCTTGTATCATATCGAAGACAGGATAAATATATACCTATAAGTAACTGTGGTTGGTAATTGGATATTTGTCGTTCTCCTCACGCTATTAGGCGCCTACATGCAAGCCACCTACCTCCCCGTCGAAATCTAGTTAGGAAGGCCGTCATTGGATTATCCTATCGGAAGTCGTGTACGTACGTACAGCAGTGTAAGACTTAAGCAAGAAATTAAGTTGATTGATTGATTGGTAAAGGAAGGACACGATGTTTTTACTATGCTATGCACGTTTAGAATGGCCACTTAGGGCGGTCTCGCGTCGGGGAACGCGGCCTCCCAAGAAAAGAATAACTTGTCAAATAAAGACTTCTTTTCCTTGTTGTTTTGATTTGAGAGTTGGATTAATTAGGAAGGATAAATCAATATATATATAAAAAAAGAAAAAAAAAAGGCCTCTCTGACACAGGGAATGAAACCCCGAGCTGCCGCGATGGAATCTCTTAGGAAGATGAGAGGCGGCGATGTTACCATTTCCTTTTCCTTAATCGATGCCTCGTGTCAGTGTCGCATTAAATCGTTCGTCATGTCTAATGAGATAGAATCTGCTCTTTTGTCTAAATTATGTTGGGCACATATCCATCATCCCATTTATGATCATCATCATATAGACCGGCCCCCTTGCCATCGCGTTTCCAGATCACGCCATCCTTCATCACAAAATCCACATTTCTCAATGCAAACTTGTCCTCTGTCGGATCCGTTTTCAGTGCAATAATGTCTGCCCTCAGTCCTTCTTCAAACCATCCGAACCGCATGCCACAGAGATCTTTGCCACAAGACTCCCAGCCTCCAACAGTACATGACTCAAGGACGAACTCTACTGGTAGCCCAGCATCAATCATCAGCTCCATCTCTCTGACCCCTTGCCCATGTGGATATGTGCCAGTATCACCTCCGCACGCAAAGCGAACGCCGAGGTCATAGGCTAGCTTTGTCTGTCCCAGTATCTCCTTGAAACGTTTGCTATGCAACCGCTCGCATACAGCAAGAGTTGGAACAAACAAGCAATTCTTCTCCACCATAAGTTTGAATAATGCTTCATCAGCAAAGTAGCCATGTTCAATGCTATCAACACCGGCTTTCACAGCCATCATAGCCCCTTCGATGGTACCAGCGTGACAAGCGACCGGTGCCCTACCCATTTTTGCCTCCTTTACAATCATGTCCATTTCCTCCTGGGCGAATACGAGGATGTCTGGATTGGGGTCTTGAGGGGGATGGGTAACGTCAAGAATATACGGGTGTTGTTGCGCGGGTGGGTAACGCATAATCCTTCTTCGATAGTCTGCAAAGAACTTGATAACATCGGCACCTGCTGCCAGGCGGCGTCTCACTGCGGTGCGAGCCTCATCGGGTCCGTCAATTGCTTCGCCTCCAAGAGGAAGACATACTCCATTGGCATGGTTTTCGGTCCTCGGTTCGTACGAGCCAGTGCTTGATAGAGCTCGGGTAGCCACAAACAAACGGGGACCGGGAATGAGTCCTCGGTTGATACAATCTCGTACTTGAGCATCTCCCTCTTTCATCGACTCAGATCCGAGATCACTGGAATTTCATTAGTCACGACAGATTGACGCTGGGTGGTGTAATTGCTTACCGGTACGTTGTATATCCTGCCAGCAATGCTGTGCGACAGTGGTTCACTGCACGAACTATGCGTTCTACGACACTCTCATCCCGCTTCTGGTTTAAGGACGCCCGTTCACTAGGAAATAGTTACTACTTTCCTGTATATGTAGAAAGGCCGGCTAGCACCACTTACTTGTAAGAATGTAGAAAAATGTGGCTGTGAGCATCTACAAAGCCAGGCATAACAACTTTACCTCTGAGGTCAACATCGCCCTGGGGAACAGAGCTGCCCAGGGAATCCGGTTGTCGCTCGGTGACTGCAACTATTAGTCCCGACACCGGATTGACTGTAACTGAGATATTAGATCGAAATCCCTTGGCTTTAGGATCAAATAGCAATGATGTGTGGATGGTGTATGGAGCTGCCATTGTGACACTGCGTAGTGACTTGCACTCTTGAAACCTGTTTAATTCCGAGTACGTAGAGATCAAGAAATTCCCTTGCACGGCGAAAGAAAGTCCCTGCTAAATAATCTTTCAAAATATTTATATCTTAACTAATCCATCACGAGGATGATGATCTTATGTCGCATTCCAAGGTTGGTAAGCATTCCTTCGTGTTTGCGGTCACGCCTCCTCTCCATGCTGCTACATATGAGCGGGATGTTAGGTTGTCTAGAGTCCATACTGGAAGTTCGCTTTTCTCCGATATCCTAGTGACAGTTAATTGACCTCGCTATTTTCCGGCCTGAGAAGGCTTTGCGGGGTACCTAGGTAAGCGATGTAAAGTTCTGTACTCGGCAAGACTATCAAGTGTGGTACTGATAATGTTGCATTCTTATCTAATTTATATTACAAAGACACTTGTTATTTCAAATTTCAAGACAGGACATATTCACTTTCAATTTTACAATGATGATAAGGGGGAGCGTAGCCTTGGCGGCGCTATGCAATGACATTTGCCTATCATGCTAGGATCTAAGCCCAGGTTTCTTTATCTGATTGTAGAAATGCACATACACACATAGAAGTGTCAAAATGAAGGATAATTCGTACTGTTGAATACATCTCAGTCAAAAAACGGCCCTTTCACGCCTTATTACAGCATACCCCAAAGCATTTCCACCAACGTTTCCCAAGCATCGACATATGCCACACATCCCTTCCATCGCGCGGCAAACGATGCAAGCAGAGCCGATACTTTCAGAATCGGGGCCATTGCATCGCGAGTCGACATGTTGGCCAGGCGATGATCGCCTGTAGGTGATACCTGGCGGCGCTGGCTAATGAGGAAATAAGCCCAGACTGAACCGCATTCCATCACCCGCTCTGCTGCAATCCAGAGACTAATGATTTTATTGTCATCGTTGAGCCTGGAAAAGTGATCGGTAGTAATTGATGCTGACTTTGCTATGATTTGAAATAGTTGTGATGAATACGGGTCGTTGAAAAGATTGAAAGACCAGATGTCTGAGTTTGTGAACAGGGGGTGTAGGGATACGTATAATGTCGCTGAGTGGATATTGATGTCGGAGTGGATGGAGGATACTTGCATAGATATTGGGATTATGTTTTCAAGATATTTTCCGGGCAGTAGAGGTAGTGTTGTGAGTTTGCTTCTTATTTGATGTAGGTAGCCCAGAAGAGCGATTTCGTCTGGGACCGTATCTTGTGTAGAAAATTGAGTCAAGGTCAGTGGTATCCTCAGTCTGTACATTTGAGAAGGTCGTCGAAAATGCAGTGAAGCATGACTACAATCGACATCAACACTGCGCCTGAGAATTTCTTTCAGTAAGGGTTCCCCATCCTACCTTTCCAGCTTTAATAGCGAATATTCTAGTCTTTCAAATAAAGGTTCTGGGGCCCTAGGTTTAAAATTATAGCCATCACGCAGTTGTTCAAACGTCGATGTGGCTCGGCCCATAATATCCCAGAATTGACCAGACGTCGGCACGATCAACTCGCAGAGAGCGAGGGTACAGAAGGCAACGCATGTCCATTGTATAGAATCAGTCTGCTCCTCCGCTGAGGATGCAACTCGCTCTGTAAGTTTTTGAACGTCTTCCCGACAACGCACCGATAAACTGAACAGGCTCGGATCAAGATCCCGAGCAATTAATGCCGTTGACACCGCTAGAATTACATTTAATGCAAGTGCATTTTGGTCACTTTTATGTGCACTGCTCCATCGTAGTGGATTTTCATACCCCAATAAGGCCGACTCATGTTCGGTAGAAAGCAAGGGGTATTCTGGTGACGCAATCTTTGAGTAATGCTCAATAATAGCTCGTTGAGTTGACGGCGGCACAAAAGAATGGAGTTCATGTTTTCGCTGGTCTGGTGTCATAGAAAAAGATGGTAGAGGTTTACTCTCGTGCGACCTTCCTAACTGAGAAGATTCATCTGGGAGTAGACGCTTTGGAATCGGCACGCGGTTAGTGAGATGCCAGTGAACAGTGGCCTTCAAAAGGCGCTCTACGAGCCGAGAAGAGCTTCCCGGTCCAAGGTAAGCTGTACTCGAATGAGGGGGGAGTTCATCATTTTCTGCGATAATTAAATGATAATCTTGGTCCTTCAACTGAATGGACTCGGCACTATCGTCTGTGTCAGTTGGCTTCAAATGGCTCTTGTCCTTAATATCCTGGATCTCGAGCTGCAGGGCCGCTACTCTTTGTCGGAGGGAATGGAGATAACTAAGGCAGACAATAAGTTGTTAATAATCGCGATTACTGTCAAGCAGTAAGAATCAATCATACCTGCAAGGTATATCCTGACCAAGTGAATCATCCCAGAAAAAACATTCCACGTCCGCTACTCGGCAATTCTTACAAGCCGGCAATTGAAGATCGCACTGAGGGTGATCAGCATGTTATCATTCTCGCTGTGTGACGGATATACCAGTTACCTTTATTCTCTTTTTACGGCATCTATTGCAAACCTGCAACGCCATTTTGAATGTGATTGATTGAAGCCGTCCGTCGGTGGGTAGCTAGAGGAAAGACCATCGGATCAAATGCCTTAGGTAGAAGTTAGGCAAAAACTAACTGGGGGACGTCTTGGGCCGCTTGCCCGCATACCCGCAGCGGTGACATTCTTTAGTGTGATGATGATGACTTATTATTATTTAACAACAAAGTACTATGAAATAATTCTCACACAAGCGTTTCGGCCAAAATTATTATCTATTAGAACAACATGTGTCGAGATAAGATCATCAATTGATGGCATGTGGAGATTTTGAACTTCCATACTAAGAAAGAATCCTGAAGTCAGATATAGAGAACGATATTTAGATTCTAGTTGTTAAAACGGACTCTACATGCATAGAGCCAAATTGGTGATTATGTAAGGTAATAATATGACAATCCCTAACATTCTCATCATCGCTGCTATAGTAGGAGTTGTCTCATCTCACGCGGCGCTACCGGCATGTTAAACAATCTGTCTTTCTCTGCCTCTTTCTATCTTCAACCGAGTTGTTCATTTCTCAAGTTTCTTGTAAACCCTTATGACCGTTTTTTTCTGTGGCCTATTAACCCAAAAATAATTTCCGGGCTATCCAGGCAAGCTAGATTGCCAACTTGGTTTATTCGGAGGTGTTATTCTCAGCAGATATGAAAATCAATACAAAGAGCGCAAAGCTCCACACACCCCAGTATGGTGATGACAAACAATGATCACTAATCAATTCAGCAGGTGTATTACAAATATCTCTTTGTTTGTGTCAACAGCAGGAAACAGAAGAAAATGATTTTAGATGTCGTCGGAATAAGACATCTGGAGGAGATACATAAGCGAGCTAAGCGATTATCCAATTGTATTTCTCAATTGCCTGAGAGAAACCAAACTTTGTGGATCTATGAGTAATCCTAGGTCAAATTCAACCGCTAATTGGTCATCGTAGAAATATATTGCAGGCATAACATAGAATACGATCACTGGATAAAAAGGGGCACTGTTACGGGGAGTACTATTTTGTATGTAGTTGATCTACCTTGATTCTCCGGCTGACAAATGTGAATGAATGTATAAAGTATTTTTATCGCAACGTCATTATCATACTGTTACCTTGCATTTGTCGTGCTATAAGTTTGAACTTTTGGAATAAATTTAAGGGAACAGGAGTCTCGGTGAACAGAATTCAGGGGCCGAATATCCTGCGATAAAACGACATCCGGTATTAAGTTTCGGGTTTTGTGGCACTCAAAATGCAGCCTTACCTACAAGCCAGGGCTTTCAAACGCCAATGGAAAGATTCGCATGTAAAGTGCCTATATGGGTCGCAACAGCAGGCTACGCTTCAATTCAACAACGTACAGTCGGACGGGTCGCTCGACGTGGAGAGGAATGCAGCACGAAGACTCCAAAGAGAAATAACGGAGCGTCTCCCGGGGAATAGTACCTACAGCGGTCTCAATATATCTACCCCAGGAAACGAGCTAGGAAGAAACAATGACTCCATACAAGCACCAATCATCGTACAATTTGAAGGTGCTGACGATCCGTGCAATCCTCGAAGCTGGTCCTTGAGCAAAAGAATTCTTTGCACGGCCAACGTGGGCATGATCGCGCTGATAATTGGAGCTGCTGGCTCGATTGACTCAGCTGCCATATCAAAGGCCGCAAAAGAATTCGGCGTGAGTGAAAATACTGAAGCTCTAGCTACAGGTCTGGTAAAAGAAATCCACTACCATCCAGCATTTCCGTTAATTGTACCACGCTGACAGTTCCGATGGTTACTATGCAGTTTTTGTGCGGAATCGGAGTTGGAGCACTTCTTGCCGGTCCTCTTTCGGAAACCGTGGGACGTAACCCTGTTTATTTCATCTCTATCGTCTCATACATGCTTTTCATAATGGGTGCCGGGCTGTCAAATTCGATAGAAGCGCAATTGATCTGTCGTTTCTTTGCTGGATTTTGTGGCGAATCGCCTCTGTCGACTATTGGAGGATCGATAAGCGATCTTTGGAGACCCATCGACAGACTGATCGCATTTCCATTATTTGCAGGTATGACCAGTACAACAAATTAGGTACGGTATAGCAGCTAAGATCTTCTCAAAGCGGTCGGCTCATCGGGACCTTATCTAGGCCCCATTATGGGCGGATTCATAGCGCAGTCGCACTACGTATCCTGGAAATGGACAGAGGGGACATCACTTCTAGCTGCAGGTGTCTTGCTTCTTTCCCTCATTCTGTTTCAGCCTGAAACATATGAGCCAATTCTGCTCAAGTGGAAAGCAGCAGAGATCCGCAAAATCACGGGGGATAACCGGTACAAGTCGCCGCTGGAGGTTGATGAACATGCACGATTTGCAAAACGCATGCAGATTGCTTTGAAAAGGCCTTTTCTCATGATTCTACAGGAACCAGCTATCATGATATGGACTGCATATCTATCCGTAGTGTACATTATCCTTTTTGGATTCCTGAATGGCTTCACGTTTATCTTTCAGGATACTTATCACTTGAATGCGGGATTTACAGGAATTACTTTCCTGTCTATGGAAGTCGGTACCCTTATTGGCTCAACAACACTAACCCCACTTGTCTTTCATATAGCGAAGAAGAAATTATCGAGTACGGGAAACTCGAGTGGGAGGGTAAATGACGAAGGGGCTTCTCACCTACAGCCTGAATTTTTCCTTTGGTATTCATTACTAGGCGCACCAGCTATTCCTGTATCCATTTTCTGGATGGGCTGGACCGCCTATCCGCGCATCAGTATCTGGTCTCCAATCCTGGCTGGAGTTTTGTTTGGATATGGTAACTTTTCTGTTTTCGTGTCAACGTCGTTGTATCTCATCGATACTTACGAGGTTTTCGCGGCGAGTGCATTGACTATGAATACCTTTGTACGTTACATTGCATCCGGGGCAATGATGCAGGCTACTATTCCAATGTACTCAAAGCTTGGTGCTCACTGGGCTTTGAGTTTGCTTGGTATAGTCAGTGCTGTTCTGACTGTGGTCCCGTACGTGTTTTTCAAATTTGGGCAGTGGATTCGGTCGAAGAGTCGTTATGCCAAGGGTCGTAAATTAGGATGAGTTATAGAATAGAAACTGCTTTCACTAATAATCACAAATTTTGGTCTAGAAAAAGTTAGTTAAACAACACTCTCTCTCCAAATTGCTGCTGTGTCGGGTTTTAATGCAGCCATCTCTACTTCGACTGAGTGGGCATCGGTCCGGTGGCAAGATCATCCATCTGACTAGGCACAGGATAGCAGCCATAATCACGGGCTATCAGAACCAACATCCAGCCCTTACGCACTAAGAGAGCAAACCGACAGTGATCTGAACTCGGTATACGACACCCGTTGTGCTGCCAGAACCCCATCGAGTGAGCCTCCTACGTTGCATTGAGACCTGCGCAAGGAGCAGGGAAAACGAGCAGCCAACAATCTTGACTTGCCACCGACGTACATGGTTAGGTCGTCATCCTGCATTCCATCGGCGACTGTTAAAAAGTTCTTACGTATTCCTTCATTGCCACCTCCGCGCCTTGTCGTACTGCGACGTCCACAGGAACCAGACAACGAGCTACCAGAGCCATCAGCGCCGCTGATAGTGTTCAATGCACACGATATTTTCGTCCAACACCAAGATGTTGCTGGTGGTAGCGTGTAAAAGAAAGTGCCGCTCTGCTTTTGGTCGAATCAGATTGAAGGACACCTAGAACTCAAGCATCCATCTATATAATATTCCCACGTCTCCGCGGCGATATAGCCGATGCGATTTTCAGTTGACCAGGCCTTCTTCCATCGAAGTCTAGACCAATTTCTTTCACTACATAAAGATAGGCATGGTTTTACAAGTTGAATATTTGGGAATCATTTAAAGATTGAAAGTTTTTGCGATTTTCATGTAAATAGATATTCTAAAACGTTTCCATGTGTTCCAGACACAAATTCTATAGAGAGAAGTGAACAAAATGCCATAAAGCACTTTTCTGAGAGGAGACTCCAAGCAACTCCAAATGAATAGTCATCATAATACACGAAGGTGAAATGAAAGTAGGCACTGCCATGTCTATAAACAAATAACGAGAGTGGATATCATTCGAATGCCAGCTCTGGTCAGCTCTCCGAGTTGGCTATGTATATTCGTCCAGACCTTACGAGGAGACAGGTCCGGTGGATTGGCCAGGAGCGTTTGTGTCGAAGTCGTAGAGGGTTTCGTCCACAATCTCCCAGGTGATGTCGATGTGGCCATCGTCGCAAGCACTGCCACCAGAGAGCTCGTTGAGAACAGTCAAGCTGAAGTCCAGTCCTGGGGCTCCCTCGGAGTTCCAGGTGTCGTCATCGGCAGATCCGGTGCCGCAGCGCTGGCATCCATCACCAATGAAGAGGGGTAGATCGGATGCTTGGCCGTTGACAGAAACGACGACCTTCTTTCCGCAGTAGAGGGATGGGTCTGAGGTGAGTTGGGTGTTGTTCATGGCAACGAGGTAGTTGGAGTCGATTTGATCTAGAGTCAAACCAGTCTCCTGGTTGCACTCAACGTCGCCCATGTTCTGATATTCGAAGGTGGTGCCACAGGCGTCGACATCCTCAACGTCATAGTAGTAGGTACCAAAGCCAGTTCCACTGTAGATGGTGGATTGGCTGAGGGCGCCCATGAAGAGAGCGGAAGCAGCGATGAATTGAGCCTTCATTTTGAATGATATAAGGAAAGACAAGAATGTTGTTTAAGGATAGACTTTAAAATGTTGTTTTCCGTCGAGGAGTGTAAAGCAAAAAGCTTAGAAAATGAGAAAGAGAATGACTGTCAAGGAAAGACTTGTTAAGGTACTGAATGATGGAGGAAAAAAAAAACCAGATTTACCATGACTTCGAGCAGGTTTATATAGCCAAAGGGTGCCTATCTGACTCAGCACAGTTTTTCAAGTTCCATGGTCGAAAAATTCCCTCATCAGGGCCAGCACGAGTTTCCCCTGTGACGAGGCTTCAAACCCAACAATAAAGCGGATCACAGACGTAGCGGCGATCCTCCACGAGGACTCGCTCAGGTCCCCATCTCCACATTTTGCCTGGAAAGGCGGAGTTGATTCCATTTCCGGCGACTGGGATAAAGTCTGGGCCCTGATCCCAAGGGGGTGTACCCCACTTGGATAAGCATATAGCCAAAGTCGAGCTGGCACAGCCATTGGTCGCATCGAAAAAACATGTGTAATACGTGTTGGTGCTTGGCAATGCTAAGCACAGTGAACTTTATATGCTAATCATGGTAAACCGTGCCAAAACGCTTAGATACTGATCGGCATCTGGTGAAATAGAGTATGGGTTCATCTGCCAACGCTGCGGGCGAACACGTGGAGAAAGAGCAGGATGCAGTGTTTCCGATTGGCAACTCTATGGGCTCGGGGCATTGTGCTCTTCAATAGACTCAGAGCTTATCACATTTCGAAAGGGGTAGCCAGGGGCAAAGCTGCAACTCGCCACGAGTCCAAGAACTATCTTCCTGTACCTAGGTAGCTGATGTCATGCGAACAAAGGCAAGCCGACAAAGATGCCGACATCGCAAACCTTACACTTCAAAGCCTTCATTCTAGCTATTTTTTTTCTTTCCCCCTTGGGATCCATGGGTCGAGTGTGGTTCCTGTGGCTAACACACCAGCTTACGTCACGAACCAAGGATTTTCTAGAAGGCGGAAAAGAAGCGGAAGAAGCAAATCGAAGCAAAGAAAAAAAACCAGCGCGAGAAGGATTAAGGATAAAGTTTTCACGCTAATGGAGACTAGCGTAACGGCTCAGGCGCTAATTGGCTGGGCTAACGCGTCGAGACGAGGCTCTAAGCGATCTCTGTGCTGATTGGTTGCTGCGGCGGAAAAAGCGGAAAAGGTAATTTCCCACGATGCACCCGGCCGAATGAGTGAGCGCCACTGCTCGCTGCTCAACGTCGGATATGATTTCTCATCCAATCACGTCGCGCTTGCCACGGTCCCGGCTACCTCTCCGATTCCAGGAGCCCTACCATGTGAGGGGAAATCTTACTCCTCATTTTCCCCTCACGTGTTAATAAGACGATAATGAGGTGGCGTTTGGAACAATGAAAATCCCGAAACCTGCCGACTGTTTGAAGGCTCCTTCATTCAACCTTCCTTCTCGGAAACCTTGAAAGTGTAGACCCTGATATCCAGGTAACTACTGTACGGGACTTCTACAGAAAGAGAGACCCTTGTTGAGACTTTCCGTCAGCTCGGAATCTGCTGGGGTTGAGTGTAGATAGTGGCTGAAATTCTAACAATGAATGCTCTAGAGAAGGATATATATCCTAGAATATGCATTAGGACGATATATGGACATAGTGATATCCTCTTATTATATATCTCGTTTTTTGTAAATTAGCTTTTGATGATAATCATTTTTATAAATATTTCGTCATATTCGTAAAAGAGCAGTTCCACACATAATCTATACAAACAAAATTTCAAATCTTATAATGCAACGCTTCTGCTCTATGCTAACAAAGTTCCCGCAGGGTATCATCATGAACAATATCCTTCTTACACATTATCCCACTTGCCTTTCTCTTCTTCCTTGACGGGATATCGCAGTCTGGACCGTTCATGGTCGCACCAGGGTGAACGACACTCAGTATAACAAACGCGAGTAACATAGGCAGCGAATCGAGGCAGTACTGATACGCTTCATGATTTGGAATAGTGGATTTGAGACCGTGCGCATATTCGGCGAGACGGAAGAGGATTCGCAACTATACCAAAGAGGGACTTGTTAATGATAGCCGACGCTCAAAGAAAAAGAAGGGGATACCCACGGTAATCAGAACCAACACCATTACCAAAGCGTACAAGAGAGTCAACCCAGACTGGATACTTAGATTCGGAGATGCAGTCGAGGCCGTTATGCCGCTTTTCTTCTGTTTGTACAGCGACTGCCAAAGCTCAAATGCGAAGTAGCAGAAAACGAAGATGAAGACTTGCTGAAGTGCGACGCCGCCCATGTAGATGTGGATGCCTGGAAATGATCAACTCCATGTTCAATGCTCTAGGTGTGTGATGTTTTCGTACCTTGCAATGTTTCAGCGACGGTTTCGGTGTTGCTACTTTCCGCAGAGGCAGCGCCAGCGACTTGGATTATGAAAGCGCTAGAATTTGTTAACTCGTGCAATGTATGTTTTTAAAAAGGTGAGTCGCATCTTACATAATGTCAAGCACGACAAAGTACATGCCGAATCTCCAAGCGCGTATTCCACGGATACTCGCATCAGGAACATAGTTCCATACCATGCGTCCAAAGACCATATAAACGAATGCATTGGTCCAGAGCGGTGCGACGAGGATCAAAACAAACCACCCAGCATAGTCACCGAGGCTCGCCGGATTCTTAATGCTGACAATTCGGAGAATATAGGTGATTATCTGCCAGAGGGCTGACTACAATACTTGTTAGTTTATAGACAAATGATTTCGTGCGGCATGACTCACCATCGCAATCACCCATGTGTACCATTTTCGATGATAGATTCCTTGGGCCACATGAACTAAGAAGGCTATAAGGAAGAAGGCAAGTAATGCGCCGGCGGCGCCCACATTAGGGCAGAAGCTCCAGTACGTCCCTGGGACGTTTATGGCTATGTGATATCAGCATTGCTATGAATTAGTCCATAAAGGCCAGCCTTATCTCACCTGTGCAGGTCTCTGTCATGTTTTCAACAGTCAAGATACCTACTTTACTCAAGCAGGCGCAGAAAAGATAGTCTGGTGGATAGTTAAATGAAGTTCATGAACTGTTAATTAGATCTCAAATGTTGATTAGATCGCACCTTTATATCTTATTATTTAAAGAACGAACGGATTTACGGCCTACAGGCAACAGTTTTTAGTATTTATTTTTAGGCTTTGAGGCTGACCGACCATCGTACTTTTAAGTTTTAAAGCTACGTACGCAGTGGGGCCCATAATTCAGTCGATATAGGTGATCCCATCCAACCCAGGTTTGTAAGCTTGCCAGACCATGTTTAAGCAGCTCGTAAGGACATCTATGCTCCACATCATCTCAACACAGCTAATAATTTTAATTGGCACATTCCAGTCTAGATCATTATTGGTAAGATGTTGCGAACTATTTCGTACTAGTGCTTATCAACGACCCTCTCGTCTCGTACAGACAGACCACCACCACTTCCCCTTCCACTTCTCCCGAGTCCCGATCCTCCAGACTCCCTTCTTGTACGTACACTTACTCGTTTGGACAACCTAGCCTTAAAAAGGAATGAAATGAAATGCCCCGAGTGAAGCCGGGCGAACGCCAGCGGGCGTACAGGCCCAAGACGCGCTCTGGCTGCAAAACGTGCAAGTTTGTGTTCCGACTTCCGACTCCCGAAGCCCGAAATCCTCCACCAGATAACCTTAACACATCCACCACACGCGTCTTGATTGCTAATAATTGATGCAGAAGTAGGCAATGTTCGAGTAGCGCTTGAAGAGATTTCGCTCACAATGATCTAGTCCGCCGCGTGAAGTGCGATGAGGCCAAACCAACCTGTCACAATTGTGGCTCTTCCGGTCGGCAGTGCTTAGGGTACGACGACAATAGCAATGATAACAAGCAGTTACTCAAAGTCAGTCAGGTAGAGCTTCCTCGGCAAATTTCAACTTCCCTAGCAGGCACACAGCGCGAACGCCGCGCCTTTGAATTTTACTGTGTGCGAACAAGTCTACACCTTGCCGGCTCTGATGATCACGGTTTCTGGAGGGAACTTGTCATCCAACGAACGTACGTCGATACGGGAATTCGCCATGCCATCATTGCACTCGCATCCTTTTACGAGGACTTTGAATCCGATGTCGAGAATCGCGTGTTCGCCCTACAGCAGTATAATTTAGCGATCAGAAAACACTCCGACTTTTTTAAGAATGGGAATGCTCCGGCTACCGTCGAAGCTTTTTTACCCTGTCTTTTATTCGTGTGTATAGAGGTATATTCCAATGTTCTATTATGAATAAATTTGTCAGCTGATAAAGGTATAGATGTTACGAGCCAACTTCACCTCGGCGATATCTCTAGCCCAGAAGACTAGGGGTCTTCTGCACGATTTCATCGACAAAACCGAGGGGCAGAGCTCCGAGACATCCAAGTCACTTTTGCACTTTTTACAACGCCAGTTTCACCGAATTGAAATTCAAGCAATTGGGGTGAGCCCGATTCCTGTTATTTTTAGCGGTGAAACAGTCGACTGACCACACTAGTTAATTGGCCATATTGAAGGCGGCAACACACATCTACTGCGAGCTGCACAAATAGACGATCCTACTATTCCCTCAATATTTTCCTCTGTATCGGAAGCGCAGAAATATTTGGAATTTTATGGCCAACTCTACAGTCTATCTGCGAATGATGAACAAACAGGTCCTATGGAGGGTGGACCAGCGGATTTCGATATTCGAAGCGGCTCCTCTAAGCCATATATGGATATTCTACGACAGTGGACCAACGCTTTTGACGCATTTCTCATCCGACGCGCCGATTCGTTGACAGATCAAGAGAGGCATACAGTGCGCATTCTGCGTATGCATCAGCTTCTCAATCATGTCTCACTAGACGTGAGCACACGCTGCTTGCCGGCCGATGAACGAGAAATGGTATGGGACAATTACTGCGACGAGTTCAACGATGCCTTGATGCTTGCAAAGTCGATTCTCACAACTTTGGGTGAGAATTCCAGTGAGGACGACATTTGTTCTTTGGTAAGACCAAAACCATCATTTTCGCTGGACTTTGTCAGCGTCGGGCCTCTTTACGATATTGCACGGCGCTGTCGTGATCCCGCAATTCGCCGGAGAGCAATCGATATGCTGCGCACTTTTCGAAGAAGGGAAGGCATGTGGGACAGCGGGCTTGCCCTGCTGGTGTCAGAGCGGATTGTTGCTATTGAGGAAGACGGAGTCAATGCCCAATCGTGTGACGACGTGCCTAGCTGGAGGCGTATTTTCAACGTGCACCCCGTTTTTGATATGGAGGATAGGAAGATTTATTTACATTATGAACGGAAAGCGAGTGCTACACGATTAGTGACAGTGCGGATGCAGGAAGTCATTTCATACAAGGACATTTAATTGCAGAATGTCAGTTCCAAGGTTCCTAACTTGGAATGAAATATCCAGATCCATGGATGTAAGTCCGGATGCTTGGGGAAATGTTCGTCTATTGACGGTTCAGAGTAAAGGCTTCTAATTTCAAGAATTTTTTAGATAAATACATAAAATAACATTCGTCGACATCCATTCGTTTTACCTACCTGGAATTGGGAGTGGCTGCCTGAGGTTGTACTAGGAGTGACACCGGATTGAGAAGAAATATATCATCATCAATATCTAGGTCTTATCCGTCTTGAAACAGAGGCATGATGTATTTATTTGTATTGAATGAGAAATATTTTTGGACCTGCAACATAAATTGCAAAATAAAATTCGAACACTGTGAAAAAGGGTCAAGAACTTGGGAATTCGTCCCATCCCATATTGCGTCACGCATCCAATTTACCTAATCATATTCATGAATCAAATATCGATTTAACGGGGAAAGTAATACATATGAATCCATCCTTTTTAACGGTAACATCGCGGTAGCTCGGGGTTATTCCCCGTGTCGGAGGTTTTCTTTTTTTAATATTTTTCTAATTTAATATTTTTTTCATGTTTGATATTTATTTGACCTATCTGGCTAGAAGTGAACTTAAGTGCATTCTAGGAGGGAGGCGTGCGATTTCGGGTATTACATTCCTTTTTAACCTCGTATTGGACAATATTCTTTACAGATAATTACTTTGTCTGCATTGCAACTAAACTGAAAACCGCTTTCTAATAGGTGAGTACAGAGGCCTCGTATAGTTGATATCCATGGATCACATCTATTTAGAGAAGTTCGTATCCGAACAGGCGGCAACTACTTGAAAGAACGCAGGGGAAATTTGTTTAATTAATGCAGTCATTTCGAAGAACCATCAACAAGTGCCCTTGAGACAAGCCAGATAAATATGTTTCAAACTAACTCTGGGGTCTATCCATGAAATAACCAGTGTACGGACTAATACTAAGTATGGCCCACGGTATTCGGCATAATCCGGTGACAAACATGGAAGGGCAATGTGATTCTTATAATTACTAATAGCTCGTGCTCCAAGGCCCTGAAATGCCTATTCATATACGACAAAAGCTACACTTTAAAGAAAGCAATTTTCAGAATTGACAAGCCAAATTATCATATATCTACTGGTTTCCCTCCCAGTCCAGATCATTTGTAACCTTGGGGAGAATTGGAGCCCGTCCGAGGAGAAAATAAGAGGAAAAGACACTTATCATGGGTGTTATTCCCCCAGTCACAAAGGACCATTCCTTTGTCAAGACAGTCCACTGCACTGGAAACCCTTACGAAATCGGTTTCACGCACAGCAGGGCTGTTTCAGCCGAGGTTCATACGAATGTTAAGACCTACACTGCCTTTTTTGTCGAAACAGCCAAGATTACTTGGGGACAGGCGCGAGACCGTGCAATCTCACAGTTTTTCCCAAATCTCTGGCACAAGTATCCAGAAATTCTTGAGGAAATGAAAGGCATTGCGGACGGAGCCGGCGGTGGACTGACTATGGAGGACATTCTCACTCTGAACGTCCGAAGCGAAATTGCTCTCACGAACTATACGGATGGCTGTACATCGATCAGCGAAAAGACGGAAATGGGAGAAGTATTCATCGCCCAGAATTGGGATTGGCTGGAAGAGTTACAGAAAGGGATGGTTTTCCTTAACATAAAACCGTCAGGATCGGAGATGGAGATCATGTTTCTCTCTGAAGCGGGCATTGTTGGTAAAATTGGTATGAACAGTGCAGGGTTTGGACTTTGTAGCAACGCGCTGCGGTCTGGGGCTCTGAATAAGAATAACTTCCCTGTTCATGTCATGTCGCGACGGCTCCTCCAATACGCGACTAGTTTTGACAATGCGATTGCTATCATCAACAAATTCGGCCTTGCTAGCACTACAAACTACATGCTGGCGGATAAAGGTGGAAATCATGCTGATATAGAATGTTCTCCGCATGGAAACGTGCTCATTGTTCCCCAAAATGGGTATGTGGCTCATACCAACCATCTCTATGGCCCGGGGCGACCGTCAAAACTCGTTGACCATCCGGCTCCAAACTCTCTGTCAAGATTGGACCGAATCAGAGAGTTAAGTGAGAATGATAAAATAGGCAGGGTGCCAACGACGTTTGAGTCTATCAGGGCACGTTTATCGGATCAAGAAGGCACACTGTTCTCAATCTGTAGAGCCAGGCCACCTGGGGCTGTGGGAATGGAGCGGATGATTACACTGAGTACAGTCATAATGGAATTAACAAGTGGCACTGGTAAAGTTTTGATTGGTAGGCCGTGTGACGATTTGCCAATTGTCGAATGGTCCTTCAACCAAATGTACTACACACCTTGCGGGATGTATTTAGGGTTAGGGCTAGACACGAGAGCAAATTCGAGTGCAGTAACTTAGTTACCTTTTTAGTACAAAGTAGCTTTAATTCTAAGAGCTTCATATTTAGGGCAGATCCATGTATTGCAGCACTCAATCATTCATTGTTCATAGGGATGGGCACTTGAACGGTTCGCAGGACAAAAAATCAAATGTGACACACTTTTTGATTAAGCAAGCGGAGGAAAAGGATAACATGCCCAGCTGCAAGCTTCCGTCCGAGGTGAGGGAATTAATTACTAATTTATGAGGGGTTCTGGATGTAAAATGATACGTGTTAGCCCCTCACGGCCTCGCTTCTAGGCAATTTGATATACGTATGTCAAGGAATAAGTCTTCGATCAGACTAAATGATGAGCACGAAAAGCTTACTTAGATTGGTTTAGTAAGTAGTGGATATTGCTGCATGCCACATGGTCAACTACAATCGTCGGTGTCACGTCATGTAATGTGACAGTCTCCTGCACCGGATCAACGCTAGCTCTATACATCCAGCGTCGCTCAAATCCGTATGCACTAGGCTCTGGCAGTGGCAACCCCAAAGTGTCCGAGTTCAATGTGTCTGTAATGTTTCTTTGTTTGCGGCGCTCTATCCTGTCATTTTATGACACCTAGCGTCTAGTGGTAAGTGCTGCGCCGCGCTTCGTTCTGTGGCAAGCTATCACGCGCATTAGACAGGTGGTCGGACTTGTGGCCGCCATAGATTTGATTACGTGAAATTCTAATGATTGCATAAGATATCCTGCAGGGGTCGAGATAGCAACCAAAGAGTTTCTAGCCGCTGATATTACATCGAAACTATAATATTCGCCAATATTAGGTAGTGTGGGTGATTATTTAATAACCATACATAACCCATAACTGGAAAACACATAGTAATATCAGATAAGTATATATACGAGATTTAACATTTCTTTCTATCTTCAGTCTATTCAAAAATGGCGGATAATTATACTGCTGCAACATCAAGGGTGCAAATGGATGATGGAGCGCAACTGAATGTCAAGATACTCGGAGAAGACTACGCGCTTACAAAGCCACTTCTCATTGCCCTCCACGGAGCACCGGGGTTATCTACTTTATCTGAGCCAGTGGAATCCTTTGGCTTCCTTTCCGACCGTTTCCGTGTTTTAGTGTACGATGCTCGAGGTAGTGGCGAGTCTGACAGGATCGGTCCCTTCGACCATGATCGCTGGACCAAAGACATAGAGAATCTACGGTACCCAAACTCCCCTTGAAACGCAGCGAGAAACGAACTAACCTGAAATTCAGGGTGTGGGCAGCCGCAGAAAAATTTGTTCTTGCTGGAGGCTCATATGGAGCGTTCGTTGCGCTCGACTATGCTGTCAGATATGGCGACAAATTGTCTGGATTGATCTTGCGAGCCGGGTGGACAAATGGGAAGATTGGGCCTATGGCCGCTGTAGCGAATATCCTCATATCAGACAGAGTCAAGCCAGATGCAGCACGTCAGGTTCGGCTTTGGTCCGGAACTCTCCGTGATGACAAGGACTTCGAAGATTCGATTTTGGAGATTCTGCCCTTTTATTCACCTCCGGGAGCCTCGTTCGGTGATGAGCAGCCTCAATCAGCCGATTTCCAAGGAACGCTCGTTTTTCATTCGAAAATACAAAATGCTGCTTTTGGAGAGAATATGCCTCATTTCGATGTGCGTAATCAACTCCAAGAAATCAGGGTAAGAACATTTCTTAGCAATCCTTGAGATAGGGTCCGACTAACTGATGCAAGGCCCCTACTCTGGTCCTGGTTGGGCGCCATGACTACGCAACGCCGGTATCATGTAGTCAAGAAATAGCCGATGGTATTCCTGATTCAAGGTTGGAGATATTTGAGAATTCGGGACATAGTCCTTCATCGGATGAACCTGAACGGTTCCGAGAAGTCGTCTCGAATTTCGTGAAGGTCCGAGGATTGTCGAAGGCGAGCTCTACCAAAGCCAATGATCTTACAGCCTGATATTTTGTATGAATGTGATATTGTAGATATAAGACGACTGGAATAAATATGGGCAATAGTGATTAATGCAGATTAATAAATCTAAAAATGAAGAACACAACTGGCTCAAAGACCCTACCTAACTGGTGAGACACAAAGTACGGCGAGATAACAAGCATGCACCAAACAAGTTACTCGCGATGACATACCTAGACACGACAGGACCAATCTTAGCGTTTATAACGAAACCCCATTGATAATAGACCAGGATCCCCTATAACAAGAGGACCCGCGCGCGGGATGCGGGGACATACATGTTAGCCGTGTCTTGTTTGTTTGCGGCTTTGCCTAACTCATTGACTTTCAACGCTACCTACATATTCTATATTCCGTCATTTTTGGCTTTATCAATATTGTTATTTTCGATATACAGACGCATGAACTGTCAAAAAAGTCGCAGCACCTATCAATATCCAGTGATAGCTGGCCGCGCTCCGAATCGTGCGAGAAAGCATAGGCATTGCAAAGCATGCACGCGATGCCGCCGTAAGAAGATACGAGTAAATTACAAGTTGCCTACTATATCAAGCAGATATCCTCTCAGTTAACGCAAATGATATAGTGTGATCTACAGTACCCAACCTGCGGAGCATGTTCGACCTCGGGAACGACATGCGTAGGCTTTGACTCTGTCCACGGCACTGACAAGCCTCGGAGTACTATTTCGTTCCTCGAGGAGGAAGTGGCACGCTTAGAAATAGAGCTAAGACGCGTAAAGAGCCAAAACAGAAGCGTGTCTGATAGCGCAAATGCGGCCGTGGAAAGATTAACTGCACGCCTAGCAACAGCCACTGTTGAGCCTAGAGGCCGAGCGCGCAAGCAAGAGAACTACCTGCCACTGACTTCTCCGTTTTTCCTTTCTGGTTCACCTGCTCCCTATTTTACCAAGGGATCTTGGGAAAAAACCAAGTGTGAACCGGCTACTGAACGTCCCACTCGAGCAATTACTGTGTCCTCTATACCCCGGCATGTTCTTGATGCCATGTTGAAACACTATTGCCAAATATATCGCCCTCAATATCCAGCGATTGAAGAGGCATATATTTATAAAGCCTGTGAAAAAGTATATTCAAATTCACAACCGTCTGGCTTTGATATATTCTGCGTTTATATAACGCTGGCTATTAGTGTCCGTCCGTCCAGGTTTGAACGGGGAGAAAGTGACTATCAGCTAATTAACGCAAACAGACCACCACGCTCATGCACCAGGACGAAAAGCAGGCCACTGCGGCTACGAGTGGGTTTTGAGCGGCAGCCCGAGGCTATATCAATCAAATTGGCCTAGAAAATCCATGGGAACATCTACAAGCGCTGCAGCTTCTTGCTCACTACTCCTTTCTCAATCCCAAAGATGTCGACTGCGAAAAATGCTGTGCTGCTGCTACGAGGCTTTGCCTGCAACTTGGGCTTCAGCATGAATTGCCTGTCCCGACTCAGATGAAACAGGGAATAACAGTCTTGAATACTCGACGGAGGCTTTTCTGGAATTCATATAGTATTGATTCGTAAGTTCATTAATTAGTTTCAAAACGATCTGTCAACATATTAATCTAGAGTTTGAATAGAGCTGTCCATACTGTGCGTTGTCGACCGTTTCTATGGCCGGTGTCTACCACGACAACCAAGGTAACTATATTTACCTTTTAAAAATATCTTAAAGACTGACCCATAGCTGATAATTACAGTTCCCCAACTTTGATTCGCCATCTTCTCCTACTCCTCACGTTTGGGCCTTGCGCCAGATCGAGTCTGAAGTAACGGTCACGTTGTATGGGCCCCCGTTGAATCCCGAGGAGTCTCTTTCGAACACAGCGCTCGATGAGTGGCTGAAAAGAACACACGATTGCCTCTACATTTGGCACCAAAAGACTCGTCAAAGTGTAGACCTCACCGAAAAGATTGAATTCCACGAAATTCACTTCCACCTGCCAATCTTGAAACTCAACCGACCCTCGCCGCGAAACCCTCAACCAACCACAGAAATGCAGCAAAGGGCCCTTAAATCCGCAATAGCTCTGGTGAGAGAATTTAGTGTTATAGAGCGCCTTGGGAAACTTTTCTATATATGGCACGCTGCTTATTGCCTTGTGGAGGCTGGCATTTATCTCCTTGCCTCAGTTCTGGTCGGCATGGAGTGTGCTGACCGAGATCAAAGGCAAGTGGCGGGAGAAGATGTTACCATTTTGACAAAATATGTCAATGTCTTCCCGGTTTTACTATGGAAAATATCTCGTCGTTGGTCTGGTATTGAGCAGCATGCGGCTACTTTAGATGCGATCTCTTCGTTGGTCGTAGAGATGTTGCATCGGTGGTCAGATGGTGGAATTGTTAGAGGCTCTGATATAGACATGTTAAAACGAAAACTTGACCAGCACTCGGAATTCTCGCCTTTCGCCTCGCAGTTACCGCCGACAGCCGTGGTGCCTTCTGCATCACAGGTCATCTCTGGTGGGAAAGATGCTCTATTCTCGAGCTTCAGGCCTCCAGATACTGGGACCAATGCGTACTCAAGTCTCCAGGAAGATGACCTATACACAGACGCAGAATTAACCGCAGCTTCGGTGAACCCATACCATTCAATTGAAGCGCCAGAGAACACATCCTTCCCTTACGGGGGAGTATTAGATCCACCCACTCTGGAACCAATTGATTCCATGTTTTCAAATCAATATGGGATTAACGGTGGCGAGTCTCTAGAGTGGGACTTTTCTGGCATGGATTACAAGGAGCTTTTCGCTGGCTTGCTCGATGGAGGGGGTACAAGTTTACTTGATGACTTAATTGCGTCTTAGTGATATCTAACGATGGTTGGTAATTAACGTCTTGGTGTTGCCACGGTCTAGAAGTCCTGTCTTCAACTTTCTACTCCGTGGAAATCTCTGCTGTTATCCTTCGAGATTTGGCGTGCAAAAAATCGGATTCCCTCCTTTCCAGTTGTTGGTCTTCTTATGTACAGCATGATGATAGAGTTATTAACAAGAGGAAACGATAAAAGAACATAGGTATCTGTATACAAAACATTGTTGCCAGAGTTGATTCGCCCGTCATATTCTGGCTTGAGTATTTCCTTCCCCAACGATCACAGCTGTGGCTGGATATAAAAATGACAGTGCCAATACAGAGCCAATAAACCATCAAAGTTTAACGGGGAATTGGTTTCAGATGTCACTTCTTGACCTACTTTATAAACTTTCAAGAGTTGTCAATATATCAGCCAATGTAGTCCCGAGCATGCATCCAGTGTCATATTCGGAGGGATATACGGCCTGTGGACCTGTCGTATCGTTGTATCCTAGCTGCACGAGGCTATATTCCAGCGAGTTATATTCAGGGAAACCATACCTAAATTTTGTTAGTATTTGATAACCAAGCGAATGTATATGTAACCAATAAGAGGATGAATATGCGATTTAGACCTACGATGTAAGACCACCCTCTGGATTAGTGGCAAAAGCCACCCATGCCTTTCGCAAATACTCTGCAATTTCGATCTCTGCAGGTGTTCTTGCAACTAAATTCTGGATATCCATGTCCGTATTGAATATGAGGGGGACCTCACTGCCGTGCCAGGCCCCCGAATCTGGCGTTGACGTCAACCTCAAATTGGGAAACTCGCCAAAGTATCGATATCGCCACGTAGGGACGCTATGTTCCACAGAGTATCCCGCGCGATAGCTTGCTGGGCAGGTATAAATAACAAAGAGCAGATAGTCCCATTCTGCATCAGTAAAAGCCACACCCTCAACATCGAAAATGGGACGAAACAATCCCACTTCGTAATTGTTGCTGCCAATAAACAGCGGACGCTGAATAAAGTTGCCTGCAATTGAGCGTTCCACATAGTCCGAGAAAACAACGACGTTGTCAACGGTCGGCCCAAATGATCCTGTCACCGAGGATATGCCAGTCCCGGAAGAGATTGCGTCTTGAACGTCCTCCCAATGTAGCGATCGCATGCAACTAAGCAATTTACCGGGATCTGAATCTTCATCTCCGCATCCAAGCGCTGCCGTGACGTTGTACCAAGCCTCGGCAGATGTACTCTGAGAAGCTTGAGCACCTGGGGACAAGACTGTGCCAGACTCAGCAATGAAGCCCGCCACGATGGGATCATCGGTCCACGCGTAGCTATAATAGTCCACGGAACTCCCGCCCGCTGACTGCCCAAATATGGTGATGCGAGTAGGATCTCCACCGAAAGCTGCGATATTGTCACGGACCCATTCTACCGCCAGCCGTTGATCAAGTAGCCCCAGATTATTTGTTATAGTAGGATTACCGGGGAACCCAAATATATTGAGTCGGTAACTATAAGGAAGTCAACATCCGATAGCCATATCTTTTCCAGGGTGCCTGCTAATCATCTTACTTCGCCGACACGACCACGACATCCTCGAGGCCCACAAGGTATTTTCCATTGTAAGCCGTGTTATTGGTAGTCCCAGTGTTGAAACCTCCTCCGTAGATCCAGAATAACACGGGTTTCGTAGTTTCATTGGCAGATGGCTTCGCCCACACATTCAGAGTTAAGCAGTCTTCACTGTATTGTACTTCTGGCTGCTCGAGAAGATTTAGTAGAATCTCAGGGGCCTGTTCTGTAAAGTTGAACTCTTCGGAATCCGCAATAAGCTCGCTCTTTGATGCAAATGTGGCATTTGCTGGGCAGCTATATCCCTTCCCTCCTGTCAGAACGTTGGGCGAATTGGGAAGAAATTGGAACGGAATTGACTCACAAACTGTGTCGCATCTATGACAGCCGTGCTATTAAATGGTTTTGGGGGAACCCATCGTAATTGTCCGACGGGCGGTTCAGCCTTCGCGTCACGTATGAGAAAATTGCGAATCTCGTGTCAACTGGGTTATTGCACTTACGTATGGTATTCCCAAATATTCGATAACTCCAGAGGTGCCAGATGCTAGTATTCCTTGTAGTTGACCCGAGGTTGTGTTGACAGTCAGAGAACCAGCCGCTGACACAATTAATACCGACACAATACCTACGATGATTGCCCACATGTTAGTAAACGCGGCTTTGACGGCACCGCTCTTAATATAGAAAAGCTGTGTTTATCTATATACAAATCTATTTTTCGGTGTTAAAATAATAAGCCGGATGAAGACATGGCCTTTATACTACGGAAAAACTTCCAGCACGCACTGACATGCATGAGGAGCCACCGAACACCGCCAAAGAGTTAATTAATTAAACTTTCTGAAAACAGAATATTAAAAACACTTTAATGCACGCATTTGCAGATGTGATGCGCTGGCGGGGCCAATGCGATGGCTCCGTTCTCGTACACACACACCGCTTTCGGTATGTAATGCAGGCTTTCGCCTTCAAGAACGAACGGTCTTCGATGTAAAATCCATTATCAAACGCAATTATACACGGAATTTCACACGGAGTTTTGCGCCCGTGAATGGCATCAGCTCCTCAGCTGAGAATTGAGAAAATTTCCTACTAGCCGAGCTCTTAGCCTTCGTAAATCGCGTCTCATCTGTCAACGCACCGCATTACTGTTTCTCTCCGCATCCGTTGATCCGTCGAGTCGAAGATTGTAGCCACCCGGGACTAAGCAACTGCAGGAAACTATCTCCATCAGATCCTATGGTTTTTGAAAGGCAATATATCTGCGGAAGACCTTTGCCGGAACTCCAATACTCATCACATCGATTGTTTTGAGCTTCTGGTTCATACTTCATAGGCGTACTCGGTGGCGCCGCCCTAGCGGGTCCACTCCCGCCGCTAGCCGGACAGCGGGCCGCACCCACTCGAACCCTACAAGCTAAACTATCGAATGTGAGCGAATCGGTAATACGTGTATAGACTTGTATGTCAATATGCACCTAACTAACTAGCTAAAATACATGCAGTAATATATAGCTATTTATAATAATCCCTGGAGCTCTAGTGAGCCCTAATAAGCCCTAATACCTAGTTATAAGTAATATATAACTAATCTAATCAGATCTTAGTATAACTTCTAGTAGATTCTAAAGCAAGGATGAGAGCTATTAAGCTAATTTAGTATTAGTTATATTATAAAGCT